>CM053580.1:492002145-492020951 GCA_028627135.1 Pseudochirops cupreus
AAATGGAAGCAAATGACTTTATGAGAAATCAAGATACTATTAAACAGATCCAAGCAAATGAAAAAATAGAAGGCAATGTGAAATATCTCCTTGAAAAAACCACTGACCTGGAAAACAGATCTAGGAGAGACAATTTAAAAATTACTGGACTAACTGAAAGCCATGATCAAAAAAAAACTTAGAAAGTATCCTTCAAGAAATTCTCAAGGAAAATTGCCCTGATATTTTAGAACCAAAATAGAACTTGAAAGAATTCACTGATCACCTCTTGAAAAAGATCCCAAAAAGAAAACTCCTAGGAATGTTATAGCCAGGTTCCAGAGTTCCCAGATCAAGGAGAAAATATTACAAGCTGCCAAGAAGAAACAATTTGAATACTGTGGAAATACAATCAGGATAACCCAGGATCTAGCAGTTTCTACATTAAGGGATTGAAAGGCCTGGAATATGATATTCCAAAGATCAAGGGAGCTAGGATTAAAACCAAGAATCACCTACCTAGCAAAACTGAGTGTATTGTTCCAGGGGAGGATATGGTCATTCAATGAGGTGGAGGACTTCTAAGCATTCTTGCTGAAAAAACCAGAACTGAATAGAAAATTTGACATTCAAATACAAAGAAGCATGAGAAGGTAAACATGGAAAAGAATTGATAAGGAACTTACCAAAGTTGAACTACTTACATGCCAACATGGAAAAAAGATAATTATAACTTATGAAACTTTTCTCAGTTTGAGGATAATTGAAGGGAATATAAATGTATATATATGTATACATACACATATGTCTATATAGGAGGGTATATATGCGTATGAATACATATGTGAGTATGTTTATATATGTGTATATAGACAGAGGGTGCAGGATCAATTGAATAGGAAGGGATGATATTTTAAAAGGTGAAATTGAGAGGTGAGAGAAGAATAATATGAGAGGAGACAGAGAGAGACAGAATGGTGTTAATCCTCTCATATAGAAGAGGCCAGGGATAACTGTTACAATGGAGGGGAAGAACAGGAAGTCAAAAGGGAATGGGTCAACCTTACTCTCATTGAAGTTGGCTTAGGGAAGGAATGACATACACTCTAAATTGGTATCTTGGCCTACAGGAGAGTAGCATGAAAAGGGATGAGAGGGGGAAGTATGGAGGGGAGGTCAGTTTGGGGAGAAGGGTTGTTAGAAGCACACACTTTTGCAAAGGGATAGGGACAAAGCAGAGAACAGAACAAGAAGGGGGTGGAATAGGAAGCAGGGAAATATACAGGTACTCGGGTAGGGAGATCCATCTTGCCCTACCGGAAAGTCAGAGGAGTAATGGGGAAGGATATAGGAGAGAGCTGATTGGGGGAGAGGGTATACAGTGGGATCGCTGTTTTGGAAGGGTGGGTAGGGGAAAAACGGGGAGAAAGTTTGTAAATCAAAATCTCATGGAAATAAATGATGTAAACTAAAAATAAAAGTTAAAAAAATTCATGATAGGAGGAGTATTTACCTCACATATTTATTTTTTTTGGAGGGGGAGATAGCCCCTCTAACACTACCCTCACTGCCTTCAGGCAAGACTGTGATGGTTTCATAGGCATCCAGGAAAGCCTTCAGAATTTCTGGCACATACTGTCATAGCTATTCCAATGGTCTTGGGAAACATTCCTAATATATACACATGATCAGCAAGACCCAGTCCTGTCTCTGTGATTCAAGATGGGTGAACAATCCAGGCATCTATCCTGGATGTGGTTTGACTTATTTATGTGTGGAACAGTGGAGGGTTTATTTACTGTGGAACAGTGGAGATTACTCTGAAAGTACCCTCACATTAAGTGTTCACAAAATGGTCATTGAGCTATAAGAGATAGTGACCCCAGTCCAGGCAAAAAGTGTAGAGCTCTGATCTTAATCCTTGGTGTCTTCTCTACCCTGTTGCTTTGTTAAGGAAATGTCTTCCCTACTTAGAGCCTGGGTATTTCCATGTCTGTTAGCCCTCTCAAAATCTAAAACCGAAAGGTTGCATTCCTTGATTCCTAAGCATAATACTTACTAGTACTGGCTTCTTGAAGAGCATGTAGTAATTATCAAAATTATTTTTATATGCATATTAGGCTATATCTAGTAATAGCTATTTTAAAGCAGAGGAAACCTGAATACTTCCAGGTTCCTGACTCCTCATGCTGGGGTAACCCATGGGGCCCACTGACTCACAAGCATACTTAGCCTAACAATGGAGAATTACTGAGCCATCATAATTTTAGTTCCTGTTCTAGTGCAAAGGAAAGAACAAAGAAATGATTTGTTTCAAAATAAGAGCCTGTCTGGTTCCTGTTTTAAGGGAACAGGTAGCCCCTTGGGTTGTCTGAAACGGCAGCTCTCAAAGTCTTCCCCGCCAGTTTTTGGCAGGGAGACTTTCAAGGTAATGAACAAGGCCTTGTAGAAGCATATTCCATCGCTTTTTTCCAAGACTCAATTTGATAGCACCATATTGCAAGTGCTGCTCCTTTCTTTACTTTGCCATATTGGGTGATTTTTTTCTATTTTTTCATATTTTCTATATTGTCATCTATTCATGGCCATGAGTTCACCAGAAAGAACTAGCTGGCAGAGAGTAAGACATCCAGGCTTCACAGCTGTATTCCAGATGGATTTGATGCCCATTTCCTTTCCTTGTAAAGACCAGGGAATTGTTGTGGCAGAACATTTTTGTTCCCTGAAAAGCCTTGAAGCAAGAGTTCACCCAATTCATTCTGTCTTCTGGGAAGGCAGAATAGACATCCTGAGAACTAGCATGTGTTTAAAAGTCCTGGCAGAATAATGTTAATTGATCCTGGCTGACTGATACTATAGAGACATTTAGTCTTGACTAGTCCTCATAGACAAGTAGCCAGTTTTTAGGAAAAAGTGTCAAAACCATTGTTTAATATTGGCCCCTAATGCTTAGTGATGTTCCTTATTTTAGGCTTAAAATATGCTCTAATAGCTCCTCCCATGAACTAATTTGTACTTTTTAAGAACCTACTATGTACAAGGCCCTATGCTTGGTGCTTCTATACAAACAGGAAAAATAAACAATCTCTTTTTTACAGAAGGTAACATTCTAACGAGTGAGACAATCAATGTGTACATATGTATGCGTATATATGTGTTTATGCGTATGTCACAGAGACACACAAACACATCTATACCCCAAACCACATACTTTAAGCTCACTTTCATACACGATTGAATAAACATTTATTAAGCATCTACTACAATCAAGTCATTCTACCAATTACAAATTGGGAATCCAGACATGAAATAAGATAGGGTAGGGCAGTACAAAGAAAATGGACTCTGGGGCTAGAGGACATGGGTTCAGACTTAGTACATTTGCGACCGTTAATCAAGTTTTAAAAAAAAAGATGAGAGAGAGGGGGAGATAATGTTTACAAGATGGATTGCTTGGACTAGTTGGCCTCCAAGGTCCCTTCTAACTTCCAGTCCATGATCCTACACATCTATGTCGACTTGACAAAATAGTTTTTGGTACAGAACTAGGATTTCATCAGTGTGGAGAGCTCAGGGTGTGAAAATTGCCTCCACTCAGAGACTCTGAGTTGCCCAGGGCATCATAAGTCAAACGACTTGACCTGGTTCACAGGGTCTGTATATGAATGTGTGTGTGTGTGTGTGTGTGTGTGTGTGTGTGTCTCAAATCTGTTTGATACTAAAGCTGGTCCTCTACTATGCCTCACTGCCTCTCTTAAAATACAATGAGAGTGGAATGGGGGTGTAAAACACGTACAAAGAGAATATGATGCTTGGAAATACTATGATGATTAGAGGAGAGAAGACTGCTGAAATCACATTAAGTTTAGAGTTATATCCCCTCCAACTCCCAGGTAATGAACTACAAATAGCTAACTGGAAATTAGTATCATTTTCACTTTTTTTTTTTTGGCAGGGGGAAATTGGGGTTAAGTGACTTGCCCAAGATCACACAGCTAGTAAGTATTAAGGGTATGAGGCTGGATTTGAACTCAGGTCCTCCCAACTACAGGGCCGGTGCTCTATTTTGCACCATAATTGCACCATAATTAGTATCATTTTGAAGACAGTCACTCTGGAAAGATTCAAGTCAAAAAGCTATTTTTTTTCTTCATGTGTGAAAGTCACATCTCCCCAGTAAGACCATAAGGAATCTAAAGGCATAGCCTGTCATTTTTTTTTTTTTGTATTCTTTACAATATTACACACAGTTCTGAGCACAGAGAAGGTATCCCCAGATAGTTGTTGAATAAACCTGAAAGGAAGTTAGGATAGGATGAAAATTTGTCTTTTGAATTAGCCCTGAAACTAACACAACTATTATGAATCAGAATTTCTTAATGGTCAAAGTGGATCTACATTTTGCTAAGATGGGACTCTTTGCACACTGGCAAAATGCCAAAAGTTGTAGTGATGGATAATTATACATACATACACGTATATATTATATGGCTAATGCACATATATTATATCTATGACATATAAAACATAGACTATATGTCTACTACACAGAACAATTAGTATATTCATTAATCAGAGCTTTGTTCATATTCTCGATGGAAAGGATATTAATTTGTTAATATTAGAAGGACCAGATGTGTCAACTGACACAACTATTTATTTGGTCCTTGGAGACATTCTTAATTTAAACAAACTTGAGGGTTGATTACAGGTATCAAATATAATGAGACCAAGCCTCTGTTATGAAAGGCAAGCATATGGAAACTTGATAAATGAAAGGCTAAGTGTAAAACTCAACCACCCATGTGAGATTCAAAAGTACTTTTAAAAAAAGTTATATGTATAGAACACTGATATTAAAACTGCCTTTGTATCTATCCTCACTGGCTTGTATTGTACATGGCACAAAGTGCTTAATATATGCTTGTGGATTAACTGATAAAAGAAATAAACTATTTTGAACGAAAGAGGAGCCCCATAATTGAGAACTCTTCTAATTGCTTTTCTCTAGTCTTGTTTGGTATTTCATATGTAGATGTGGCATATAATTTAAGGGGGAGTGAGCATCACGAAAGAAACACTAATGTACATGTATACCTCTCAGGTCAGGTCAAATTCTGTAAGATTAAATGACATAAGGATGAAAATTTAAAAAAAAATTAAAAAACTTCCAAGTTCCAGCTGAGGGTCCACTCAATCACATAATATTTGATACTGTAAAACTTTAGGATAATGGAAAAACTTAGACATTTATTTCACATTTATCAAGGTTTATTACAATGGGTTTTGACCTTAGAGATAATACTGTCTTATTTTTATAGGTGAAGAAATTGAGGTCAAGAGTTTAGTGACTTGTTTAGAATCACACAAGTAGACAGAAGCAGAGCTGGGATTCCAACCCAGGCCTTTTGACTCTTCCACCAACTCTTTTTCCTACATTATGAGGTCTCCCCCTCATTTTTACCTTTCCAATAAAACTTTGAAATTAATGACCACTTAGGCACGTAAACCAAAGTTACATCAACTCAGACAAAGTCAATCATCGCCATAAACCCTCGAGGTCACTCCTGATACTTTCCTGTGCACTCATTTGTGCTGAATCAATTTCAATTAAATCAATTAAGATGGCAACTGGTAAAATTCACCTATTGATCTAACAGGACTGAGATTGTTCAATTTGTTTGGGTGCTCTAGGAAACTCAAAGCCAGCATATCTGCCTGGTGATGTCAAGTCTGGAGATTTAAAGAAATAAAACAAAAACGTTTGATTCCTTAGAAGCCAGATATTTGGGTGGTTTAATGCAACCCAGACATATCCATATTCTCTTTGCCCTGGCTCTCAGAGTTTGACTTGAACAAATGAGGAAGGCCGTATCATATGAACCATGAAAGCTATTAGGAGTAAACTTTTATTTGAATAGATTGCAACATTAATTTTTAAAAGCACATCATACAGCAAGACTTCTGTGTGAATGAGAAATCTCTCTTTAAGAGAAGAGAAGCTTTGTGATAAATCAGTAGTTTTGGAGAGGGTTTGATACACTTGACCTTTTTGGGAGGGGGGGGGAAGATGTTTTGCAGGAATGTCTAAACCTGAAGGGCATGTAGATGCAACAGTAAAATTCTGTCTATCTTAATTATACTCACGGAATTTTCTACTATGTCTCCAAAAAGTGACGTCTGACAGACTTCGGATCATTATTTTCATTTCTTTCCCCAGGTCCCCTTTAATTTTTCTGTTAACAAAATGATTTGAGTGTTTGCAATAGGTAGTAGAGAGATAATAAACCATCTCTTTTGCCTTTCCATCAGTTATCTCCATTTGGGGCCCAGTGTCAAGTTAACATGCATTTGTTAAGTGCCTAATATGTGCTCCGAACTATGCTAAATTCTAGGGATGACAAAGGTCGGGAGTAATCCTTGCCCTCAAGGAGCTGATAGTCTAATAGGTCAGGCAAAATACAAATTGTAACGTACAAACAAGATTTACCCTGAATTGGAGATGATTAACAGAGAGAAAAGTCATTAAGGGGGATTAGGAAACACTTCTTATAGAAAGTGAGATTTTAATTTGTACTTGAAGGAAACCAAGAAGTCAGGAGACCGAGAAGGGGAGGGAGAGGATGTCAGAACAGCCACTGAAAATGAACAGTCAGGAGCAGAAGTGTCACATGCCAGGGACAGAAAGAAAGCCAGTCTTTCTGAATTTTTAGAATTTCTAAAGGTAGAAAAGGGCTAAATTATGAAGGGTTATAAAATCCAAACATAAAATTTTATATTTAGTCTTGGCGGTAATAGGGAGTCACTGGAATTTACTGAGTAAGGGAATGACATGGTCAGACCTACACTTTAAGATGATCAAATTTAGAATTGGAGTAGGGAGAGATTTGCAGAAGAGAGAACCAAATAGAAGGGTATTGCAATAATCTAGGCATGAAGTGATGAGGGACATTTGGGTGGTGAGAGCGTTAGGGGAAAGAAGGAGGCATATATGAAATGTGTATATTTAAATCACCTTTGCTAAGCTTTGGTTTGGTGAATAGTAAAAATGCTGGTTTCATTGACTGAATTATCTGAGTAGCATCTGAGTTAGTAAATTCTTTTTAAATCTATGAAACATTATCTCAGTGGTCTGGAGACTAGTTTCTCCCAGGCCTTATTCCATTTTTAGCTTTACTACTCCCGTATCTTCTTCAAAAGGCTAAAACCTTCCTTAGATCTAATATCAGTTTCCACACATAACAATATTTAAGGCTAATGGAAATTAACAGTGCGTTATAATCATTAACCAATATTTAATACTTATTTATGACATGCAGGGGACTAGGCTACACACTGGGAACTGAATTCCTGATGCTAAAGGCCCTTCTATCTGTGTGGCCTTAGTCAAGTAACTTTAGCTTTAGAGCAGAGGTTCTCAACCTGTGGGTTATGTTCAATTTGTAACACTGAAAATACATTCTGCATATCAGATATTTACATTACGATTCATAACAGTAACAAAATTACAGTTATGAAGTAGCAAAGAAAATAATTTTATGGTTGGGGGTCACCACAACATGAGGAACCGTATTAAAGGGTCGCAGCATTAGGAAGGTTGAGAACCACTGCTTTAGAGCATCAGTTTCCTTAGCTTAGGTCTTGTTCGGCATTAAAATCCTTTGTTTCTATGGAACATGCTTTCTCAGAAGCATACTTCACATATTGCACAGGAAATACTTTAATGAGACAAAGTCTAGGCTACAGGAAATTGACTCATTGTGAAGAAAGAAGCCATGCTACTTGTGGGAAAACTCTGAAATAAACTCTTCATAAAAAATATTCAAGTATCCAGTCAATAAGAGTAGTCTAAAGATGATGCAAGAGAAGCACTCTATGAGAGTTTCTACACTGCACTAGTCTAAAGGAAGACTTCCAGAAGTCTTCAATTGTGAACACAAAAGAAGTCAATTTCCATTAGTATCTAAGGACACTTCAGTGGAAAAAGTCAGCAGAGACTAGTACAAGGAACAGCACATGTGGGTTTTCAAGGAAGCAAACTATCTCTACAACATGAATGCCAGATGCTAAATGGCACAGAAGTCATACACCAAAAAGGCATCTGGAAACCAATGGACAAGGACCACTCGTGATGGGATCACCCCAAAGCCATGTTCAGACTGTTGGGAAAGGATCACTGACAGTACTAAGTGCTAAGATATAGGTAACGGTCATTGCACTGACACTCCATCTCCCCACCCCAGGCATTTTCACTCACTGGCCCCCATGCTCTCCCTTCTCATTTCTGCTTTGTGGATTCCATGGCTTTCTTCAGATCTCGGCTAAAATTCCACCTTCTGTCAGAAGCCAGTCCTCCCTTAATGCCAGTGACTCCCCTCTGAAATTCTCTCCAATTTTTCCCATATATATTTTGTTTGTACACAGTTACTTGCACGTTGTCTTCCCTATTCAATTGTGAGGTCCTTTTAAGCAGGGAATCCCTCCCCCTTTCTTTCTATATGCCATGTGTGACACATAGTGTGACACAACAAATACTTGTTGACATGTAGTTGACACATAGCAGGTATTTATAAATGCTTGTTGACTTAACAACTTGCAGTGGATGCACAGGATGAAAACAAGACTCCTCCCTCAAGCGGCTCATAGTCTTTCTTTGGGGGGAAGAGAGGGTGGTAATAACATGTACAGTTTAATAAATCCAAAAAAAGGTAGAAAGTGAATAAAAGTGTGTGTGTGTGTGTGTGTGTGTGTGTGTGTGGCACCAGCAACCAGGAGTCTTAGGAAAGGGCTTCCATACTATGTGGCATTTGAGCTAATCTTTGAAGGAAACATGGCAACTGAAGAGGGAAAGTAGACAGAGAATACATTCGTGGCTAGGGGATAGCCTCTGCAAATGCACAGAGAAGGGAGGTTATAGATATTGGTAGGACCACCGATGTAGAGTTGAAGGGGATGGCATTCCAACACATCCATTTTACAGATAAAGAAACTGAGGTGGAATATTGTGTTTCAGGGACAGCAAGGACCCTAGTTGGCAGTGAGTGTGCCAAGGGGAGCAATATGTCATTGGAAAAATGCGAGGACTAGTTCTCAAGCATCACTTTGGGGGGGAAAAAAAAACCAAACTCCATATGACTTGGCAACAATGGACTTTTGAGTATTAAGCTGGATTGTGAAGCAACATTTTGATGATTATGACAGAACTTCTGTTATAAAACTGGCAAATAGAATGCTAGGACCCTAAAGGAATCTGCAGAGGAAGGATGGCATCTTTGTCTCTTGGCCTTGCTGGCTTCCTCACAATTCTACCTTCTACAGGAAGCTTCTCCTGATCCCTCTGAATGCTAGTGTCTTCCCTGAGTGATTATCTTCATTTTGTCCTATTGATAAGATATTTCTACACAATTGTTTCCATTCTGTCTCCACCCTCAGGACATGAGCTTCTTGGCTTTTTTATTTCTTTGTATCCCCAGTGCTTACAGTGCCTGGCACATAGTGGGGGCTTAACAGATACCTATAGAGAGATTACTTTGAAGATTTAAAGAGCTGATGAAATTTGAATTCTCCTGGCAACAAAGTACGTGTACAGTTATGTTAAGATTATGATAAATAGTGTTTGAGATATTTCCACCCAGAAGATCAAACAGGGACATTTGGTTCAAACATCATAAGCCAACAGCATGTGTGTACAGTCTGAAGAGATGAGGGTAGCACAAATCCCAGACTAAAGGATGTGACTTATATTCCTTTTTTTTTTTTTTTGCTTTTTGGAGGGCAATTGGGATTAAGTGACTTGCCCAAGGTCACATGGCCAGTAAATGTTAAGTGTCTGAGGCTGGATTTGAACTCAGGTCCTCCTGACTCCAGGGCCAGTGCTCTATTGACTGTGCCACCTAGCCACCCCCAACTTATATTCTTTAGGATGCTGTCTCTATCCTATATTATCACCTGTTACCACCTTTGAAAACTGTTCAGAAGCAATTTATAAGGCCCTCTGGAAGGAAATCAAATTTAGGGATTAGTAGATTCATTGATATCTAGAGCTGTATTAGAACTCAGAGGTCACCTAGTCAACCCCTGCCTCCTCCCAACCCCCAGTAAAATAACACGTAGGGAGAGGAAGTGACAGGCCCAAAGTCACATGGGAAATAAATGTTGAAGGTCATTTTTGAACTCAGGTTCTCTGTTACCAGAGATCTCCGGAACACACACTCTTCCAAGGGCGTGTAAGAACTGAGTGGGTTCTATGAGGGATCTCTGACATCCAAGAGTGTCACTGAACCCTTTTATTAATTACTGCTAGCACGATTAATAAAATGATTACTCAGAAAAAAGTACAGCACCATACTACCATATTCAGGAAATTTTTAGGAATGGTAATGATTAATTTTTTTAAGTGTCAAAAGGGAAGGAAACTGTCAGGTCAGAACTCCTGGAAGTAAAGAGGAGAGAGTAGGATTTTCAATGTTCTTGCCAACAGTCCTAAGAGAGACCAAGTCAAGATTGTTGTTGGTTTTGTTTTTGTTTTTTTTGCTTTTTGGAGGGGGGAAGGCAGGGCAACTGGGGTTAGGTGACTTGCCCAACGTCACATGGCTAGTTTTTGTGTTAAGCGTCTGAGGTCACATTTGAACTCAGGTCCTCCTGACTCCAGGGCCAGTGCTCTATTCACTGCACCACCTACCCCCTCTATATTTTCCTAGCCGCCCCCAAGTCAATATTGTTGAATGACAAAGGTGACCCAAGCATGTTGGTAACATTTGACTATCTCATTTCTACCATAAAATAATTTTTTTTTGAGGGACAGGAGAGAGGAGTTTTAAGTCTGTGATTTCATTAGTATACAGAACTCAAATTAAAGAAACTTCTTCTGACATCAGCTCAATCAACCAACCTTTATTAATTACTCTAAATCTCTACGTTAGGCACTTGGGATAAAAATACAATAAAATAAGAGTTCCTTGGGTGTGCTGCAAGATTAAGTGATGTGCCCACAGGGTCACAGAAGTAGGATGTGTCAGAGGAAGACTTGAACCTAAACCTTCCTGATTCCAGAGGGAGTTCTCTGCCCTCTACCTACATCATGCTGACTCTTAAACATTACTACATTAAAAATGAAATTAACATGAGAATAAGCCTAATACAATGAGAGAAAAAAAAGTTAAGAACATGCAATACTGGTGCTATGATTGAATGAAAGTTAGACAGAAGTCTAGAAAATTAAATGGTTTGATTCAGGTTATAACAGTAAACAATGTTGCCAGACAGATGATTGGGTGCTAGAGAATCCCAAATGTTTCATAGTTTCCTTACTCATAAGTTTAGTTCTAGGAAATTAAATATCACTAGATATTTTCCCTTAGACTGCCAACAAGAGAAAACATTTTATTGGAGAAAATACAGAAAATGCTGGTCTATTAAATTAGCAAGTAGGTTCTGAGTTAGTATATTATGGACACTTTAATATTTCACTTCTACTGGGTCAAATGTCTTTGTGAAACCATCAAGCAATAGAAATAGCAGGTTCTTGTGTTCCTTATGCATTCCACTAAGTTGTATGATGCTAAAAATTCCTGGTATTTATTTATTTTGTATATATTTTGCATACATATTATCTCTCCTAATGGAATGTAAGCTTCCTGCAAGTAGGGACCATTTCATTTTTGTCTTTCTATCTGGAGCGCCTAGCACAGTGCCTGGCTCACAGTAGGAGCTTAATAAATGTTCCTTGAGTGACTGATTCATCCAAAGTTTGAGTACACATAGAGGCAGAGCTTTGCCATATGTAAAGTTTAGTTTAATTTAGATTTGTTTCAATGACTTGGGTTCAAATTCCACCTCTGATATTTTGTGACTTTGGGCAAGTCACAAAGACAGCATGGTATGATGAACAGACCAGTGGACTCAGAGTCAAAAATACCTGAGTTTAAACTTTTGCTCTGGGATTTACTAGCTGTGGGACCCTGGATATTTCAGAGTCTCTCACAAGCTTCAGTCTTCTCATCTGTAAAATGGGTGGGAGTTGGTTTAGACTGGATGACTGCTAAATCTTTGATCCCCATGAAGTCATTTAACTTTCCTGGGCTTCAGTTTACTTATCTATAAAATGAGGGGACCCTGGACTGGATGGTCTCTGGAGTCCCTTCCTGGCCAGGGAGGTGGTACCATGGATAGAGTACCCTACCTGGTGTCAGAAAGTCCCATCTTCTTTTTTTTTTTGTTTTGTTTTTTTTTTTCTAAGAAAATTATTCTTTTTTAAAAAAATATTGATTTGTTTATTTATTTTTAGTTTACAAGATTCAATTCCACAATCCCTTGAGTTTCAAATTTTCTCTCCTCCCTTCCCACCCCCCCACCTCCCATGGCAGCTTGCACTCAAATACAGGATCTGCAAATACTTTCACACTGGATATTAGTCTGGTTGTATAGAAGGGTTGTAACTGATGGAATGAACAATGGGAAAGAGGAAACAAAACCAAATATGGAAAAGAAAGAGAGCATGTAGTTTGCTTCAGTCTCCATTTAAACTCTAATCTTTCTAGTTTTTTCTCTGAATGTACACATCTCCTTCCATCCTGAGTCTTTTGGAGTTGTCTTATTACCTTGCGTTGCTGAGAAGAGTCCAGTTTATCAAAGCTGGTCATCACATGTACATTGTGTCTGTCATTATGTACAAATTTTTCCTGGCTCTGCTCTTCTCACTTAAGCATCAGTTTGTATAAGTCTCTCCAGGTAAATAGGGAGACCATCTGCTTCTCATTTCTTTTAGCACAATAGTATCCCATTACATTCATATACCACAACTTGTTTAGCCATTCCCCAACTGATAGGCATCCCCTTAATTTCCAATTTTTTGCTACCACAAAGAGAGCTGCAATAAATATTTTTTGTACATATCGGTCTTCCGCTCACTTTTATGATCTCTTTGGGATACAACCCTAGAAGTGGTATTACTGGGTCAAAGAGTATGCAATTATTAATAGCCTTTTGGGCATAGTTCCACATTGCTCTCCAAAATGGCTGGATCAGTTCACAACTCCACCAACAAAGCATTAGTGTTCCAATTTTTCCACATCCTCTCCAGCATTTGTCATTTCCCTGTTTTGTCATCTTAGCCAATGTGACTGGTGAGATGTGGCACCTCAAAGTTGTTTTGATTTGCATTTCTTGAATCAATAGTGATTTAGAGCATTTTTTCATATGCTTATAGACATCTTTAATTTCTACCTCTAAAAATTGCCTGTTCATATCCTTTGACCATTTATCAGTTAGAGAATGACTTATATTCTTATAGATTTGACTCAATTCCCTGTATATTTTAGAAACGAGGCCAGAAAGACCCATTTTCTTGAGTTCAAATCTGTCCTCAGACACTATCTGTGTGACCCTGGGCAAGCCACTCAACCCTGTTTGCCTCTGTTTCTTTATCTATAAAATGAACTGGAAAAGGAAATGACAAATCACTCCAGCATCTCTGCAAGAAAATCCCAAAATGGGGTCACAAGGAATCAAACATGACTGAAAAATGATCAAACAAAAACTGAGGTTTCTTCCAGCTCTGGCTATATCTATGAGCAACCCACCAATATTCTAATTTCATTTATTACTAATGGCCACCTCAGGGAACTATCTAGGAGTCAAGAGATATAAATTCTAGTTTCAATTCTGCCACTGGGCAACACTGGGTAAATCAAGTAATCTTTCTGGGCTTCAGTTTCCTCCACTGTAACCTTGTGGAATCACAGTACATGACATTTAAAGTTCTGTGTAGCTCTATGAATCTATAATTCCATAGGATTTTAGAGTTAGAGCTCATGGTTAAATAGAACAAAGAGATGAATGAGTCAGGATAAGCACCAATCTGTGGTCCAGTATGATGAGAAGTGATAAGAAGTAGTCTGGGGTTGAGATGTAGAGAAGGAGTTCTATAATGGAATGGAACAAGCCAGAACAGCATTGATTTGGATCTCTTAGGAGCAATTTGATATAGATAAATATAAAGTTTAATACTTGGGTTTGGGCAACCAACTTCACAAGTCCAAGATGGGGAGATGTTCTGAGATAGTTTATCTGGATAAGATCTATGGATTTTAATGGGATTAAATTTAGTTGACTCAGTATAAGTCAATAACATGATATGGCAACTAAGAAAGGTAAGGGAATGTTAACAGAGGCATAATGTTCAGCAAAAGGTAGATGACAATCTCATGAACAACACCCTGGGCCAGACCTGATGTGGAATAATATTCTAATTGGTTCTGGGCATCATATTTCAGGAAAGCTATTAATAAGCTAGAGAGAAGCCAGAGGAGAGATATGGAAGGTCCTTGAGTTCAAGACATATAAGGACTGGTAGATGGAAGTAGGGATCTTTAGGGAGGAGAAGAGAACACTTAGGGGAAAATTATAGTTATCTTCAGGTATATGAAGGGCTGCCATGTAGAAGACAGACTAAATTTTTCCTACTTGGCTCCAGAGAGGATAACTTGGAGTAGTGGGATCACAGGATCATAGATAGAGTTGGAAATTACCTCCAAGGTCTTCAAATCCAACATATTCATTTTAAATGTGAGGAAACTGAGGTCAAAAGAGTCATATAGGTGAGCGGCAGAGTCATCTATATAATTTGACCTACATTGCTCTGCTTGAAGGCAGAGGGTTAGACTCTGTGGCCCTTTTTCAATTTTATGAAAGCCAAAGCTTAGGTGTTCTTCAGTGAGAAGATTGCATTAAGGCTTAATCAACAGCAATAGCTCGAAGAAGTTGTTCTGGAAAGAGAGAGCAGTGCTGTATTCTTGGAACATTCTTCCGAAAGACAGAGGGTCATGAAGGCTCTCATTGTGAAGCAATTGAATACTAAGAAACTACATCTATGTTTGAATTTTGCTGACAGAGTCCTTGAGGGGGAAATGCTGACATTTAATAAGCTGTAATTGCCTCTGGTTAACAATGCACATATACTTCTCCCCATACCCAGAGTCACTGATTACAAAGGCATTGCTGATGGTAAAATGCCAGGAAACATATTTGCTTGTAATGACTTATGGAATAACATGAACTGCTTCATCTGGCACATTCACCACTTGAGGGAATCCTCTGACAAAAAAGCAGCATCATTTTGTGATGTGTGCTTTCCTCCAACCCTTATTAGATCATCCAGATATCTGCAGCCATGGATGGTGCTATAGAGATGTATCCTAGGTACCACTTCTTTCTCTACTGCAGTGTCCATGGATCATAAAGATCTTTTCAAATGTGAAAAAATTAGATAATGTACATGCAGTGCTGTGTAAACGTAAAGCATCATAATTATGAATAATAAGGTTATGAATCATGTCATCAAGAAGGTAGCTGACTTCTTTTTCATTAGAGGAAATGGAAACTATTAGTCCAGAATACCTTAAGGTAGGGGGTGGGGAAGAGGGAAGGAATGGAGTTTCCAAAGTCCTTTTGAGGTTAGCAAAGATCCTGATGACCTCTTCATTTTCGAGCTTTGAGAAAAGTATGCTATTAAAGGTAGATGGAGAGAGGATGACAGATTATCAATGAACTACCTGCTTTCCTCTGATGGGGAGAAAGGGAGAAGGCCTCTCCCCTCTTTGGATGGAACTGTGTGCAAATTTATGGCAGGACTTGGACAAGAGTCACAGAAGATGGGTAGACATGAATATCATGGGGCTTGTATCAGTAGAATGAAAATTTGCATCCATGAGATCACAGATTCATGAGTATCTTAGGAATATTAATGATTATATGATTGATTAGAATAATCAGCAATATAGTACTTAAATCCATTATAGCTATAATTATTAATAACATAAATAGCCCCCAACTGCATATGTGATCTCATGATTTGGGAGTTCTGTTGAATGATTCAGGATGCAACTTACTCATGGTGCTTTCCCATCCATGTTCTCCCCCAAAAATTTGTCATGGAAGCTCACCCATAGTGCTAGAGGCCTTCCTTGATTGCTTCCAACATTGTAAGGCCATCACTGGAGCAGTTTGGCTTACTGGGTACCATTCCTTTTTTTTAAATCATACCAACCTAAAAATATCTGTATTCTCTTTTCTTTATTTTAAAGTTTAGATTTTTAAATATATAATTACTGAATATAGTTTGTTTAGAAAAAAACCACCATAGTTTCTTCCTCTACTACATAAAGGTAAGTACATATGGAGAAGGTCCTTCAATACATCTACAACTATTGCTCACTGTCAATAAGGTAATGATGTTCCTTAAATACCTTGTGCATCTGTCTCAGTAAGCACCATTGAAACATTTTCTCTCTAACGTGGACTAACTTGGAAAAATCCCCAAACAGCCTCGCACCATGGTCATGCCATTATCTAAGGCATGTTTTCTGTCTCTTATAAATCAAGATTAAGGTGGAAGTATAATAATGACGTTTCTTGCACAGAACAGCTTTCCTCAAGAGCTATCTGTAGCTATCTGCCAAAGTAGCTCCCTCACCCTGCAAAGCTGCCAGGAGAACTGCTCACACCAGCAAGGAAGCCGAATACACACCTTTCCACTGTGCAAAGAAAACAAAAGAAAAAGAAAGAAAGTTGACAGGGTGTCACAATCTGGAATGTCCCATAAAGGCAAGAATATAGGAAATAGCAGCACCGAAAGGAAGAGTACTAAGACGAGGGCAAGAATTGATCACGGTACTTACAAATGTGAGGAAGTTAAAGCAGTTGTATGAAAAAGATGCTGGAAAACCAGACTGGAGGGAGAAATCCAAGGAAAGACTCCAGGCATAGATGGGTAGTTTTCTTTCTTTTTATGTTTCATCATCACAGAGTAGGAAGAACACTGGATTAGGACCCAGGAGTCCTGAGATCTAGTCCCCAATATTCCACTAACTAGCCACATGCTCTGGTGGTCTGACTCTAAATCCAGTGCTCGGTCCATTTACCGTATTATGTGATGTGGAAGCCATAAAGATTAACGTGAACTTAGACTGAAAAATAGAAGAAATTGTATCCAGGGTGAGGGATGCGATAGTACTATTGTTCTTTTCTCTGGTGAGACCTCATTTGTAATATGGTGTCCAGTTCAGGTCATCAAATTTTAGAGAAATAGTTGATAAGACAACATACAACCGGAGGAAGACAATCAAGGTTTTGAACTCTAAATCCTTTAAATTATTTACTACTTAGCCTGTATAATGTACTGGTAACGGAATTTGAAGGTCTTCCTTGCCCCTTACTTGGAGCCCAACAGGAGAAGCTTGCTTAGGGGAGGTGTGTTTTTTCAGGAAGACCCACACCTTGTTACTTCGTAATCAGGCAGTGGGTCACCAAGGTTGTGATGCCCTCAGACCCTGAAGAAGGGGGTATATATGTCTGTGTATGTGTATATGAAGAGTTGTGTGATTTCGCCAGATGAGACTCTGGGTAGCCCTTGAGCCCCCTGGCTTTGAAAACCCAGATGTTGGTGCTTCTCTCTCTGGTAACCACCTATGTATGTATGCAATGGTCAGACAGAAGTCCTGACTGTTGGTCTGTTGAAGTATGTTGTTTTCTCCGTATTTTTTCTGCTTGTATTTTCCATTTCTATTTTCTCTGACGTTCAGGGTGCTGGCTTTGCCCCCTGAACTAAGTAAATGATATACATGTTTAATTAAAGGAAGATTGTTAACCCTTTCTAAGTTGCTTTCCTTTAGAAAAGCAGATCAAAGAATCTGTGCTAGCAGCCACCCTGGGTATCCAGGGTGCTTGCTATTTCATGTATATCGCCTGCTTTGTTTGTATGTGTTTGTTGTCTCTCCCATTAGATTGTAAGCTCCTTGAGGGGAGCGACTGTCCTTTGCCTCCTGGAACATAGTAGACATTTAATAAATGTTTATTGGTTGACTGTCGTATGTTGATTACCATGCCGCATGCAAATTTTTGAAGCTGTTTGGCCATCATAAGACTCAGGTGGGAGTTTGACAATAGCAATTTCAAAATATTGTGAGTGTGTGTGTGTGTGTGTGTGTGTGGGGAGAAATTAAATTTATAGTTTAGCTATAAGGAAACAAATTTTAGTTCCATTCAAAGAAAAACTTCTTAGCAATGAAACATATTCATGGTAGAATAGGTTACCATAGAATGGAGGTTAGCAAACAGGCTAATGACCTCTGTGGATTAATCAAAGGCTAGATTATAACTTATTAGGCATGTTGGAAGATGGATTCATAATTTGGGCTGTGCCTGGCCTAGGTGATCTTTGAATTCTCTTCAAACTATGAAATATAAGGCAAAGGAAGCAGTCTTTTATTCCATTTCTACATGCAACAAACCACTACTTCCAGTGCCAGTCAGATGCTTGGAAGGTGGCTGGACCAGTCTCTGTGATCCTCTCAGAACTACAATTACACTAAGAATCTTTATCTAAAGTCTGAGAAACACTTACTCAAACCAAGAAATTTGAATATGATTTTTAAAAAGATAGTACCAGAAAGACAATACAGACAAGCAGGTTTAATTAGATATACCAGGCAGCCTCCTAAATTTTTCAGGACTGTACCTACAGATGACTCTGATTGTTCATGTATTATGTCTCCTTAAAGCAACACAATGATTTTGAAATGTTGTTGTTGTTGTTGTGTTGTTTCAGACGTGTCTGACTCTTTGTGATCCCATTTGGGGTTTTCTTGGAAAAGATACTAGAGTGGTTTGTCCTTTCCCCCCTCCAGTGCATTTTACAGATGAGGAAATTGAGGTAATGAGGGCTATGTGACTCGCCCAGTATCACAGCTAGTATCTGAGGCCAGATTTGAACTCATGGAAATGAGTTTTCTTGATTCCAAGGATGATGCTCTATCCACAGTGTCACCTAG
>CM053580.1:492021051-492040789 GCA_028627135.1 Pseudochirops cupreus
TCACCCCCCCCCCCCCCCCCCCCCGCTCAAGAAACTTCAGTAGCTCCATATGACTTCTAGGGAAACAAAACAAAACAAAACAAATTCCTTAATCTGGTATCTGAAGCCTGTCACAACCTGGTGTCCACACACTGTTCTTCACGCCTTTTGCATTCCAGTCAAACTGTCCTTCTTGCTGAACTTGATTGCTATTCTGGCATCTGTCCCCATGTCTACAATGTAGTCCCTCTTTGCTTCTGCCTCCTAAAATCCTTCGCTTCCTTCAAGGCTCAGCTCAGGTATTCCCTCCTATTGCTAAGCCTTTCCCAAATCCCCTGAATCATGAGTGCTCTCTTCATCCTCAAATCATATTAAATGTACTTATCTGTTTGTATGCCGTATTCCCAAGAAATGTGAGCTCCTGAGGGTCAGGGGAGATTTTGTTGTTTTAGTCTTTGTATCCCTACTAACTTGGACATAGTAGGCACACAGTTAAAGTCAGTAAATAGCAGAATCGAAACAATAAGAGAAAAATTATTATCCTTTGAGAGTGGATTCAAGTTTTAGAAGCAGCTAAAAGTCAGTTAGAAAAATATCTGGTATAAAATGTGATGTTCAAGCTGTGGAATACCAAGGTGGCTAGCTATGCACAGTTGGAAGGCAGCTGTGATGTAGTATAAAGGACATTAGATGCAAAATTGTAAGACGTCAGTTCAAATCCCGATTCCACCATTTATTAGCCAGGGGAAAACTATTACACTGCCTGCTTTACGGGGTTGTTGTGAGGAAAGTGCTCTATCAATATTGTTATTGGTTTCTAGTATCTTTCTTAAGACTGGAAGGTACACAGAATCCATACTATTTATGGTTTTGCTTGCTAGGCTAAGCAGTTTATATTTGATCCTAGAGTCCATGGAGCACCACTGAGGACTTCTGAGCAGGAGAGTAACATGTCCAGAGCTGTGAATTAGGAAGATTAGCTTGACAGTTGTATGAAGGATGGAATAATGTAATAAGGGAGAAGCTAGAGGTAGAAAGAATAGTCAGAAGGGAATGTGGATAATCCAGATAAGAGGTGATAAGGCATTTAACTAAGGCAGCGGTAGTGCAAGTAAACAGGAGAGACATGGAGGCAAGTGATTCAACATCAAATAATCAATATTTATTACGCATCCAGGTGCACTAAGCATACAAAGATAAAATTCAAATCATCCCTGACCTCAGGGAGTTTACATTATATTGGGAGAAGTAACATACAGAAGAGAGAAGTTTATATAAAATATATACAGAGTAAATTCAGAGTAATTTGGGGGGAGGGAGAGTGCCACTAACAAGAGTGAAACAGAAGGAAGAATGAAACATGATAGAGAATTCAGGCCTGGTTGATAAGAAAGAGGTTGGTGTTATCAATAGAAATAGGAAAGTTATATTCAGAGAGGCCATTTTGAGAGAGGGGAAAGAAATAAGTTTATTTTGAGTACATTAAAATGGAGATGTTCAGGTGGCAGCTTTCAATGTGGAACTGTGATTCAGGGTCAATGGAAGGGTTATTGTTGTTGTTGTTTTAGTGACAGAGAAACCAGAGCACTCTTTCAGGGCAGGAAGAAGGCTCCATTTGACAGGGAGAGATCAATGGAGTCAAGGAGATGGGAAGGAATGGGATCAGAGACACATGTGGAAAGGCTAGATTTGGGAAAGAGAACGACCTCATCCTTTGCAATTGTAAGAAAAGTAGAGGAGATGAGTTTGCATAATTAAGAAAGGACAGATAATCCTGGAAAGATGAGCTCTGCAAAGCAGAGGTGCTAGAATGTGAACATGAGAACTCTTTGCTTTATTCTGTAAGCCATTGTGGGGAAGGGGCACTGAAGATCCCTGAACAGGGGAGTTTCAGAATTGTAACTGATTGAGAAAGATGAAAGATACTTCACATTTACAATGAGTGATTCAGGCTTTCCAAGAGAGAGGAATTTGGGATTTCCAGGGAATTTAGACTTTATTTGACAGCTAAGTGACATTCAGAAATCTTTTTACTTATTTAGCATAATATTTCTGCTGATTATGGTGCATGGGGATGAAAAATCAAATATTCATTATAGATGCTCACATCTCAACACCTTTAATTTTCACATCCCATAAGTATTAATTCAGTCAGAGGAATTAAACTCCAAGGTGCTCAACTCCAAATCAGCTCCCTAAATATTTTAAGGCTGTTTGTTGCCTTTAAGTCTGTCTATTATTCTGACACAATCTAAAATTTGGAAAAGAGTAATTTACTTAAAGAAGGCTTAGCATTTTTTAAAAGCTCCTTGATATGAAATATGCTTAAATGCTGATATGTAAAAGGTTGAGAGAGAGGCAGCATGGAGTAATGGATAGAGAAGACTGGTCCTGAAATAAGGTAAGAGCTAGAATCAAGGCCTGCCTCTGACATGTATGGACTGTGTGACCCTGGGCAAATAAGTTAACATCTCAGTGTTCAAGGTAACTCTCAAGATGGCTACACAACAGTTGCTGACGCATTGGCAGGATCTTCTTTAGTAGGAAAACATTATACCAACGAAATCAATCTCAGTCCCCCCACTCCCCACTAAAAAGGAGACAGCATAGGGCTTATAGTGGTGATGATAATGACTTCATACAATATATTTAAATTCAAGGTAACTTGATGTATTCTAAAGGGATAAGTGCATGACCCTGGGCAAGTCTGTTCCACTTCTGGGGGCGGCTAGGTGGCACAGTGAATAGAGCATTGGCCCTGGAGTCAGGAGGACCTGAGTTCAAATCCGATCTCAGACATGTAACACAAAAACACACAAAAAACTAGCCGTGTGACCTTGGGCAAGTCACTTAACCCCAACTGCCCTCCAAAAAAAACAAAAAAAAAAGCAACAAAAGTCTGTTCACTTCTGAATCCCAGTTTCCGCATCTGTAAAACGGGGAAAAGAGTACTTAAATCACAGGTTTGTTGTTAGACTTAAATGAAATAGTTTATGTAATCATTTTGCAAACCTTGACATGCTACATGAGTGTAAGCTATTATCCATTTAATCACTCAATCATCCCACTATTTCTCATAGCTCTGTGGTAGGTGCCAGGGATACAAAGAAAGTTACAAGTATGTCCATGCATTTTAATGGGGGAGAAAGTGTGCAAGAAGTTGTTTGCAGAATATGGGTCTCACTAATGATTATTATTACATGAATGAATGAATGACAAAGCATTTATCAGCACTTACTACATACCGTATACTACGCTAGGTATCGCTATTGTTACCGTTGTTGTCACTGTTGTTATTGTTGTTATTACAAAAAGGATGAAGTTTTTCCAAATCAAAGATATTCACAAACAAAATAAAGAGGTTAAACTTTGGCATCACCATTTCAGAATGAAAATCACATGGAGTTTAAAGCCTCCAGCAATGGCTTGGGGAGAATGTATCTACGGCAAGCAATACTATGAACAGTTTCAGAAAGGAAACATCACAGGTATACAGAAAGTACCTGGACAAAAATGGATTCCTGAGGGGCGTTCAATGAACACTGCTAATCTCATTCTCTTCTCCAATACGCATGCTCAATCCTGCACCAAACTGTTTACATAGTGTCTCATCTACAGCTGGTGCTTAATGGAATAGAATTGAACAGAAGAGAGTTGAAATTAATTTCTTTTATAGAAAGAAAACAAAAATTCTTTGGATACTTCATTCAACATTGCCCAACAAGCCCCTTATAAAGTGCCTATTATGTGCAAATCCAAGAAGGGCCTGGGCAAACTTTCTATCAGTCATTCGTAAATCACACAGTGTACGTAACACCACTTATAACTCCACTGGCAATAAGTCATTGGGAACAAAATGCTTACACAGTACAGATCAAATGAGTGAAACAATCCTCAGATTACCTGATGTATAAACACATCCCTATAGAACAGTTATCATCCAGGCAGCCGGCTTTCTTCTAGGGAGATGGATTATTATTGAGTTAATCTCAGTGTACCACGAGACTTGGCTGACCTAGTTTTCTCTAATACCATTACGCACATAGCTTAGCCAGTCACAATATTTTGCAGATTGAAAAACGTATCCAGTGCTCTCCAAACACATTTTATTATTATCTCTTCATTTGAAATGACACAAAATGGCCATTAAAATAAAATAAGAAGTCAAAGCAATCTGTGGTTGATGCACTTGGGTGAGGCTACCAGTCTGCACCCTGCATGGAAGAAAATACATCTTTCTTTTTTTAATGCTGAAATGTAATATAGGGTATTGTCTACATTTCAGCTTTAGCTTGAACTGACCCTACAGTGAGAGGGGCCTTAAATGTGCTAGTACTATTGAAGCAACTAAGGATTCCTCTTGAGTATGACATGAAATTGACATACAGTCTTTCTTGATATCTATTTTTAAAAGACTTTCCATTTCAGAGACTTAACAGGGTTTTTTCCACTGTTTTCAAAGACTTCGGAAATACCTTCTTCCTACTTGTCTTCTTTTCCAACAATAAGTAAAACACTCCATGTCTACTTTGTCTGCTATGGTGGAGAGGGGGCTGGCCTCCGAGTCAGGAAGATGTGTTTAAGTTTCACCTCTGACCCACACTACCTGTGTGATTATAGTGAAGTCACTTACTGTCTTTGTGCCCCAGGCATAGTCTTGAAGACAATGGGAGCTCTTACAACAAAAGTTCCCCATACCAAAGAAATAAACCAAAAGTAGTACATAAATGATAGAATGATATGACTCCAAGGAGCTTTTCAGATTAACTGGTTAGACTAAGATGCCTCCATTTATTTACCTCAGTTTCTGTTTAGCGATCAGTGACTGCTTTCTTTAAATTTTATTTATGTATTTTTAAAAACACCATAATAATCTCCTTATACTCTCCCCCTACTGATAATACATATTTCCTTACAGCAAAGAAAAATCCTTAAGGAGACTGACAGACACAGTAACCACACCTGTATGTGACATTCTGCAACCATATTCTTCTACCTCCCTACCTTTCCATAGAGAGATTTTTACATAGTTTAATAAAAAAGACATTCTTTGAAATCATAATGAAGGTTTTTGTGAAGGATCTTCTGGTAGGGAGCAAAAGAATCTCTCATTTTTGGATATTTGGAAGTATACTCCCGTCCCTCTGTCTTCAATCCAACCAGTAGGAAATAGTGAGGTACCTTGTGTGAGTAACTGAAGGTTCCTGACTTCTTCTCGAACCTTCAGCTGAAGCACCTGCTGCAAGATGTGCTGTCGGAGGTTCTCCTGGGCGATCCCCATTCGTTCCAGTTTTTTGTCAGTGAGTCTCAGCAGTGCCCGTCCTGGAGTGTTGGGAAAAAGAAAATAAACAATAGTTACTGAAGGATCTTCACAAACATCTATTTACTACTTTTGAGTAACCAATTCAGTGCCTGGGGACCTGGATTTTAGGTCTTTCTAGAAAAGAAATTTTTATGCTATAAAGGAAATATAAAATAAAGCTATCTGTTACTCATAGAAAGAGAACAGGAAGCCTGGATGATGGAAAGCTATGCATATATTTTTTAAAAAAATGATTTTTGAGATATTTTTGCTTATTCATCACCAAAATTTCTCTAAGCATTCCTCTCCTTCTTCCTTCCCGGAGAGCTATCCCATATAAAAAAGAGAAGAGAGAAATAAATAAGCAAAACCAATAAATATATATAAAAGCATGAACATATATGCAATATCCCATACTCTTGGACTGCTCACCTCTTTTCATACCTACTCTTTAATGACATACTTATTATTTGTAATTTTGCAATACTAATTAATATCAATCCATTTACATTGTCGTATTTATTGGGCATACTGTTTTCTTGGCTCTGTTTACTTCACTCTGCATCAGTTCATGTAAATCTTTCCATGCTTCACTTCATCATATTTTCTATTTCTTATCCCACAGTGATATTCTATCACATGCATGTGCCACATAGCAAACCCCCAATCTATGAGTATCTTCTTTGCCTTCAAATCTTTGCTATCACAAAATACATTGCTACAAATATTTTGGTGTATATGTAAACTATATCCTAATCAATCACCACCTTTGGGTACAAGCTTAATAACAGAATCTCTAGATTAATGGGCATGGACATTTTAGTCACTTTATTTGCATAATTCCAAACTGCTTTCCAAAATGGTCATATTAATTCACAGCATCACCAAATATGCACTAGCATACTTATCTTCCTACCCCTCTTCCAATACAGGCTATTCCTACTGTAAAGCTACAGAAAAGCAACAAAACAAAACATCGTCAAACCTCCAGCTTATGACAAAGAAAAAGAATTAAATCAACAATAAGATACAATAGTTTGTACAATATTCTATCCTACTAGCACCACACTTCTCTGTCCTGAGGGAAGAAATATATTTTATTATTTAGTCAGAGTATGACTTATTTTTAACCTTTTCATTTATAGTGCTGAAGTAATTTTATATATTGTTCTTTAGGTTCTGCTTATTTGATTCTTTACAAATTAATCTTCCCAGGTTGTTTATAATTTTTCATTATACACTAATATTTTATCACATTCATATACTGTAGTTTGTTTAGCCATTCACCAATTGATGGGCACCTACTTTGTTTCTAGTTTTTTGCAAACATAAACAATGTTGGCAAACATTGTTCGCCAACTGCTGCTGACTTCTCAGCTGTATAAACAACAAAATGGTGGCCTAAACATTTTCTCTGATCTCTACAACCTCTTAGACCCCTCCAAAATAGAAATTATGCACCAAAGGTAAGGCAGCTTCATCTGTTTCAATGGTCTGGGAGCCTCCAAATCCAAAAGATGGTAAAAAAAATGTCCCTCAAAGCTAAGAACGCATGCTAATTAACCCTAAGTTCATTGGGCACCCCTCCCCCACACTATCAGCAGTAAGGCTGCACTAGCAGATGTGACACAGACTTACATTAAAACTCTCTTCTGCACCCTGTCCCCCTTCCCTCTCTTTCTAGTGCAGGAGAGACCTGTTATGGGAGTCTGAAGATCTTCCCGGCCCCTAGCCCCTTTGCTTAAGTGGGTTAAGTGGCTCTGAAAACCTTCCCTGATTTGAAAGTATACTCTACCCCCTAATAGGCTGAATGTGGTCACACAGAGCCTGTGGCGGGAGGTTTGTTCTTCAGGAATGCCCATGCCTTATTATTTTGTGATTGGGCAGTGGGTCAAGAGGGCTGTGACATTCTCCTATACAGGAGAAGGCTATATATACATGCCCTGATGTGAGTTTTTGCTTTGGGGCTCACTTTGAGAAGAGTTGTGTGATTTGGCCAGAGGAGACTCTGGGAAGCCTTTGAGCCTCCTGGCTTTGAAAAACCCAGATGTTGGTGCCTCCCTCTCTGGTAACTGACTAGGTAATTGATGTAATGGTCAGATGGTTGGAAGCCCGTCTGCTGATCTATTTCTTTGCCTGCTTGTAACTTGTGTTTGTAACTTGTGTTTTCATTCTCTGAAGTTCAGGGTGCTGACTTTTTCCCCTGAACTAGGTAAATGATATATGGTTGATCGATTAAAGTAAGACTGTTAACCCATTTTGAGTTGCTTTCTTTAGAAAAGCAGATCTAAGAACCTGTGCTAGCAGTCACCCTAGGTACGCTAGGGTGCTTGCTGATACAAGACCCTAGTTCCAGGCTGCAGAAATTTGCTCAGACCTTGACAGCCAGGTTGGCCAAAGTACTTCAGGGCCAAAAACCTGACAAGAGCTGTATCTGCTGGTGCTGGGCCAGAGACCTGAGGAAAAAAGGAAGTGGGATAGGTCACCAGGACAGGATACTGTGTGTATGGGAAGCTATGTAGCACTCTGCCATGCCAGAGGGAAAAAGTATAGCATTCAGCTGGGGCCAGTTCTGAACACCAAAAAAGTTACTTGTGACAGAAATGTAGGCTGGTGAATCATGAAATTCCCATTATGGGAGGAGGCAGAGACACTTCAAGATTTGCCCAAAAAAATAATCAGAAGGGAGAGAGTTAGGAAAGGAGTGATAAAAGGGAGAAAGGGGACTGAAAGTACCAAAAATTTCAGAAAAAAAACTAAAAAATCCTGAACATATAACCACATAAACCAGTAAAACAAAAACAGTAACTACAGAAGGAAACAGACTTCAGATCTAGCAACTGAGTGTCAAGCATCTATGAAGAAATATTGCAAAAAAAAAAAGGAGAGGAGGGAATGATCTAACATGAGATAGAGAATTCTGTGGAATTTGAGGAGAACATGCAACCACAATGCACTATTCTTAGGCGGTTTAAAGGAAAATGAGAATTTTGAGTGTAGAATTTATGTTCTGCACAACAAAATTAATGAACAGATAGAAAAACTGCAATGGCAAGCCTCACCAAGGAAACAAAAGAGAGAAAAATAGATTGGGAAAAGTAAATATACAGAACTAAAGGGCAAGAATAAGAGAAGCAAAAACCAATAACATTAAAAGAAAATATCCTCACTATGCAAGCAAAACATACTGAACCCAAAGACAAGATGTGCAAACAGGAAGGATCATCAGCCTCCCTGAAAAACATGACAGGAAAAAAATCTTAACACCATAATGAAGGGAAAAAAAACTTCCCCAAATTGCTAAACATAAAAAAATGAAATTCCAATTGAAAGAATTCACAGACCATCTCCAGAATAAAACTCAAGGTTGCAAACTCCAAGAAACATGGTGGTTACACTAAATAATTCAATTCAGAAACAATAAGTTCTGGAAGTCATCAGGAGAAAGACTTTCAAATTCAAAGGAAAGGACATTTTAATAATGCAAGACTATTCCATGCCCACCAAAAAAAGGAAGAGGGGATGAAATGTGCTCTGAAGAGCAATGGTACTCAGTGGCCTCGCCTGCAAATCTGAGTTCACCCATACGGAACAAAAGATAATGTTCTATATAAAAGATATACAATAGATAATGTTCAAAATAATAATGAAGATTTTGAAACATTTTGTAGAAAGAAAACCAGAATGGTGAGATTATTTGCCTCTCAAACACACCAAACAAAAGAAATTCAAGAGGTGTGAAAAAATGCAGACAGCAACAGCAAGAGTGACAACACAAAGACTACTTACTAAGAGACTTCTTTCTAAATGTACACAAGGATTGTGGGGTGAAGGTGGAAATCTGGCGAAGGTAATGGTGAAGAGGCAGACCATCTTATGGGAAAGTACTAAGGGTACTATGGACAGAACTTGGCAGCACACCGCTTACAGATGAATGCTTCTTTTGTGGAACTGCATTAGAACATGGGAAAGTACAAAAAAGGGCAGAAGGGAATAGAGAGTAGTGAGTGATGTACTAGGGTCAAATCAAGGGCTAGCAATGAGGGGAAAGTGACCTCTGCAGTCTTAGAAAGTGAAGGTCCTACAGTAGAAAGAGTGAGGAAGAAAGGGAAAAGTTTGAAAAGGAGAGGGAAAGGAAGGAGGCCTTACTTTGGAGGTGAGAGGGAGTTGCACTGATGAATGTTCCTATGAATAAAGAGAGATGGTTGAAGGGAAATGAGACCATACACTGGATTAAGTCTAGCGGTTTTGGTACTTGAAAAATATACTTGTCCCGAAGTGGGTGGAATCTTTGGGGTAACTGGCACCTGGAGGAATGGGAACACACAGATACAGAGAGGAGATTTCCAGACAAATGTAGAAAAAAAGGTCAACAAGGGATGATATAGATCAGTGGGGAACTGCCTCATCAGGGATGCGGTGGGCAAGGGCCCTACCATGGGGCAGTCCTAATTGGCACAGTGGATAGAGTGCTTGGCCTGGAGTCAGGAAGAAACAAGTTCAAATCTTGCTTCAGACACCCTGGTCAAGTTACTTATCCTCTGTTGACTTATCTGTAAATTGGGGATAAAAACAGTGTTTAACCTTCCAGGGTTGTTGCATGGCTCAAATGAGATAATAAGTGTAAATGATGTGGGCAATAAATACATAGAATGGAAAAATCTATATGAACTGATGCAAACTGAAGTAAGCAGGGCCAAGAAAACACTTTAAATAGTAACTACAATAATTAAAAAACAATGATGCACTGAAAAATAAAAGGTAACACAATTATCAAGATCAAGTAAGGCTCAAATAAAGGGACATGAGAAGACACTCCCACTCTAGCTGGGAGGTCTGCAGGTGTTACACATCACACATGTTTTCAGACTTTTTCAATTTATCAATTATCTGTGCTGACTGCCCCCACTCCACCCCCTCTTCTTCCTCTTCGAAAATATTATTTGTCATGTAGAATGGCTCTCTGGGAAAGGGAAAGATACACAGGATACTCAGTTGATGTAAGAAACAGAAAATACCGATGAAAACTTACATTTTAATCTGCTGCTACAAATATCTGGCTCTGTGATTCTGTTTGTCTATGACTTCTTTGGGGTGTATGCTATGTTGAAGGGTACAGACAATTTAGTTAGCTTTCTTGCACAATTGCAAATTAATATCTGGAGTGGTTTCATGGCTCTACTAATAGCACATCAACATGCCTGTGAAAGCCATGGATCTTAAAGACAATATGAATTTAGGCAATGTTGTAATCCTCCTTCATTTAAACCTTTGATAATAACCTTTTTTGTAAGGTCACTCATGTGAACTCCATATTCTTTCTTAGGCTATAGCAGAATATAGTATTGCACAATGAACTGATCAAAGGGCAGTGGACAAAAGGGATAAAGTGGTGCTGTGGATAGTGCTGGACTTATTTAGCACCAGGAGACCTGAATTTGAATCCTAATTCAGACACTTACTGATTGTGGGTCCCTAGGTAAGTAATTATGGGCAGCAGGGAGGCACAGTGAATATAGCTCCAGGCCTGGAGTCAGGAAGTTTGATTGATCTTCCCGAGTTCAAATCTGGTCTCAGATATATACCAGTTGTGTGACCCTGAGCAAGTCACTTAACTCTGTTTGCCTCAGTTGCCTCATCTGTAAAAATGATCTGGAGAAGAAAGTGGCAAATCACTCCAGCATCTTTGCAAAGAACACCCCAAGCAAGGTCAAGAAGGGTCTGACATGACTGATCACCAATAGGCAAGTCATTTGACCTAGCTAAATTCCAGTTTCCTAGTATGCAAAACAGCCTCTACCTTACTGGGTACTGCGAGGATCAAACGAGGTAACGTATGTAAAATGCTTTGTACCCTTTAAAGGGCTGCATAGATGCTAGCTCTCAGTATTATAGTTTACTACTACTCCTATGACGATGAGTACGACCATCGATAATGATCTTCAGATCTGCGTACTCCTCAGAGGAGAGGACAGGGGTCTGAATAAAAACAGGAAATTGATGTACCTTATGTTCTAAATTTTTCAATGCTCTTTGAAAAACCATTCCCACCACTGGATGATCTCAATTTCCTCAGACGTTTTAATTTTACAAGGCATTCCTTCCCTTTTCTTTTCTGAGCTGGTAGCATGTATTGTTTCATAGCTTGGACACTGCACTCCCACAGGTAGCTGCTGTGATTCAGGACAGACCCATGATCTCTATTGCCGAGAGAGGCTGGTTTGTTCACTGGGCTTGAACGTGGTGCTAATGAGATCAAGGTCATAGGTTCGATCCCTGTATGGACTAATTAACTTTGTTATATCCCAGGGCCCTAAACTGTACCCCAAACTCAGTCATCCCACAAATACATTTCCTTCATGCAAATGTGATCAGGTGACTGATTACTGTGGTGATATCAATTAGCACAGGCTGGTCAGCAGTATTTGAGAAACACATTAATAAGGCGGAGTAGATCAGAAATATTCTTGCATATGGGGAAACTCATCTTCATGAATTCAAATCCAGCCTCAGACACTTAACTAGCTGTGTTACCCTAGGCAAGTCACTTAACCCTGTTTGCCTCAGTTTACTTATCTGTAAAATGAACTGGAGAAGGAAACTGCAAACCACTCTAGGACCTTTCCCAAGAAAACCCAAATGGGGTCATGAAGAATCAGATATGACTGAAAAGTTACTAAACAACAAATGTACCTGTATATTTGTGTACATGTAACAGATCCTCATGGAACTATTTCTGGCATCGATGTACATGCCACATATGTCATACAGTGGTGCTCAAAATTCTTTGTTCAGGTTTCATGAATGTAGAAATCCTCATTCTTCCCATTTTATAATTGGAAAAACTGAGGTGCAATGTAATTAAGGATTTTTAAGAGAGTATGTGTCTTCTTAATTCCTCAAAGTTTCTTCACCTAGCCCAATAAATAACAAGGACAACAACTGACTTTTGCACAGCACTTTACAGTTTGTAAAAGATTTTATAAACATTTTCTCGTTTGTATATCACAACAACCCTGTGTGGAGGGCACTAAAATGATCACAAATGTGGCGAGGCGTGGGGTGTGGTGCTGTCCTGATGTGTGGTCTGCAGGGAGGCAGAACTGATGCCTCTAGCATCTCCTCCCTTGACATTTCTCCAAGGGAGACGAGGGGTTGGTCACTATACTCTCCTCAGAGGGCTAAACTATATCTATCTGTTCCCTTAAAGATTACTGGTCTAGGGGATATACTTTTTAGATTCAAACTAAACTCCTGATTGCTATTTCTTAATGGAGAAAGGAGGATCTCTCTTGTTCCATTTATAACTTTTTAAAACTTAAACTTTATTTTTTAAAAAATTTAACATTCATTTAAAAAAACATAGAATTTCAAATTCTCTCCCTCCCCCTCACTGAGAAAGGAAGCAAGATGATTTCAATTATACATGTGAAGTCATGCAAAATATATTTCCATATTAGGCATGTTGCAAAAAAAAGAAAGAACAATAAACTAAGTGGAAAAAAATGCTTTAATCTGCAGTTAGAGTCCATCAGTTCTCTTTCTGGATGTAGTCAGAATTTTTTTTTTATCATGAGTCCTTTAGAATTGTCTTAGATTGTTGTATTGATTAGAGTAGCTAAGACTTTCATAGTTGATCATCCTAGCAATATTGCTGTTACTGTGTACAATGTTCTCTTGATTCTGCTTACTTCACTTTGTATCAGTTAATATAAATATTCCCAGGTTTTTCTGAAACCTTCCTGTTCATCATTTCTTATTGTGCAATTGTATTCCGTCATAATAATACATCAAAACTTGTTCTATCACTCCTCAACTGATGGACATACCCTCAATTTCCAGTTCTTTATCCCTACAAAAAGAGCTGCCATATTTTTGTATGCATAAGTTCTTTTTTAAGAATCTCTTTGGATTATACACCTACTTAATAGCCCTTTGGGTATAGTTCCAAATAGGGCTCCAGAATGGTTGAACCAGTTCACAACTCCACCAATACTGCATTAACGTACCCCATTTTCTCACATCCCTTCTAGCATTTGTCATTTTGAAAAAGAATGTCAAGCTTTTTATCTTGACTCCCTTCCCACTAAATGATCGCTCTAGATTAAACACACATAGCAAGCAGTAAAGAAACCCATTTATCCATGTCAACAGCAAAACAGAAATCCGAGAAAGTATACTTAGGAGACTATATACCAGACAATATAGACTGAAGGAGCTCTCCCATTGGGAGCAAGATAACTCAGAGTGATTGACACAGAAAGTCCCAGATATTCCCCAAACGGGAAATTCTTCAAAGAATCTAGTGTAGCAAAGTGGGGGAAGGGACATGATGAAGATTGCCAACTCCACTCATATTGACTTCTGCCCAGTCTTTTTCTTCCTTCAGCAACTTTAAGTGGGTTTGGCATCATCCATTTCTTTCAAGCCAGAAGCCAGAAGATCCCAAGTGACTGAAGAGACTGATCTCCTTTCTCTATCCATCTCACCAACTCTGCCCAGTCGCTCATGCAGGCACAGGGCATTAATATCTACCAATGAGGAGACAGTCCCATACCAATCAGCTTTGGGGCTTGGGTTACATAATATTTCTATAGATGAAAAAACTGACTGGGGAGATTCAGAGTAATTGCTTGTAACTACATAGTCAGCAAGTTTCAAAGATGGGAAATGAACCCAAGGCTTCCTCATTTCAAGTCAAATCTACATCCACTACACCAAGTGTCAAACATGTAGCCTTATGCATCCTGCAACACCCCCACTGTAACCCAAACGAGATTAAAATGAATTTGGTAAATACTTAACAAAATAAATAAAAGTACAAGACAATAGAGATAGTGTCGATACATGATTTTCTGAGTATATAGCTCACAGGGATCCCCATTTCTATTTGAGTTTGACAGTACTGCTGTACATTACATGCCCTATTCAATGCTTAAACTCTGGCTTCGATGGCATCTTCATTTTTCCTCTTTGTTTAGTCCCAGTAGTGATAACATTCAGGGCTAAAGTAGTTGCTGATCTGGATGGCTACACAAAGGTGGAGAAAATGAGGTCAGTTCAAGAAAGATAGAGATGGACAGGAATCTGCTCAGTGGCAAGACAAATTTGTTGCTTTGAAAATAATTCCAGGAGACCAGGACTTGGCTGTGATTCTAAGCTTGAGCATTAAAGCAGATTTATGGAGTGTTCTCATTGGCAAATACATTAAAAAAAACTCCCAACAACCTTCTCTTACACGTGAATGTAGAACTTGAATATTATTACAATATTGTCTTTGCCGCTGGTTGGAAAGTACCAGAGAAGCATGGTGGCAAAAGTAGGGAAGAATCTGGCAAGACCCTGTATTTCTCTGGTAGGGACCACACAGATATACACAGTACTGCCAAGGCAAGGGGTGGCGAGGGAGGGAGACAGAGTTATGGGGGGGAGAGGGAGACAGAGAGAGAGAGAGAGAGAGAGAGAGAGAGAGAGAGAGAGACAGAGACAGAGAGAGACAGAGAGAGACAGAGAGAGACAGAGAGAGAGATTTAATCTAAAAGTTTGGAGGAAAAAACACTTTGGGGAAATATCATAGCTCTCTTCAGGTATTAGGAGTGTCACATAGAAGAAGGATCAGACTTGTTCTCCTTGGTCCTAGAAAGTGGAACAAGAAGCAATACTAGTCCAGAAACACAGATTTAAGTTTGATATACGGGGAAAACAACCCTACCAAGCAATTAAATGTGGAATCAGTTGCCTTGGGAGGCAGGGGCTTCCCCTCACTAGAGGCTGGATGACCACTTGGCAGAGATACTATAGAAAGAACTCCTTTTGAAGCCTAGGTTGAAGGAGACAGTGTTTGAGATCTCTTCCAGCCCTCAGCTTCTGTGACTGCAATCAAGGATATAAAGAGACAAGCATCCAATTTCTCATTCAGACCTAGTGCAGCAGAGGCCATGGGGGCTGAAGCTGTGACCCTCCCTTTGAAACTGTCCAGGCAGCGAGTATCTTTTCCACTTACTCCAGTAATTTCATTGCATGCCCTCAGCCTTATGCCACAGTCATCCTTACCCATCCCCATTTCCTGATAAGTAAGGGAAGAAGAAGCACTGATGCCAGGAAAAGGCTATCAGGGATAAGCAAGAGGGCTCTGGAATTTTATTCTGGTTTCAAAAAAAAAATATTGACATATTTTCTTCTTACATTACCTTCCTTTCCAAATACAGTTCTCTCTTCCTTTACTAACCCAGAGAGCCATCCTCCAAGAACAAGTGGGGCTGGGGTAAGGTGAGACAACTAGATGATGTGATGAATAGAGCATTGGACCTGAAGTCTGGAAGACCTGAGTTCAAATCTGCCCCCAGTCACTTATTAGCTGTGGGACCCTGGGTACGTCAATTAATTTGTCTGCCTCAGTTTCTTCATCTGTAAAATGGAGATAGTAGCACCTACCTCCCAAGGATTTTTGAAGATAAAAATGAAATAATATTTGTAAAGCATTTTGCAAAACTTAAACTGCTACATAAATGTTAAGTGTATTTATTATTAACAAAGAATAAAAGGGAGAAAAAAGAAAAATAGTTCAGTCAAATTCACTAATGCATCCACTAAGTCTGACAATGTCATAACACTAATAGCTAGCATTTACCCAGTACATTATGACTTGCAAAGGCTTTACAAATATTTTCTCATTTTATTCTTACAACTAACCCATGAGGTAGGTGCTATTATTATCTCCATTTTACAGATGAGGAAACTGAGGCAGGAATAGTTTCAGTGACTTGCCCAGGGTTATACAACTAAAAGGCTGAATTTGAATTCAGGCTTCCTGACTTCAGGTCTACCTAGCTGCCTCAAGGTAAGACTTTGTACCCATGGTCTCCCCACCTGCAGAGGAAGAAAGGACAGAGTTGCATGTTTACAGCTCTTTTTCAGGGGTATGTTTAATCATATATATATATAACTATATTTATATGTGTGTGTGTAAATATATATATATGTATATATATATATATATAAATATGCGTGTGTGTGTATGTGTCTGTATGTGTGTGTATTGGGGGGGAAGGCAAGGCAATTGGGGTTAAATGACTTACCCAAGGTCACACAGCTAAGTGTCAAGTGTCTGAGGTTGGCTTTGAACTCAGGTCCTCTTGATTCTAGGGCCGGTGCTCTATTCACTGCGCCACCTAGCTGCCCCAGTGTAATATATTTTTTAAAAAATTTAATAGTCTCCTAATCACTTTCCCCAGTTCCTTCTTTCTCCAATACATCCTTTAGACACAGCTGTCAAAAATCACAACCATAAATGCAAGAAGGGTCTGACTGACCATTTCTTTCTCCTGAGTTCAGAAACCTTCTTTTATTGCCCTTTGCCTTGAGGATAAAATAAAAGCACCTCAGCCTGGTGCTTAAGGTCCTCCACAATCTGACTACTGCTTACTTTTTTCCAGTATTATTTCACCTTTTCCCAATTCTGGCTAGCTCTTTCCCAAAATCTGTAATGCAATCCCCCACTTCTTTGCATTGAACGCACCAGTTCCCCATGTTGAGAATGCATTCCTCCCTCACCTCCAGCCTCTCAGACTTGTTCTCTTCCTTCCCAGCTCTGCTTAGGCACCCCTCCTCCTTCATGAAGCCATCCCTCAGTTCTCTGTTCTGCTAGTGGTCTGAGTTCACACCCTCCCCTAATTACCTTGTATTTACTGATCTCTACCATCCTTTCCAGTGGAATAGGGACAAGGGAAACATGGAATCTAGGAGGCTGGTAATCGGCAAATTTCACTTTGTAATTCTTCTCTAGCAGATTGTCAGTTCCTTGAGGGCATGGTCAATTTTGTTGCTCAGTCTAGCTTAGTATCTTGTAAATAGTAGGTACTTCAAACATCTATGTTGAAATAAATAAAAGTAACAGACAAATCAGAGAATTTTAGAAGGAAGAAATCATTTCCTCTAGGCCCTCCTGTTAATGGTATTCTGCAGATGAGCTTAAGATTCATCTCCTTTAGGAACAGCTAGCATGAAGTCTGGAAGCCTAAAGATACCAGCCAATCACTAAACACCAGACCTAGAAAGGACCTCAAGGTCAGCCAGTCATCACCACAGTTCCTGGCAAGGATGCTTGAGGAAGCTTCCAAAATGAATACATCTCCATTTTCTTTTACCTGCCAGCATTTCAATGGAGCCAACACTTGGGTACTCACTCGATCCTATTTAGAAATGATTATCCTTTTACCGGAACACTTTTTTCAGTGTAGAGAAGAAAGGGGGTTAATGCAAATTATCTTGTGGTTGCAGTCAGTTATTTACTGCCTTGATAGGAATAGATGCATTGATTCTTTACCAATCTTGGGGGAAAAGAGTGTTAGATAAGTTAAGATTATTTGTTGAAAATACTCAGGAGCTGATGATGTTAATAGAAGGAAATAGCAATAATGTACATTCCCATTAGAAATAAAAATTCAGAAGGAAATAATATTACAGTGCCTTTCCAATGTACTGAAAGTGTGGTTCTGAGCAATTTTTAGCCCTCTCTGGAAGGACTACATAGCTCTTAGTAAATTAAACATTAAATATAGTCTAAAAATCCATGTTCTTTGCTGTATGTACATTTACCAAGATACTTTCTGGCTAAGAAACAACACAATTTTGTTTTAAAAAGGTTTCTTGTTGTTTTTTCTTTAAATCACTGGAAATATCCAATAATCTCTTCTCTTGAACCACTGAGCAGATTGTTTTTAAACAAAATCTGATACTAACATAATGTAGACTATATCTCAGAGATTTACGATACCATAAACAACCTTCAAGGTCTTTTCTGCTTTTGATGGGTAGACCAAACATTGAAATATCTCTGATTTTATTTGTCAGCAACTGGGTGCATTGTTGTTTTTCTATTCCTTGTTAATCTAATGTCGCTAGGTGGGCAACCCAGCAGGCATGAGGTATCTTGTTGTTTTATTAATTACAAGGAAGCACATTACATGGCTATTGGCAAACCTCCTCTCCCCAGTTAACCTACTTATGAGCACAACAGCCAAATAGAGTTCATATGCTGACAAGATTAAATGTTGAACAAGCTGGTTACTGCAGAAGATTTCAATTGAATCAATGACTCCTAAAACAGCCAATAAATCAGAAAAATTCCAAAGTGAAATCTGTATTTAAAAAAAATATTTTCCATGTACTTCTCCACTCTAGGGAGTTCTGCGTTCCCTAAAATTTTATGTCTTGTGACTCCATTAGGAGATTTGCTTTAAAAATCAATTATCTCTATCTTTTTTATTTTCCAAAATGTAATCTCATCCATGAATACTTACTAGGCCATCCCAGCCCCAATCTAAAAGAGTTCTACCCTTGTTCAAATTTTTACTAGGCTACTCTTTCTGGGTCCATTCTCTCTCCTAATCACACTGTCCCTTGTATTATAATTATATGCATATGACCATAAGCTCCTTTGAAGGCAGGGACTTATGGGTATTTAAAAAAATTACTGTATACTTGGGTCTATTAGTTTCTTGATCTTTTATATAGTCATTTTGATTTATTTATTTGTGCCATTAATTAAAATAAAAACCCCATTGGTTTTTCAAGGGAATTAAGGGACACAAGGTTTATAGCTCGACCAGAAGTTTCTAGGGAAACCCAAGTACTCTAGAAGGTAGACTAGGTTTTATTATGGCAGGCAGACATTGAGAAATAAAGTATTATTCCATGCTGAGAGCTTTGAGGACAGTATGAGAGCTATTCTTGGACTCAAAGGGGTGTACAGTCATAATTGCATTGTGAATTCCCTGAGGGCAAGGATCTTTTTCTTCCTTCCTTTGCACCCCTAGCACCACTTAGCACATAGTAGGCACTTAATAAATGTTTACTAACTGGCCATGGGCATATGGAGAAAACTGGTTAACTAGAAATTTTTTTGTGCCATCTGTACATAGAGCACCTGCTTGTGGGCATGGGATAAGATATAAGGAAAGGGAATTTCTGATGCTTACTATTGATGAGATTACAGTTATTTCTTCCATATTGTCACGATTAGGGACATGCTATCTCCATGATGTAGAAAATCTGCATAAAATTTTTGGCCCACCTTTCATACTAGAGAAGAAATTCAAATTATTATGGTATTAAAAGATAAAATATGTTGATATATAATACTATGCACATATTTTATGCATTTCTGAGTTTCTAAACTTTTTTTGTGTCATTGGCTGGCATTTCTTTGCATGTTGTCTGCAGTTTCTACAAAACTTCCCCCAAATTCCCATTTAATTTCTTAAGCTTACATGTATATATTGAAACTGTAATGGAGAAAGTTGCAATGGGGCATACCCTTTGACCCAGTAATACCACTTCTGGGGTTGTATCCCAAAAAGATCATAGAAATGGGAGAAAGACCCATATGTACAAAAACATTTATTGCAGCTCTCTTTGTGGTGGCAAAAAACTGGGAATTAAGGGGATGCCCATCAA
>CM053580.1:492041289-492072198 GCA_028627135.1 Pseudochirops cupreus
TGACTTTAGTGGGAAGTATCTTTGTGTGCGTTTTGGAGTTCTAGGATTGGTTTAGAGTCCTGTTTTATGGGTATTTTGGGGTGGCTATGTGAGAGCTGCGATATGTTGCTGCTGCTACACCGCCATCTTGGCTCCGCCCCCATGATGGAATAATAGTATACTATTAGACCTTATGAAGAGGATGGTTTCAGAAAAGTTTGGGAAGGTTTACATGATGATGGAAAGTGAAGTAAGCAGAATGGTAAGAATAATATATGTAATAACAATATTGTAAAGACAACTTTGAGAGACTTAAGAACTGATCAATGCAATGACCAACCACAATTCCAAAGGAAAATGCTATGTACTCCTAGCTAGAGAGATGATTGACTCAAGAGTACAGACTGAAGCATATTTCCTTGTCTTTTCCTTCTTTCCTCCCTTCCTTCTCTCTCTCTCAGTCTCTCTCTCTCTCTCTCTCTCTCTCTCTCTCCCCGTCATTCTCTCCCTCCTCCTCTTCCTTCTATTTCTCCTTCTTTTTTGGAACATAGCTAATGCAGAAATTTATTTTGCCCAACTATACTATACTGGTAATGGGTTTTGTTTTTCTTGACTTCTCAATGAAGGGGGGAAGGGAGAGAGAGAGAGAAAATTTGCAACTGAAAAAATATAAAATTGAATAAACTCCTCTCCCCCCAAATCTGGTATTCTCTCAGAACCTACATAAAAAATTTCCTCTCTTCTTATACTCAAAGGTCCTCTGGGGTCATGGCATCATGAGAAATGGCAGTATTTTTGGATCAGGTATGATTTTTCCTTTAAAATATCTTCCAAATAAGGCTTCCATCTACTTGCAAATTTGTCAGGGCAAAATTTGATCTGCAGAGCTTTGGAGGTAAGTTCTAAAGCTCAGTGGATGTTCTTTGTTTAATGTCTATATGATACAGGTAGGACTGTCTCCAATAGCCCTGATTTATAGCTTGCCGCTGGACCCGCATGGCTTTAGAGGAGAAAGTGAGGCTGATGACTTTGCACAGTCCTGCCTCACTTAAATCCAATTCACCTGCAAGTCACAATTTTTCTGAAGTCACGGTCTTCTTCGAAAAGGAAGGACAAAGAACAACCGCAACAAGGACATTCCAATTTATCCTGTGTATGGTTTGTTTATTCTTCAGCTGTTTGTATATTGCCTCGGACCGTGAGGTCCTTGAGAAAAGGGATTGTCTCTGGCTTTTCTGTTTCTTCCTAAGTGCCTGGCACTTTGTAGGCACTTTATAAATGTTTATTGGCTGAATAACTGAGACACCATAGTCTACTTCATTCTCAGACGGCATGAATTTTAGCCTCTTTACCATCCTGTGTGGATACGCTCCAGCTTATTAATACCTTTCTTATTGCACAACCCCTGCTTAGCTGACTCCCCCATCCCACACTGATACTACCAGATGTAGCTGCTACTACACTCAGGGTACTAACACTGGTTGAAGAACCCTCCCTCCTGTGTTTTCCCTTAACAATCAGCCCGTAGACTTCCTTTCTTTTTTTGTCATTCCCTCAGATTCACTCATACCTGTACCCTCTGTCTGTGTATATTCCTTCTGCTGTACTATTAGTTGTGGGGACATCTCTAGTCATCCTGATCTATATCTGGCCACTGGACCCAGATAGCTCCAGAGAAGGTGAGGCTGACAACTTTGCACAGCCCTCCTGCACTTAAATGACATGCAAGTCATGGCATCAGTTTCCTGATGTTATGGTTCTCCTTGAGAATAAAATAAAAACAAAAACAATATTACATAGGTAGCACACATCGAGCAATTTAGCTTGGTTGAAGTAGAGGGGAAACAATCAGGGAGGAAATTCAAGAAATGTAATCATTGATGGAGGCTCTGGAATGCTTAGATAAGAAATATAGTTGTAGTAGAGAGGAAACGAGTACTCAAGTTATTGTCAAAGGACCTGGATTTGAATCTCAGCTGTGATATTTGCTTATTGGCGTGATGTTGAGCGAGTCACTTAAAACACTTTCAAGTTGCTCATTTATGAAAAACCAGTTTGCTCATTTATGGAGAACCAAATTGGCAGACCTTTTTGTTCTATTTCAGCTCTAATCCTGTCTTTCAGATTTCATACAATTGGAAATAAATCCAAATTCTTTTATGTAGGAAAACTGGAAGGAGAAACTATAGTCAGGATGATCAGATAAGATGCTACCATAGTAATCCTGAGATAAGTAAGGCAAGAACAAGAATAACACCAAATCATGTCTGTGTATCTTTAAGGTTTAAAAAATGCTTTTTCCACAGAAACCTCGTAAAATAGGAAAATAAGAGTTTATGATAGGACTAAGGTTCTGGCTGTCAAAACTCAATCAGTCGACAAGTACTTACTAAATGCCTATCATGTGCCAATTCTTGTGTTAGGCTACAAAGACAAAAATGAAACAGTCTCTTCCCTCAAGAGGCTTACATTTGATTGAAGGAAACAACATGTGCCAAAAAAATAAGTATGAAATATACATCAAGTGAATACAAAGCAAGCACCAAGTAATTTTTTTTTTGATGGAGGCATTAACATGGTTGGAGGGAGACTAGGAAAAGTGTCATGTAGGAAACATGGCTTTGACGGAAGGTAGAAATTCTACAAGGCAGAGGCATGTTTTAGTGATTGAGTGAGGTGAGAAGAAAATGTATTCTAGGAATGGGGGGGCAACCTTTGAAAAGGCATGGAGTTAAGAGTGTCATATGTGGTAGCAAGGAGGACACTTTGGCTGGACTGTAGGGTCTTTGAGGAGAAATAACGTATAGAAGTCTGGAAAGGTAGGCTGAAGTCAGGCTGTGAAGGATTTCAAATGTCAACTGTGAAAACCAAAAGGAAAGGATGGTTTGACAGCTACTATGGGGTAAGAAACCAAACCAAAACACCAGCACCATGGACTTGGTTATGCATTAGAGAGGCAAAAAACCAAAAGCATAAAATTCCTTTAAGATTGTGATCATATAAACTGGGATGGCAGTGCTACTAATAGGGTAAAAATGGGGATCTTCTGGTGTGAGGTGGGTGGGGGTTGAAGGAGTGAGGGTAAACCTAAGCTCATTTTCTGACAAGTTAAATATCAGAAATCAGCAGGACGTGCTGGAGATGAGCTATTCTGAAAAGTTTGCTTTCAACCCACACTAAATGAGTTGGACTAATCAACAACATTGTATATTCTGAGAGCTCATCATGGTGAGGAGGTAAACCATAATGCAAGTAAGAATTTCCATGTAACAGAGAAGAAAATTCATAAACACACACAATTACTACACTTTGAAGTGGCAATTCACTTAAAAGATCTCATAACTAAGGAAATGAAAATGATTGGTGAAACGGCACCACCAGCCTTCACTCTTTTGTGTCAAGTGGTTAAAAAAAAACTGGAGGCTTCTAAAATCATGGAAATTTACCTTGCTTTACTCCATTTGGACTTTGAAAAGAAGGATAATTCTTTCCCTACATATGGAAATCCTTCTAAAATATGATAAAGGCTTTTTTCCCCAAGTAGAACTTTAAAAAGGAAAGTAAAAATAAGCTTCTTAACTTAGTAAAACAGAGAAGACTGAACATCCAAATAGGATACTCATATTTAATGTTACTAAAAGCAGAGAAATAAACATGAGTAAGAATAGGACAAGCATCTCCTGGAGCTAAAACTGTATAGTTATCCCTTCCACATTGTGGAGGTTAGGGGCGTAGTGCCCTCCCAATCTGGAAAAGCTGCATACAATTTTTTTGGTCCTCCCCTCATACCAGAGAAGAAGTCTGAATGATTATGGAATTAAAAAAGAAAATACGTTGACATTATACAATACTATACATATATTTTATACATGTCTTAGTTTTTAAACTTCTGCATCATCTGCTGGCCTTTGTCTGTTGTCTACAGCTTCTGCAAAACTTCCCCAAAATTCACATTTAATTTCTTATGCCAACCTGAGATATATCAAAACTGCGATGGGAAAAGTCACAGTTTGAAAGTGATAACTGTACATTTCCTCACTAGCAGCAATTTTCATCATGGCAACTTCTCGCTAGGAAGGTGATTAATCAGTACATTAATTAATGGATTTTTATTACATAGTTATTTTATATACAGCTCTGTGACAGGTGGGAAGACTTATTGCTGAAGAAAAGGGAGATAATGCTGAGACAAAACACTGCCCCTGCCCTCAAGGTGCTTCCAGATTAGAAGGGGGATGAGACATCAGTTTATAAGCCATATTATATGACGAAAGCATTAGAAAGTTAGAAATACAAGGTAGTATGTAAGTTGTAGTTGGAAGGTCATTACTGAAGATTTAAGCATGCTGATGAAATGCAAATGACTTTTGAAGAATCACAGAATCTCAGAGTTGGAAGGGACCTCAGAATCAATCAAAGCCAACTCCTACCTCAAGGAGAATCTGTTCTCTTCTATAACAAATTGGATAAGTAGTAAGTCATTCAGTGTTTCCTTAAAGACTTCCAGAGAAGGGTAGTCCATTCCTTCCCAGGGTGTCCCAGTTTACTTTTGGATAATTCTACTTGTTAAGTAGATTTTTTTCCTGGAACCAAATTTAAATTTGCTTCTTTGTAACTTTCATCCAATACTTCTATTTTTTATTGGGATAAATTATTATTGATTATAATAAACATTACTGATAAAAAGTAGCCAGCATACTGGAGGGAATCTTTTACAAGATTAATTAAAAGAGTCTTTCCTATCTGACATTACTGTAGGTTTAAAGTTTTCTTGTGCTTTCTTCAATTTCATTCAATAAATATTTATTATGTTCTTATAATTTAAGAACTTTGTTAGACCTAGGGGCACATATAGGAGGATCTAGTAGTCATTGCCCCCAACAAGTTAATTAAGAGGGAGATGCAACATAGACACAAGTGATAATGAAATAATAATAACAACAGTATTGATACAGTGCTGTAGGCTTTGCAAAGTACTTTTTTACGTGAGCCTCACAACATCCCTATGAAGGAGGGACTATTACTATCTTCATTTTACTGGTGAAGAAACTGAGACTAAGTTAAGTAACTTGTTCAAGGTCATGAAGATAGTACATATTTGAACTTAGATCTTCTGGAATCCATCTAGTTTCTACATTTCTATAATGCTAAGGACTATGTTTGTGATTTCATTGGCATAGGGAACTCATGGATGAGAAAACAAGCTTATTACCAATGTAGATTAGTACCTGTCTGTAACTGATAGGGACTTGCTTAGGATATGGAGAGATCAAGTGCCTTGCTCATAGTGACACCAGTATGTGTCAGAGGAGGGATACGCATCCAGGACTTTCAGGTTCTGAAGCTAGCCTTTTATCTGTTATGTTCCGCAGCTTCTATAAGGACACTGGAGAATTACAACGTGAGAGAGTATTTCCAGCTTCACAGAGGAGACAGTTCTAAGGCTGAGACGTTGTTTAAGAGGTGGAGGGGAGAGTGAGATTACAATCCAGACCCAGATAACACAGAAACATATGTGGAGAAGCATTGAACTGGGAGGCCCAACCCATGTGTTCTCACATTATGAATAGTCCAATGTAGCAGCATCACAGAAACGAGGGAAAAACTTCAAAGAAAATGAAATTATAGCTTGATATCAGGCAAAACCTCCTGATAATAAACCTCTTAAATATCTTCCTTGGCTGTGTCAGGAGATGGTATCTTCTTCCACCTCGGAGGCATTTCAAATAGTGACTAGATAATGACTTCTCAGAGGAGATTCTTATTGAAGTACAGGTTGGACTTGGCAGATCCCTTCCAATTTGGAGATTTTGTGAAATGTTCTGGAGACCAGGAACCACATATAGTGTAGCGTATAGTATATTTAGATTACTCAATAAGCAGTGATACACATGACAGAGCACAATACTTGGAATTAGAAGATAAAGGTTTCAAGTCCCAGATCTAATACTTATTAACTATGTGGCATAGGGCAAGTCTCTCAATTTCTCTGACACTCAGCTCTTCATCTGTAAAAGAGAATTAATAATACTTATGGGGCAGCTAGGTGGTGCAGTGAATAGAGCCCTGGAGTCAGGAGGACCTGAGTTCAAATCCGACCTCAGACACTTAACACACACACACACACACACACACACATATACACACACACAAAACCTAGCTGTGTGACCTTGGGCAAGTCACTTAACCCCAATTTCTCTGCCTTCTCCCCTCAAAAAAAGCAAAAAAATAATAATACTTATACCTTTGTGAGGCTGTTGTAAGGATAAAACAAATCAAAGTATGTATGAAGGTAAATGGTTATAAATGACTACTTCTTTCTCTAATGCCTGTTCTCTTGTTCTATTCAAGAACAACTCCACAGAGCTGAAAAAAGAATGAATTCCTCACAATTTTTACTTAAATAAAGAACCATCAGAAAAGATAAATAGAAAATATAACTGGGGTGGGGAAGGAGTGGCCTTGCATGAGGCCCTCTTGGTCCTCAAGTGCGGCCCTTTGGATCCAAATCAGTCAAATATAATCAGTCAAAGGGCCGCACTTGAGGAACTAGAGGGCCACATGTGGCCTTGAGGCTGCTTCTTCCCCACCCCTGGACCATAACCTCAAAATCGTGGTAATTAGGATACTTGATAAAAATGGTAGGAAGCACCACCCTAGTCTCTGACTGGAAGCATTCTCTGCTCCTTTGCCTCCTTTCCCTGATTGTCTGGTTCTTCCACAATCTCATTTTAAGGAAAGCACCCAAGCCATCCATGCCTTCATTCCCCTCTGGGCTCCTTTCCTGACTGGATTTTCTCTACCATGAGTACTTTCTCCCCATCTAATATCTCACTTTTAAATATCTTTTGATATTAAATATATAAAAAGGTAAACTCCTTGAAGCCAGGGACCATCTTTTTTTCTGCTTGTATGTGTATTCTCAGTACTTACCACAGTGATTGGCATAGAATATGCACTTAATAAATCTTGCTGAATTAATCATCATTATCATAAATAATGTCAATAATAGAGAAGGAGTGGCACAGAAGATAAAGACTTGGCCTCCAGTTAGCAAGACTCCTTTCTGACTTGTACGGATGGTGGGCTGCTGAGGAATGATATAACCTTTTAGTGCCCCAAGGAAATAAGGTTACCCCTTGCACAGCAGGTGCTAATCTGCCTTCTGAGAGGGGAATTCTCCAGACTGGATCTCCCTCCACTGATGAAATTATTCTTCTAGCAAAACAAACAAAAAGCCAAACCAAACAAAAAACCAAACCCACCAACCAACCAACAAACTAGGCAAACACAGTAATAATAGCTCAGAAAAGCAGCGTGCTATATTGGATAGAGTGGGTTTGAAGGTTTTGTCTCTGGCACCTAGTTTCTTCAGAAGTATGGGCAAGTACACCTCTTAGCATGCCAGGCAACTCTCTAAGATATTTAATTCTCTTGGAGGGTTCTCTTTTCACCATGTTGCACCAACCACTATTCTCTGGGATCACTTTTACTAGAGGCTTCTCTCTGACTGACTGATGAATACAAACATTATTCATGTTCAATGGCTACTGAAAGTTCCCCCAGCCATTTGGTATGCTTTCAGGTCACTTCCCTCCACTCTCAGTTTCTGTATACACAGGAAATGAAAATGAACTTTAATATTGCTTATATAAAACATAATTAGTAAAGTAAATTTGCTAGAAAAATATCATATTGCCCTGTTTAATATGATTAGCTTTTTAATATACAGACACACCTCATTTTATGTAATAGATGTTTTCCTGTAACTTTTTGTGTAAATCAAAGTTTTGTAAACAGAACCACTTAAAATGCACTGGGGGAGCATCCTTTCTAAAGATACCCTGAGGTAAATCTTTCTTTCTTCCTTTTTTTTAAATAAAGCGATGAAGTTTTTGGTAATGGGACTCAACAACCCCATATTTGGAAATTGTTGATTTTTATATATGATGATTTTCCTTAAAGTAGCTCCCCCCTCAACACGTGTATTTAAGCTAGAAACAAAGCTCCTGAAATCACAAGGAAACACCATTATCCTTTGACTCTTCTTGAAGCAACTCTCTGTGGCTATTCAGAATTCCATCTGTATTTAGGTATACTAGATTTCTTTTCTTTGTTCCTGGTACCTAGCTAGATTCACAACAAGGAATTATTGTGTCTGAAGCAGAATCAGGTGGGGCAGAGGCAATAACGGTGTCCCAGAGGACAGACTGGTGTAAGTGCAGTCACATCATGGCAATGTCTCTACCTCAAAAGTCGTCTTCTCCTCTTAGTGGTGTTCATGCCCAGAACCTCCATCTGAGGCAGCAGTCACATCCCAGCCAGGCTCACGTCAAATCTGGCTAAGATCATTAATCCCCACGTGGCTTTACCACCTTGCCCTTTTCTCTCTTCCTTTTGCAGTTTTTCAGTTCCCTCTTATGTATTATCCTCCCCCCATGCTCTTTAGAGGTAGAGGCTGTCATTTTTAATTGTATTCTAGTACTTGTATCCTCATTATTTAGCACTGTTCCTGGAACATATTAAGTACTTAAGTGTGTTTGTGTTCTTTCTCTCTATTCTCTTTCTCTTTTTTCCCCTCTCTCCTTTCTCTCTTTCTCTCTCCTCTCTTTCTCTTTCTTTCTCTCTCTATTTTCTCTCTCTCTGTCTCTCTCTCTCCCATTCCTTCCTTCTTTCTCTCCTTCCTTCTTTCTCTGTGTTCCCCCCCCTCGAGTTTTTTTTTAAAGTATTTCCATTCCTTATTCATATAGCCTCATGGTTTGTCAATCCAACTCTAAGATGAAAGTAAGTCCTTCTTGTGCATGAGCAATATTTCCTTTATTTGTTCATAATAAATTATATTTTAGGCTTGAAAGTCTGATTTATGACCCTCCATTCCCATCTCCATTCAATGGGCAAACAGCACATGCTTCCCAGATTAGACTCTAAACAACTCACTGCATTTAATTATGAAGCTGTAAGTAACTGAGAGAAGTTGAGAGAGGAGATGAAAATCACATGCCTACAGAAAGAAATAATTTAGTATTATGAAAAAACCATTGAAATTAGAGATGGAAAAGGCCTATTAGGTCATCTATCAAAGGAAGTGCATGTATCAGTCACAGAGATTTAATATGCCAGAGATGTAGGGTCACCCGAAGTGCCTACAATTTCTTCCTAGAACGGAGGGACTCAAAGAGAGTAGTTAGGGAGCAGGGCCTTTAATCAAAGCAAAGTCTTTATAGATCAAAATATCAGAGAGAAATTTGTAAGATGTAGAGAAGCAGCGAACGGAGAAATCATACTGAAACATCTAGGAGAGGAAAGTATTTGAAAGTTTGGGATAAAAATGCAAGTCATGTACAAGATCCATTCTGGGGATAAAAAAATGTGGAGAGCTTCGATTTTTATAAAGGTAATATCATAGCCAACAAAGCTAGATGAGTCAAAGGATGGAGAATGTGCATAAAAGCCCAACCTTTCATCTGTGGAATGTCACTTTACCCTGAGAAATCTTCTGTCCTGTTTTTCTAACAAAAAGCAATTCTAGAACACAGCATATTCTTGTGGAAGAAAAATTGAAAATTAGGACTAGAAGAAGCTTGTATTTATAATCTCAATATAGATCAGATTAAGCTTAATAACTTCAGAATTTTTTTTCACTTTAACATATGGCAAAATCATCTTAAGTAAACAGTGTAGTTTTCTGGGAAAAGGGAAAAAGGTAACACCAATGCCTTTGTTGATATTGGCAACTTTTGAGGGAGAGAAGACAGTCATAGGTCACTGAGTCAAGGTGAACATGGGGAACATTCTGTGAAATTTATCAAGGGTCAATATCCATATGGTCTGTGATGTGAATCAGGTACAAAATTTATCTGGAGAGTGAGTATCTCTCTTACACAAACAGTAGAACTAATATCTGCTAGTGCATGAAATTCTGTAACTTCCTTCACACTCATCTATACATATCTTTAAAAAAAAAACAAAACATAAGCAAGCCTAAAATGATTCTAAGGATTTAACAGCAACTGATCATCTCATACAAGTGGCTGTTCCAGCAGAGCTAACCCGAAGGAACAATGTTTGTGAGCATAAAGCAAGTCACAACGTGATTGGCCTTGGTTAAACAAAGCCTGACTAGCTGTGTGATGCTTCACAATAAATTACTTTTCAAGCTGAGAAATGGGGCCTTACAAAACCGCAGTCTGTGCTTATGTGAAGCCAATGATATATCAATAAAAAAAGCTTAAAAGATTAATATCCAACAGCAGAGGAGTAGTAAAAAGACCACTTAGATTCAAAGTCAGAGGGACTTAGGTTCAAATCATAACCTTGATATTTAGTATCTATATGACCTCGAGCAAATCAGTTCAGTTTTCTGGCATCAGTTTACTGATTTGTTCTAGTTCGAGAGCTAATGATTTCCACGCCTATCAGTTGAGGGCAGATACAAATTTCATTGATTTTTAAAAGCATAGATTATGAGGATAAAACTGAAGGAAGAAATCTCGGGAGATAAGGCTTCAACTGCACCAGCGTAGTTTTTTTAAGACAGTCCTCAGATCCCTGAGAAAGAGTTGTTGGCTTATAGAAAACTATACTCAGGAGGATAACTATGAAAATTCTTCACTGCAATGAGGGTGAGTGTCATTTCATTAGAGCTGGGTTGTCTTTATAATGTGAAAATAAATGTGCTTTATATTGTTGTCCTTGCCCACCTAACAGGGATACGGAAACCACCATCCTGGGTCAGACGCTTGGCCCATCCATCCCAGGATTCTCTTGTCAAAGCCCAAAGGAAATGGGCTCTGCTCACAGAATTTTGGCATGAAAGGGATCTCAGTGGCTATCTAGGTGAATCCTTACCTGAAAAAGAATCTCCTTTACGACAAACCTAGTAAGTTGTTAACCCAGCTTTGCTTGAAGTTTTCCAATGAAGGGAAGGGGGACTTGCTACTTTCTGAGGCAACTTATTTTACTTTTGGATAGTTCTAATTTTTAAAATACTTATTTATTTATTCTTAGTTTACAACATTCAATTCTACAAGCTTTTGATTTCCAAATTTTCTCCCCCTCTCTCCTTCCCTTCCCCCCTTCCAAAGATGGCATATAATCAGATACAGGCTCTACGTACACATTCACATTAAACATATATTCACATTAGTCATGTTGTAAAGAAGAATTATAACCAATGGAACGGATAGTTCTAATTTTTAAAGAAGTTTTCCTGAAATCAGGTTTATTCCTATGTCTTGATGCTCCCTCTTCTAATTCCTCTTGGCATCACCTACTCTAAGATACCATATATGATGGTGTCTTTCGAAAATATGCCCAAATTATTTTGGAATATGCTTTTATGTTCTGTCCTATCACCTAATATTTCATTATGAAGGCCCCCCTGTATTTGTACAAAGTAATACAAACTGTTACAATTACGATGGGGGGGGGGGGCACTAGCAGCTATCGGGAGGGGGGGCTCAGGAAAGCTCCCCCGAAGAGAGATTGCTCCCACTCCCCAAAAAAGAGCCGAGGAAGGAAAAGCCAAGAACATTAGAAGATAATGCTTGATAGAAAGAACCAACAAACAGAAATACGTATAGAATGTACACATACACACATTTGTGTCTAATGGTAGCCATCTCTAGGACAGGGGGATGGAGAGGAAAAACGAAAAAATCACATGATAGTTTTATCGTATATTTAACAGGAACAGGAAGTTGTACTTAATAAATCTGCAGTTTCACGTAAAATCATCTTTTTTATTAGGCTCTGTTATGGAAATACTTATTTTATTGCGTAAATTAAAAATGAAATAAATATATTTCTTTAAACAGTGGTTCTTGAACTGAACTTTCCAGAATTCTCTGAGGTGGATGAATTCTAAGCCCAGCAGAGAGATTGTACAAAGGTATGGGGCTGGGACAAGGAATCACACATATGAGAGGGCCCGAGAAAACCATCCGGATAGACAAAAAAATCATATGGAGTTGTCATGTGAAATATAGCATATTCTACTTTGTATTATAATGCTATTATCTTCCACAATAGAACATAAATGCCCAGAAGATATATATCCTCTCATATTTGTCTGTGTATTTTCCTGAGTATTTAGCACAGTGTATTGTATGGAACATGTATGATGCATACATTTGCTGAATTTAATTGCTGAAATATGCAACATTGAAAAAAATCCGGGTCAGCTCATCCCCACCCCGCCAATTTCCACTAAGGTCAAATGTAAAATATTTTTTCATTCAACCATAAGCAAAGTTTGAGGACTTCATGAGGTTGGTGATATTTTTCTCTTAGAGTGTATGTTTGGAAGTTAGAAATTAAAGGGAGACATTGGCCTAATATAAGGAAGACTTTTCTAACAATTATCTGTCCAATAATGGAACGGGCTAATTCACCAAGTACTGACTGAATATCCACTGTTCTAAGTGTTTTAGCTGGAGATAGATGACAGCTGGTCAGGGTTGCAATAGGAAGGAGGCAGGAATTAGCCAACAACATCCCTTTCAATGCTAAGATTTTATAATGTATTGTAATGGATATATATATTTGATTTGGATTACATCCGGAGAACGTTTTTAAAAGGAAAATTTATGTATATGTCTATACACACACACATATATGTATGCATCTGTCTATATCAGTGGTTCTCAACCTGTGGGTCGTGACCCCTTTGGGGGTCAAATGACCCTTTCACAGGGGTCATAGGGTTCACCTAAGACCATCGGAAAACACATATTTCTGATGGTCTTAGGAACCAAGACACAGCTCCTCTATCTGTCCCCAGGCGGGTCCACCCATGTGCAGATACACCGACATCCAAGTATTAAAGGGTCATGGCATTTGGCAGGTTGAGAACCACTGGTTTATATAAATATATATCTAGACATATGTTGTATGTCCACTATCTAGACAGTAGTTATCTTTAGAAGTCTGTGGGCTCAGCGCAAATCATGTTATATATGCTAAATATGTTTATCCTTGTCTCTCCACTTTCCCCCATAGCCACCACAATTGCCTGCTTGTACAATACTCAGGTGAAATCAGGTTAAAATGAATAATGAGAGTAGCCTTAAACAGGAAAGGAAGTCACTAAAGGATGATATTAGGGTGTATTTTTTGGGGGGGACTTCATGCTTTTCCTATATGATAACTAGAAATGTTAGTTAGATATCTGTAGAAGGGCTTCAAGCACCTATGAAAATGTGAGGACCTCTTTAATCACTCACGTTGTATGATGGGTGGAAGGAATCCCTGGTTGATGGCCTGTGTTTCTTCATCTATAAAATGGACATGGTGCTACTGTCTGTGCCTTCTTCATGGGGTTGCCATAAGGATTAAATGAAATAATTCATGTGAAAATACTTAATGATTATAGAGCCTTTACAAACTTAAATTAGTATTATCATTATTATCTATCTATAGCCAAGAGTAACTTCTCTATACCAATTCTAACCAATTAATGTTTTATTCCATAAATCTTACAAAAATGGAATTCTCCATTAAGATCAATGTCAGTAAGTTTTTACCCACCTAAAATGAGTTTGGAAGAAGCAAAATATTCTGCAAGAAGGATTCACTGGAGAATCTCCAGGAGTTCCTTCTCTAGAGATTCTCCATGGTGAAATTAAAATCTTAGCTAGAAATAAAATAAACTATGGTCTTTATTGCCTCAACCTTATTCTTCACTAGACTTCCTCCCCCAGCCCCCCAACCCCCTGCTATTTCCTTTTTCCTTCTTTCAGAATTCTGAATCTTTGCAGTCACTCACTGGGTAGAGCCAAGATGGTGGAGTATAAAAGTAGGGACTTGTTTGAGCTCTTCCCCAAACTCCTCCAAATACCTGTAAAAATGCCTCTAAACAAATTCTAGAGCACCAGAACCCACAAAAAGAGTGAAATAAATTTCCAGCCCAAGACAACCTGGATGGCTGATGAAAAGGTCTGTTGTGCCAGACTGGGAAAGGAGTGCAGTCCAGCATGGGCCATGCTGGCACAGACCAGGCCCCAGCAAGCCTCAAGTAGGCTTCAGGGGACCAAATCACTGGCAACGGAGGCAGTTTCCAGACTTCTTAACCCATAATCACCAAAGACAACTTAGAAGGTAAGTGGGAAAGGTCTGTTGGACCTGGGTGAGAGTGGAGCACAGGCCAGCCTCAGCCCCACCACAGCCCGGGGGTGGGTGGGAGGGTTTGGGGGAGGGGGATGAGGGTTGTGGCAGCAGCAGTGGTAAATGCTTCCAAAACTCCCAGCTCAGAGGCCATAAGGGGATCAAAGAACTGATCAGAAGATTATAGGGATTTCTTTGCTGGCACTGAGGCAGGAGTTTGTTACTTTGACCATGCTTGGATCTGGGTTGCAGTTCTGGGGCATGGAGGAGTGCTGGCATAGCTGAGCTTATGGCAGCAGTGGAGAGGGTACCCTCCTCACAGTTCCAAGGCAGAAAAGAGTGCTTGTGGTCACTCACAGACCAGAGCACAGACCAGGAGAGGAGTAAATACCTCTCATTAGATCATATCACCCTGGAAGAACTAAAAACTTACAGGTCCCTAGAAGTATCTCTGAAAACAGTTGCACAAAACCCCTGAAGCTTCAGACAGTATGTCCTCCACACCAGAAGCAAAACCCTGCCTTAAAAAAGAGTTAAACAATCAAGTAATGGGCTGGGAAAATGAGCAAACAGCAGAAATCTGACTATAGAATCTTATTTTGGTGATGAGGAAGATCAAAACATACAATCAAAAGAAGACAACAAAGTCAAGCTCCTATATCCAAACCATCCAAGAAAAATATGAATTAGTCTCGGGCCACTGAAGAGCACAAAAAATTTTGAAAATCAAATAACAGAAGCAGAGGAAAAATTGGGAAGAGAAATGAGAGCAATGCAAGAAAATTATGAAAAAACGAGTCAACAGCTTGCTGAAGGAGAGCCAAAAAAGTATTGAAGAAAAAAAGTCATTGATGTAACATTCAAGGTCTTCCTTCTATATCAAGCAAAGGTCAGAAAAGTAGAGAGGAACAAGGAAATTTAGGTGAAGGCTCTTAAATGAGAAAGTTTGAACTTCAATTCCAGTTCTACTTACTGACTCATGGAGAGATCTTAAAAGTAAGAGAATCTGAATCTTTATCCTCTCCTTTTCTTTTTTCAAATGAATGAAACTAATAATGATTATTACATTAATCTGACTAAGCTAATTGTTGTAAAAAAAACAAACCACCAGAAACAGATTTATGACACTATTAAGAAGCATAATGCCAAAGATATCAGAACTAACCAACAGAAGGTGAAGAAAAGTGTGGAGCAGAATAATGTTGCCACTCTTTAGCAATGCAGTGCTATTATTTGTGAATCATTTTTTTCATTTTAGTGAAGAAAATAAATTCCAGTCTCTCTATTGCACTTTGATAAACACAGGTCTGCTGTGTGAAAATTTCAGAGACTTGGTTATTTTTCCCCTTTATTTCTTTAGTAAAGGAGAATCTCATGGGACTTTGGATCATTAATTAAAATAGATATTTCAAGACTAAGCAGATAATCAAATATCTATCAATCTTATTGGTCCTGTACAATTATAACCATAAATTTAGGCATTTAGCCCTGCAGAGTAGTAAACTAGGTGCCTGGACTATAGGAGCAGGGAGAGAGTAGAAAGAATACTAACACCTGAAAAGTCCCTGATTTGTTTCTTGTGGGTAGAGTACTGGGCCTGGAATCAGGAAGACATGAGTTCAAATCCATCTTCAGACACTTACTAGCTGTGTGACCCTGGGCAAGTCACTTAACACTGCCTCAGTTTCCTTCTCTGTAAAATGAGCTGGAGAATAAAATGGCAAACCACTCCAGTATCTTTGCCAAGAAAACCCCAAATGGAGTCAGGAAGTCAGACACAATTGAAAAAGAATGAATGAACAAACAACTGAACAACAAGCCATGTAACCCTGGGCTAAGAAGTGCTGAAAGTTCTAGGAATCTCAGTTTTCTGTCAAATACAAAAAAATATAACTTGCATTTCTCTCTTCACAGGATAATTACAAGGATCAAAATGATAATTAATACAAAGCATTTTATAACTCTAGAAACCCAAATAATCCCTAATAAGTAAATTCCTCAGCTCTTTTTTCTCTATAGCATTTAGTATAGGCTGATTACTATACAAATTGCGAATATTACACTTCTCCCACGGTCTCCCTTGAAAGCCTTTTATAAAAATCTGAGCCACTGCTATTAAGAGCCTCAAAAAACAGAAGATGCAATCCAAGCTCTCAAGTTTACTTTCAGGGCTGCTACAAGTGTGATTCAAATCAATTCAAGTTATTCCAAACATTGATTAAGTATGTGGGTACAAAGCAGTGGGTCGTGTAACGCAGAAGTTAGGATCAAAAGCAGAAGCATTTGCCTTTTATATGTAAAGGCAATAGGGATTTACTCCGATTTTTTAAGCAAAGAAACATGTGAAGTTTGGCAGGAGTATAGAGGGAAATAAGGCTAAGACCATCTAGTACAACACTCTCACTTTACTGATGAGAACACTGAAGTATAAATATATTCCTCTTCCTTCTCCTTCTTACTCATTTTCCTCCACCTGCTGCTACTGCTTACTGCTACTACTACTACTACTACTACTACTACTACTACTACTACTACTACTACTACTACCACTACTACCACTACTACTACCTACTACTACTGCTAGGAGCTAGGTGGTGTAAGGAGCAGCTATGTGGTGCTGTGGAGAGAGCTGGGTCTGCAGTCAGGAAGACTTGAATTCAAATCCATCCTCAGACACTAGCTTTATGATCCTGGAGAAGTAACTTACTGTTGTTTTTTTTTTTCTCAGCTTCCTTTTCTGTAAAATGGGGATAATAATAGCTCCCTACATCCCAAGGTTGTTGTAGGGATCCAATTAGATAACTGAAAAGTGTTTAGCGCAATCCCTGGCACATGATAATTGCTATATAAATTTTTCTGCATTTTCTCCTTTTCCTCCTTCTCCTTCTTATGAGTCAGGCACTGGTGCTAAGCATTTTATAAATACCCTCTCATTTGATTTTCACAACAACCCTGGGAGGCAAGTGATATTATTACCCCCATTTTACAGAGGAGGGTTATGTGATGTGCTCAGAGCCACAGAGCTAGTAAATGTCTGAGGCTGGATTTGAACTCAGGTCTTCCTGACTCCAGGCCCAGTGCTCTATCCACTTGTGCCACCTAGCTATCTCTAACACTTACCATTATATCTACAACAAATATATATATATATAAAATGTGTATATCTAACATTGATAGATGATTTACTCTGCCTTGTATGACCAACTGCCTCTGACTGGCAGACCATCCTGCCAAAGGGAAGCAGTGAAGTCTCTGAGGAGAGACAGGAGGCACCAGCTGTATGAGCTAACCAGGCCAAACCAACATCACTGCCCCTACCTTGAACACCCTCCCCTCCCCTCAGATCTGCAGAGACATCCAAGAATGCCTAGCTTGTGATTACTGAGAAAAGCAGTCCCTAAGCCACTGGACCTGTTCCAGCGTGGTGTCTAATGCTATCGTTTAGGAGAGGATCTCAAGAAGATGGGACCTACTAACTGCTTCTGCCAGTGCTATATCCCTCCCTTCCTCAATAACCATAGCTACCAATGAACCATACAATAATGTTCTCATCACCAAAATGGTTCAATACCAGAAACAGATACGGTTTTATTTGAATTGAAAGGAAAGAAGATGCATTTATGTCTTAGCCTTATTTCCCTCTATACTCCTGCCAAATTGGACTTCTTGCCCATTAGACCACCAGGCCTTATTGTCTGCTTTGCTGTAGCACCCTAAAGACTGCTAGACCTTCCCCTCTTTCTGTACCCTCCAGTATGTGTTATCTTTCCTTATTAGAATGTAAAGTACTTGAGGGCTTGGGAGGAATGAGGTGTTTCATTTCTTTATCTCCAGAGCTGAGAACATTGCTTTGCAAATGATAAGTGCTTAATAAATGCCTTTTTATACATTCGAAGATTTGTATCTATTTTTTTTTGGTGAGGACCTCCCCTGTTTATATGACATTATTTGGTTGGTTGGTTGTTGTCCTTCGTTCTCAAAGAGGACCAAAATGACATCCCCATGCTAGAGTCAAGTTTCAGTGTATCTGACTGTCTGATCAAACTAATATGAGACTGGAATGTTCTACCACAGGTTGGGCACAAATAGTCTATGTGAACTGGGTGGATTCTCTAAATCTGCACATCTTTCATTTTTTAAAAAGCTATTTCAATTCTGCTTTGCTTATAGAGCACAGCACCTTCTCTGATGCCGGCATGCCTTGCTGAACAGTCCTGTGTCAGTGTCTCTCATGCCACACAATCAATTCCAAAGTTCTTAAGAGAGACCTTGGGAGTATCCTTGTATCACTTCTTCTGACCACCATGTGAATGCTTGCCCTGTGTGAGTTCTCCACCAAATATTCTTTTTGGCAAGTGCACATTTTGCATTCTAACAACATGGTCAGCCTATCAGAGTTATGCTCTCTGAAGCAGAATTTGAATGCTTGGCAGTTTAGTTTGAGAAAGGACCTCAGTGTCTGGTATCTTATCCTGCCAGGTGATCTTTAGAATCTTCCTAAGACAATTTAAATGGAAATGATTCAGCTTCCTGGCAGGGTGCTAGTATACTGCTCACATTTCACTGGCACACAACAGTGAACATCAGTACAGTGACTCTGATGACCTTCAGTCTGGTAGCCAGTCTAATACCTCTTCTCTCCCATACTTTCCTTCAGATCCTCCCAAACACTGAGCCATGCATGTGTCAACCTCATTATCAATGTGTACATCCTGGAACGTACACTACCAAGGTAAGTGAACTTATCTACAGCATTCAAAACTTCTCCATTTGCTGTAACTGATGGCTCCACATGTGGATGGTGTGGTGGTGGTAGCTGTGTTTTCTTGGTGTTAATTATTAGGCCAAAATTAGCACAAGCAGCAGAGAATTGATCCATACTTTGTAGCAACTCAGCTTCAGAGGCTGCAGGGAGTGCACAATCATCTGCAAAAACAAAATCCCTCTGCTTTGGTCTTGGCTTGTAGCCTTTTGAAGTTGAAGAATTTACCATCAGTGTGTTAGCTGACCTTGATGCTGTGTTCATTCTCATAAAGCATTTGACAACATGGCTGAGAACATTGGGCAAAAAGCATGGGAGCAAACACACAGCTGTTTCACTCCACTGGTGACTAGGAAAGCACGAGAGCATTGTCCATTAACCAGAACCCAGGCAAGCATGCCATCATGAAATTGAGGCACAATGTGGATGAACTTCTCTGGGCAACCAAATTCTGACATAATTTTCCATAAGCCCTCACAAGTCACAGTGTCAAAGGCCTTGGTCAGATCTACAAATGTTGCATACAGACCTCTCTATTTTGCTACTGGCATTTTTCCTGGAGTTTTCAGGCAGCAAACACCTATCAGCCATTCCTTGGCCCTTTCTGAAGCCACACTGGCTCTTGGGTAGATGATCATCTTCCAGGTGAAGGATCAGCCTATTATTAAGGAGAACTCTGGCAAGAATTTTGCCAGCAATGACTAAGACAGAGAGAGACAGAGACAGAGAAAGAGAGACAGAGAGAGACAGAGAGACAGAGAGAGTCAGAGAGAGAGAGAGAGAGAGAGAGAGAGGGAGAGAGAGAGAGGGAGAGAGACAGAGAGAGACAGAGAGAGAGACAGAGAGGGAGGGAGGGAGGGAGAGAGCAAGCGAGCCCACTATGATTGTCACAGGACAATCTATTTCCTTTACCTTTATAGAGATGAACAATGGAGGAATCCTTGAACTCCTGGGAGATAACCTCCTCTTACCATGTAACCTGGAAAGTTTCAGTCAGCTTTTGTGTGAGCAAAGAACCCCCTACCTTGTAAATCTCAGCTGGAATAGAATCAGCAACAGGTGCTTTGCCACATGAAAGGAGCCTAATGACATTCAAAACCTCTTCTTGAGTTAGAACTTCAGTTAAAGAGGGACTGACTTAACCTGAGGTGAATGGTCAGTCAATGGTCTCAGCATTGACTGATGATAGTCTGTTGAGAACATTATTGAAAGCGTGTTCAGCCCATCTCTCTAGGATCATGTGACATTATTTCAGCTCTTTTGGAGGGTGGGGAAGGGACTGGATATTCTTCATGAAATTTATTTAGCCCATTTTATACAGAGTAGGGACTGAAGAACTATGGAATGAAATAAATGAACAAATGAATGAACCTTTAGAGCCTGAATTTTATAAGAGATCCCTGATGGATGGCTATGATAGCATTAAGTTTGAAGCAAGAATTGAAGGGCTTCTTCAACTTGGAACAAAAATAGAAGAAATCTGGGCAAAGTCACTGAGCAATTTAGTGTAAGGTCAGAGGGTGGGAAGGTAATATGTTGAAATCCATGTTTTCAATGAATTAGAGCCCTTGCGGGTAAAAAGATATTAAACAATTGCTCTCATGCTTGACTATATGCCAAATGACTGATTTTAATGACATAGTATTTCCCAACCTTAGGATTTAGCAAGTCATCAATAGACTATGCAACATTTACCAGGTGTCTGGTTAAAGAATGCTTGCATAATGGGTTTGTAAATATTTATTCTCCATGGAAATTCTCCAACTGTATTTAGAGATGTTTAACCAAAGAATCATTTCCCCCCTCTCAAAAATGTATTTCAAAGGTAGAGATAATTGAATCCCTGAATCACTAACATAAGCTGATGTTTTTTTCATATGTTCTTTTTCTCCAAAGAAGTTGGATTAGGATGCTGAGGAGAAACAAAATTATACAATTGCAAGGGACCTCAGAGGTCAATATCCTAATCCTTATCCCAAACATGAATCGTTTCCAAAAAATGAACTGGGGGTCATCTAGTTTTTGTCGAAGTACCTCCAGTGATGGAGAACCAACTATTTCACAAGGCAAGCTATTCCATTTTTGCACAGCTCTAATTGTTAAGAAGATCTTCCTTGAATTTAACCCAAATTGGTCTCCCTATAACTTCTCAGTAGTAGCCCCAGTTTTGCCCTTCAGAGCTACTACATAAACTACTGGAACAGGCCTTTCCTCTACAATACAGATGTCAAACTCTCTGGCCACAAGCAGCCTCAAAACTCTCCTGTGTTGGCCTTAACTAGGTTAAAATGTAATTGGGAAATGTTTCACAAAATAAATGGAAATCCAATAAAACATAATGTTAATGGATCTGTTTCTATTTGACTTTGACACCACTGCTCTACTACCTTTCCAACAACTGGTTGATCCAACTTCTACCTTAAAACATCTAGTAATAGGATACTGAAGAAGCTCAAATGAGATGATGCGAATTAAGCAGCTAGGTGGTACAGTAGACCGAATGCTGGGCCTGGAGTTCAAATCTGACCTCAGACACTTGCTAGCTGTGTGACCCTGGAGAAGTCCCTTTGTTACTTCAGTTTCCTCAACTGGAAAATGAGCTGGAGAAAGAAATGGCAAACTATGCCAGTATCTTTGCCAAGAAAACCCCAAATGGGGTCATGGAAGGTTGCATACAACTGAAAAAACAACAGAAAAAAAAGCATTAGCAGTTTATTATTATTATTATTAATTATTATTATTATTATTAGTAGTAGTAGTAGTAGTACCACTACCATTAGTAGTAGCAACAGTAGTTACTCCATTTGGAAATCATTTTACTTCCTAATTACTAGGAAGTTTTTCTCTTAATTAAAAAACAATGGGCCACTATCTGTGACTATGTAATATCTACTGGTTGTTCCTAGTCCTTTCTGGGTCCAAACAGAACAAGGGCATTCTCTAAAATTTTTGAAGACAGCTATCATATTTCCCCCTAAGTTTTCTCCAGGCCAAATATCTCTAATCCCTCCAACTACTGTCACATGGGTTCTTCTCTACTTCTCTCACACAATACCAGCTGTGCTCCTTTGGATGTGTTCCAATTTGTCGAAGTCCTCCTTAAAACGTGGTACCTAAAATGGAGTCTCTGGGCAGTCTTCCAAGGGGACAGTAAAATGCAACTATCACCTCCCCCATTTTAGACCCTCTACTTAATGTAGCATGAGATGAAATTAGTTTTGGGGGTTCCACATTTACATTTCTCATTATTACATTCTATTCCACTAGGCCCAAGTCTCATCCTTACAACCTGTCTACATCTTTTTGGATACTCATTTTATCACCCAACACATAAGCTATTCCTCCCACTTTTATAATCAATCAATCTCACATTAAGTAACTACCTGTTCATTTCAAATATAAATTTGCCAATATGCCATAGCGTATTTTTAAAAATGTAATTTATGCAACTCATTTAAAACTTTGCTTCACAAAGGCAAACCCCAGTAACAGAACTGGTTCATTATTGGTTTGAAAATAAGAGTACTGGCTACATTGTCATTTAATTTTTCAGAAAGGTTTGTTTTCTGATACTATTAGCTGTTTTCTAAATTTTCTTTGTTTCTTCAGAAGTTTAACACATCAAAGAGAAGGCCTGTCTCGTCTTTATGATGCCACTGTATTAGTCAGGAATGTTCTAGGGCAGTGGTTCTCAACCTTCCTAATGCCATGACCCTTCAATACTTGTATGAGGGCGTATCTGCATGTGGGCGGACCCACCTGGAGACGGATAGAGGAGCCGTGTCGCGGTTCCTAAGACCATTGCAAATATGTGTTTTCTGATGGTCTTAGGCGACCCCTGTGAAAGGGTCGTTCAACCCCTCAAAGGGGTTGCGACCCACAGGTTGAGAACTGCTGTTCTAGGGCAAGGCTTCCATGGCAGATGGACTCAGAATCACCATCAATGTATTAATTCAAGGTTTTGGTTACAAAGCTGAAAAGAAGTGTTTAACACTAAGAACTGAGTTCTGAGAGATACTAGTAGAGACCTTGCACCAGCTTAATCTAAATCAGTGGTTCTCAACCTGTGGGTCGTGACCCCTTTGGGGGTCAAACGACCCTTTCACAGGGGTTGCCTAAGACCATCAGAAAACACATATTTCCAACGGTGTTAGGAACTGAGACACCACTCCTCTATCCATCTCCAGGCGGGCCCACCCACATGCAGATACACCCACATACAAGTATTAAAGGGTTACAGCATTAGGAAGGTTGAGAACCACTGATCTAAATCAATATCATATAGGTCATCATTCAAATAAATCTGAATCCATTTGATTATGCGACCAACCAGTCTACATTTCTCCATCTTGTCCTCAAAAATATTATGAGATTCTTATTTTGTTTCCTTTCCAAATGTTGTTTATGTCTAGGGTTTATTCCTCACCTACCAGTCCATAACCCTGTGAAAAAAGGAAATGAGGTAGGCCTGGGAATTGTCTAACTTAAAAGAAACAATGAGACATTAAAAATCACATTATTGTGATAATAACAAATTTACATGATTATACAGATATGATTTACAAACAGTTTTCTTCAATCCTGTGAATTAGGTAGTATATGTATTATTATTTCCATTCTATAAAGAAACTGAGGCTCAAGACTACTTAGGACTTTTGCCCAAGAAAGTAACAGAGATGTATCAGAAACCCAAGACTACTGGTTTCAAACCTAGTGATCTGTTCCCAACTACTCCTAGTGAAGACTGTATAAAAATATATTTTGTGATTTTAACCAGCAAATGTTGGAGCTGGAATTCAGAGCCACATAAGCTAATAAATTCAGGAGTAATAAAAAAAAAAACCCTTAGACTGTAAGTGAAAAATACTTCTTAAATTTTTGGAACTAGACAATATGACAGTGTTAAGTTAAAAAAATAGACCTTCCTTCTTTCTTTACCTCCCTACACGTATAAATATCAGAGGCACAAAGAGGAACTGACATAATGATCAATCTGGGCTCCTTATGATTTTTAAGAAAGGCATCTCTGAGAGAATCCTCATATATGCTACCATTCCTTATATCGTGGAACTGTAGGATGTTAGAGATAAATGAAACCTTAGTGGCAAGAAGGTAAAATTGTTGTTGAGTTGTTTCAGCCATATCTGACTCTTCATGGCCTCATTTGGGGTTCTCTTGGCAAAAATGCTGGCGTGGTTTGCCATTTCCTTCTTCAGCTCATTTTATAGATGAAGAAACTGAGGCAAGCAGGGTTAAGTGACTTACCCAGGCTAACACAGCTAGTAAGTGTCTGAGGCTGGATTTGAATTCATGAAGATGAGTCTTCCCATATACAAGAATATTTCTGACGTACTCTGCTTTATTGATGTGTTTCTCAATACCACTGACCAGCCTGTGCGGATTGATATTGCCACAGTGATCAGTCATCTGATCATACTTGCATGAAGGAAATGTGTTTGTAGGATGACTGAGTTTGGGGTACAGTTTAGGGCCCTGGGATATAACAATGTTAATTAGCCCATATAGGGATCAAACCTATGACCTAGCATCATGTTCAAGCCCAGTGAACAAATCAGCCTCTCTCTATAACAGAGGTGAGTCCAAATCCTGCCTCTCAGTGATATGTGACCTTGGACAAATCACTTTACTACCCTGGGCCTCAATTTCCTCATTTGTAAAATGATGGGCTTGTATTAGATGGTCTCGGGGGGCCCTTCCAGTTATCGAGCTATGATTAATCGCAAAGTTCTCATTACACAGAGGAGGAATCCTGGAAATTAAAAATGTGGATGAAGACATATCCATCACTGAAGCAGTTTTCTCTTAATAGCAAAACAAATTTCTCTCTTGAATGGTGTTAAATGGCTGGCCTGAGTTGATCATATTAACCACAAACAATGAGGTGAACACGCAGGGATCAGTACCAAAGAGTTAATTCTCCTGCTCATGAAAAATGTTCTAATTAAAATTGCATGTCTCAGGCTTGACATTCTTTACTTGCCTGGCCTGGAGGGGGATGTTTCACAAACCCTAGACAAAGACTATTCACATTTGATAAAGCAAACCACCTATAAACAAGGCTGATTAATATAACCAATTAAGATCTGATAGGATTCTAAAAAAGATTTTAATTAGGTGACTGACATATCTTCCCGCACTTAAATGCTCCTCCCACAGAAAATGAAAAAAGGAATAGCATAAAGTGGATCCCACCAGCATAATAAAACCAGAATGTGGATGGAAAAGTAGATCTTGCCCACTGAAAGCCTCAAGTCACAGAAGTTTAGCTTATGTGAATGCTCCCCCTGGAGGAGATGAAAATAATTACAACACTGAACTGGGGGAAAATACTAAATAGTTCCTGCCTCAAACTGCAGAATAATTGGAGGTGGAAAAGACTTCTACTGATATTCCAACTCAACACCCTCCACCCCCATTTTACGGATGAGGAAACTGAGATGCAAAAGAGAAAAAAGATTTATCCAAGGTCAGTTCCATATTCCTTTGATGGGTCTATGGCTATATTTATATGAGTACTCTCTCCCATGAAACAATGTTACCCATTTACATCTTTATATCCTGGGGGATTCTTGCCCATGTCCTGCTTTAAATCCTACATAGGGATTTAAAGTGCAAAGTACTGAGGTCCATCACTTATATCTCTTGACATTGCCTAGGCATCAAGGAATCACAAGACTTATCCATCAGTTATTCCTTCTTCTTGCTACATGGCCAATCAAATCCTTTTGCATAGTTCTTCCTTGGTAATATTCTATTTAGCTAACTCATGTCTACCACGTGTGATATCCTGCAGAAATAAAGTCACAGAGATGTGTTTGGAACCCAGGTCTATGGATTCCAAGTCTGGTGTCCTGTTCCCAAATGTATAAATGTACTTTGCGGCTTCAACCAGCACCATTTAATTCTATAACTACATAGAATTATGTAGCAGCTAGAACTAGAAAACACTGACAATCTCACTCTTGTTTCTCAAGCAAGAGCCATCATCATCCATTGAGCAATCTCAAAGAGGAACAAAGAACAAAGATAATATGCATCTTGGCTTTAAAGAGCTTTGTAAGCGAACTCCTGCCAGAGAAAGGATATTAATTTAAGAGACGCTATTTCTTTGATACCTCGGTAGGAATCATGCCAGAAATGTGGAGCCGAAGGGATCTTTAAAGATTTTCTCATCCAAACTGTTCATTTTATGGTGAAGAAAGAGATATGAAATGATTTGCTCAAACTCACACACCTATCCTGGAGCACTTCTGTTTTCAGAAACCTGATGGGAAATAGATGATATTAACAATAGTCATGACTCAGCTAACCCTTACATTATTTTAATGTTTTCAATACATTTTTTCTTGTTATCACACCTGATCCAGTGAGGTACATGTTATTATGACCACTACCACCACCCCAACTTTGCAGATAATGATATTGAAGCTGAGGGAGCTAAGTAAGTTGGTTATGATCACCCCCCCCACTAAAGTGTCTGAGCCAGGATTTCAATGCAGGTCCCCATGACTCCAAGTCTAGCATTCTTCTATACCAACCAGTCGCCCCACCAAGTAAACATTAACCATATCATGGCACCTCCTCTCCAGGTGGGAAGCTAATCGTGTTTTGACTGAACAAAGGAATCAGGAACAAAATTAATATTAACAGCTTTGGAACACATTAGCTAAATGTGTATCATTCATAAAGACACAGAGTAGAATAATTCTATTCACTGGAATGAAAAAAAATAGTTTTATTAAAATTTGTTCAAATTATTTGTTAATGTTGAGTATGCCCCAAAGCATGTTTTTTGAGAGAATGAGGGAAATTGGAAATTTTCCTCCCTGGAATCTCCAAATATTAGTCTCCCTAAGGATAAACATGTTGTGTCTAATTTTTTTTTTTTTTTGCCTGTGGCCTTTAAAACCAGAGGCATCTTCAGAGACAACTGTCCGGTCTTCCCACATAAGTCAACTAGTAAAACCTCCTGGGAACATTCCACACGCCAGAGCTGAAACACACATGTCAGGATTTGTCCGACCTTTGCTGGGGACAGGGGGCGGGGAGAGTGTGGGAGCCCTTTTTCAATTGACAGGGCTTGAGTATTCAAGGCTCTCTAGATGTTATATGATTAAGCTGGACCTCCTACTGAAGTTTCCTAAATGCTCTCATTTATCTGGGGTGGTTTCACCACAACTGAACTTTTCCTTTAAAAAGAACTTCAGAAAGTTTTCCCTGAACACCCATAACAACTAACCTCAGCTCTCTTTGGTAATGGAAGAACAGGGTTTTCTTTCAGCTGGGTTTGCGAAACGTGAAGACACTAACAATTTAACAGTTCCAACTAGAAAGGAATTAAGGGGATATGATTCTGAATGGAATATCAATCTCGTAAATATAGCACTGAATGGAGAGATTAAACAACAACAATAACACCACATAGAATGATGCTGTCTGAAATGACAGTAATGTCTAACTCAAAATAAAATACTAATTTAAACCACGAAATAATTATAATGAGCAATTAATCAAACCAGAGAAGAAATCCAGGGCAAGGCAAATTAACTATTTTTCCTTCCACATTACTCAGAATCTGACAACGGAAAAACCATGACACTATCTCTTGAGGAGGATGTCTTTGATTCTCCCTGGGGACCCAGTTGCAACCAAGGAATCTTTAAGCTCAAGAAGAATCACCAAATATTCAGCTTAATCAAAAATAACATTTATCTATTGGACTAAAAGCAGCTGCCAGAGTTCCAGTTTGAAGGCATTCCTGTGTAGGAAAATTAAGCTACTCTTTAGTCTATTATTTCATATGAATAATACTTCATTATAATAACTGGAATACACAACTTTAAGGTGTGAAAACTTCTTCACATACATCACTTCATGTGAGCCTCACAACACTGTGAGGTAGGTGCTATTATAATTATAATTATTATATTTGATAATATTATAATATATATTTTACAGATGAAGAAACTGAGGCACAAAGATTTTTTTAAGTGGCTGGCCTAGCGTTTACAGCCGGTAAGTGTCCAAAGTAGTATTTGAACTTAGCTCTTACTGATTCCAAGTCTGGTCCTCCATCTACTCTGCTACCTAGCTGCCTATTAAATTATCCCAGCTTCTTTTTAGACATGCTAATGCAGGTAAAGGAAATGCACTGATGATTCAAAAATCTCATTGAACTATTTCTGATTCTTCCCAGTATGTGAAAAACTCCTCCATCGTAATTTCATTTCACTTCCAAAATACTCAGCATAGAGATAGTATGTCTCTGTACAACTCTAGCTATCTATGTTAATGACATAATAATTCAATCTGATTGAAGATGTGGCATTTCATAATGAAGAGAGAGCTGGTCTTGGACTAAGGAAAATCCAGGTTCAAGTCCTCCCTCTGATACATATGGGTTGTGTGACCCTGGGCAAGTCACCTAACCTCTCATTGTCCAAGGGAGCACTCTGAAGATAATAAATTGCTGAGAGGCGCCAACCTGCATTAATATATTAAAATCCTCACTGTGAGTTTTTTGTAATGATGAAATTGCAGGAGCGAGGGAGAGGGAGACAGAAAGACACAGAGAGAGGGAGACAGAGAGAGAGACAGAGAGAGACACAGAGAGAGAGAGAAAGAGAGAGAGAGAGAGAGAGAGAAAAAACTTACTTTTTACTTTAAAAAAATCTCTGTCATGGCTAAATATTTTCAAATTTGAAATCAATATGACCCAATGAAGGCTATAGATTCCATCACATCTCCTCTCAGTTTCTTCCTTTCTCCCTCCCTACTCTGCCCCATGTTAGATGCCAGTCCCTTCAAGCCCACGCAATGGACTTCCTCATGGAATGCCTCACAGAATGCTTAGCTTCATTGTTGTCATGAGTTTTGATCAAGGGTTCAATAAAAGCTCTAAAATGACTTACTCTCCTATTACATTTTAAAAATATCATAAATTTAAATAATATAAATTTCTCTTATGTCTCATCTTGATGTAAAGAAAACTCTGGAGTCTCATAGATGATGCAGTACCAACTCTAGAAGATTCTACCAAACTTGAAATCCTTGGGGTTTATGCCAGACAATACACCATGTGCTGTTTATGTGAGAATCAACCTCAGTATGTCAGTTCTTAATTAGAAGACACCAGGAAATGAAGTTTTTGACCACAGCTATGTACAAAATGAACATCAATACAAAACAGTCCACAGTTTTTTTGCGGACTCCTTTTATATCAGTAGTAGAATTATGGTAAAAAAGGAAGCAGAGTGTGAAAAATCATGCAGGTATTAGATCATCTATAAACATATATTTGTTGATAATCAATGCTTTATCTAGTAAGATCACATTAATATTGTAGTTTTTGTATTTGTGAAATGCTTTACACATATCTCATTTGATTCTTGAAATAAGCCTTTGAAGTAGGTGCTAATATCTCTATTTTGCAGATGAGGAAACTGAGTTAAAAAGAGGTTAGGTAACTTATCCAGGACAAAAAACAAACAGTAAGTATGTGAGGTGGGATTCCAATTTCAGTGGGTACCTGCACTATTCTCCCTAGTGACCTTCCAGCAACCAACAAGCTGAGGAAATCAATCATATCCATACAAAATGTTTTGCTATAAATGAATCCAGCAGGCACAAAGTTACTACTTAATGGAAGAATGACTCAAAAGTTCACCTTAAAGAAGACAAATAAAGGAGTCGGGAAAATTGGTTTTAGTGGATACCCAACAGCAACAAAAATGATTGCTTTTCAATGGTACGTGGCCATCTCCAGTATTCATGATAAGCATGAACAAATGGATCATCACAGAGATAGAAAACTGTACCCTTTGTGTCAACATCCATTTCAGAGCATAAAGTAGAAAAATCTGAGTGATAAAATTCTCCAAACTAGATCAACACATGCAACATATCCCTTGATGTTAGGTAATGACACTATAAAGGAAGGCCCAAGAAAGGGTAGTGAAAATAATTTTAGAAAATGCCATTTAGTAGCAAGAATCAAGAGAGGAGTAAAACTTGCAGACTATTCAGAGGCATCAGGTTTATATCATAAATATTGTCTGCAATAAGAGAATCACAAGACACTGGATGTGGCAACAACCTAACAACATTATTTAAGAAAAAAAAAGAAAAGTAACTAGGACAGGCAAAGACTGGTTACCAATGTGGCAATCATTTATAATCAGCTGTCTGTGGGCAAAAAGATCAACAACTGGTGAGATCAAAGGTCAAAGTCAGTACCAAGTTACAAGAAAGGATAAAGATAAAAGATGCTTCATGAAATTATAACATCTCTAAACTGACCTGAATCTGTGTGTCCTAAAAAAAGGTGGGTGTAATAATTTCTCCCTGATAATTCTATTCAAGTTTTCTTCCTTCCTTCTTTCCTTCCTTCCTCTTTCTCTTTCTTTCTTTCTTCCTCCTCCTCCTCTTCCTCTTCTACTCCTTTTCTTTTGGAGTCAGTCAAGGTTAAGTGACTTGTCCAGGGTTACATAGCTAGTAGGTCTCTGAGGACACATTTTTCTTCCTGATTTCAGGGCTAGTACTCTATTCACCTAGCACCAATCCCCCCTTAATCACCACCAACACAGACTAAAGTTTTCCTAAAATTCATTCATCAAGTATCACCTTGATTCTAAGGTGGATAAGGAATAATTTTGAGAACTGAGTATCACTTCCACATCATGGTAAAGCATCAGAGTATAATTTCAGAAGAGGTGCCTAAATATATACAGAAGAAATCTGAGTTGAATGACAATTTTAAAGGCATTCGAAGATCAGTATTTAAGATTATCTCAAAGAGGAGGAAATTTTGATAGAATGGAAAAGGTCACATGTTATTTTTACTTAAAAAATGGCAACCATCAAAAGCTATATACCCCTATCTTTATAATTAATAAAATTATTGATAATCTGTCTATCAGTCATTTCCCAACATCACTCCAGATGGAACCCTCCCTTGTAAGAAAAAACAAAAACAAAACAAAACAAAATGAAGCAGAAATATCCGACACAGAGGCTACGTTTGACAATATAGACATTTCTATCCT
>CM053580.1:492072698-492089064 GCA_028627135.1 Pseudochirops cupreus
TTAGGGAAGGAATGATATAAATTCTAAACTGGGTATCTTGCCACACAGGAGAGTAGGGGAGAAGGGGATGAGAGGGGGGAGGAGAGAGGGGAGGGCAGGGTTGGGGGGAGGGCTGTTAGAAGCACACACTTACGTAAAGGGATAGGGACAGGGTAGAGAATAGAATGGGGGGGGCAGGATAGGAAGGAGGGACATATAATCAGTCTCTCACAATATGTTCATTGTGGAGATGTTCTGCATAACTAACACAGGTACAGCCTGTATTGAATTGATTATCCAGTGGGGGTGGGTGATGAGGGAGGAAGGGAAAGAATCTAGAATTTAAAGTTTTATAATCAAATGTTAAAAATATATATGTATGGATCACACAGTCATTAAGTATCTGAACCAGTGTGTTTTCTGCTGCACCACTGGATTATAGGCATGATTTTTTGGTCAGAGACTAAAAGTCAAGACAGCATGAAATAGAGGGGAGATATTGATTAAATAATTGTTAAACAAGTTGTGGTACATAAATGTAATTTAGTATTAATTCGTTTTAAGATATGATGAATGTAAAGAATATAGAGATGCTTGGGAAGAGTTACACGAACTGATTTAGAGCCAGGAATCCAAATCAGTAAACAGAATCAGGAAAACGATATACACAATTATGCTAACAATATAAGTGGAAACAATTAAAATAACAACAACAACACCATGAATAATGTGTAAAATTATAGTGACTAAAAGCTTTGCTCTGAAGAAGAGAGGAGAAATTATACCCTTCCTCTTTTCTTTGAAGTGGTAGGAGACCATGGACATGCAATAGTAAATACACTGCCATACTGGGGGATTATAGGTATGAAATAATACATACAGTCAAATGCAATTTACATTTTGGTTGTAATGAACTTATTTTCCCTCTTTATTAAAAATATTTATTATAGGGGATGGCTCACTAAGGAAGGAAAGGGGGAAAATATATTTAGAAATAAAGGCAATGTAAAAAAGTTAATAACTTTTGATTGAGGAATGAACAAGCAAATTATAGTATATAATTGTAATAGAATATTATTGAGCTACAAAATGATGAAAGAGATGGTTTCAGAGAAACCTGAGAATACTTGCATGAACTGATGCAAAATGAAGGAGCAGAACCTGGAGAACAATTTATATAATAACAATCTGGTAAAGGCAAATAACTTTGAAAAACTCAAAGACTCTGATGAATGCAATAACCATAACTTTAGAGGAGTAAAGATGAAACATGATGCCCACTACGTGACAGAGAATTGATAGACTCTAGGTATAGAATGAGACAATATAGCTTTGACCTAATATGAGAATGTATTTTGCCTGACTATGCACATTTATTGCAAGGTTCTTCTTTCTTTCTTTCTTTTTTTCTTTCTTCCTTTCTTTCTTTCATTCATTCATTCTTTCTTTCTTTCCTCCCTCCATCCCTCTCTTTCTTCCTTCTTTCCTTCCTTCCTTCCTCCCTCCCTCCTTCCTTTCTCTTTCTCCTTTCCTTTATTTTCCTATTATGGCAGAGGGTGGGTGGAAGGAGAAGAGTTAAGGAAGGAGAAGAACTAGAATTCCAAAAAAGGAAAAAAGAAAGAAAAAACCATCACCAAAGGAATCACAGCAAGCAGAACTTTGAAAGTTATATGTTGAATTTATTATATACTTAAAAGAAAGGAAAGCTCTATATAATAGAGATTCACAGTTTTATATACAATCCTTTCCTACTGGTTCACATTGTAAAAGGAAATGCTCATTTTATTTGGTGTTTGTTAAGTTCAGAATAAAAAGAAAACAGAGTGAGCGGAAAAGGAAAGCAGAAAAGGATTTAAAAATCTGTTTGGAACCAAAGAAGACTGAGCAAAAGAAAAGAACACTGTAGCCTTTAAATGGTATTATTTTAATAGGTAATGGATGGCATGAGGGCAGGGGGAATGGGTGGAAAATGTGAGGAGATTGGTGGAAAGCCAGGATAGTATGGTTTGTTTAATTAGTGGAGATCCCAGCAAGTAAGTACTTTGCACCCAGATTTTAGCCCCCATTTCTTCACTATGGAACATGATCTTTAAACACAAAAGCATAAAACAAAAATTGTTAACAGGGAATTGGAGCCCAAGAGAGCAGATAAAATAAGGAAGGAAGATAGAAAGGAAGAGAACACTAAATTACTTTGTTGCTAGAACCACATGAATCACATCCCAGGGTACTGAAAGATTCATATATGTGAACTGACTGTTCAACCACTCTCAGTAACCTTTGGGAAGTAATGAAAAATGGGAAAAGTCTTTGGGACTGGAGATAAACAAATGACCCAAATTTGTAAAAAGGTGGGAGGAGGGAAGGTGAGCTTTAGATGCTTTATTGTCAAGCTAACGTAAATTTCTTGCAAAATTTTGGAATGGATTAATAGATTAATGGTTTATGGGCACTAAGGGGGAAAGGGGCTGGTCAGAAATTCACTGAAAAAAAGGCAGTCCAAATTTTCCCCTTTGATAAAGTTATTAAACTGGTACATCAGAGGAATGCCACAGACAAAGTACATGGGGATTTTAACAAGGCATTTGATGAAGTCTCATGTTATCCCAATAGACATGAAAAATGAGATATGGAGGATAACTGTAGGGTTCTGTAAAATGCTTTTTCTTTGGTACCCACTTTAGTTCTCTGTACTCAGTAAGAACCTAATTAATGTTTGTTGGATTATACTGGCTGAATTACTTTATTCAAAGAACGCTGATTAATGGACTCCTGTAAGACAAGATTAAGGTCCATGAGAAAGTACTGCGGCTTTGTGATACTCAATTGCCTCTGCTGGGAGTCATAGTAATTCTATATGCAGGCTTGGCTGTATAACCCAGTCCCTGGAATAAACCTTCCCCCTAAGCACTGCCCCCCTTAAGCACCATTATCTTTGTTGGAGTTCCTACATTGTACCTTAATTATAGTCATTGAGGTTTTTTCACTGTGAAAAGGACTTCTACCTGCTTCCCTGGTTCCAGTCACTAGGTTCTTGTCATCTTCTCTCAGGCCTAAATCTTGATTTTGCCACTCTGCCTTTTACAGTGATGCTGCTATCATTAAAATAATGCCCCTTAACTGCAGGTACCCTGCTACCTGTAGTCAGATGCTACTCATGGGTCAGTGGGGACTTCTGTCTACTTCCTGCCACCAGGCTCTTCTTATGGTGTACTTTACCAGTCTTCAGGGTTGAACACTACTGGACATACCTGGTGCTGATCTCAAACCTGTCCGGACTCTTGTTAGTAGCATGTTAAGACATAGTTTAATAGAAAGGCAGCACACTTAAGTAAGCCTTTTATTGTACATACATGGGTACATACATAAGAGACAGCATGGTATGGAGGACAGAGATCTGGCTCTTAAATCAGAAAGATCTGGGTTCAAGTCCTACCTCTGACACATATTGACTGTGTGACCCTGAACAAGTCACTTAACCTCTCAATGCTCAAGAAACTCTAAGACCATAAGTTGTAAAGAAGGTACCAAGCTACATTGGTAGAGAAAGTTCCCTCACATGGGAGTTCCCTATATCAATGAAAGCTTAAATCCAATCTCTGTCTGTCTGCTGATCTCCTCCCCCCTCTATCTGTCCATTTATTTATCCATCCATTTATCCATACAACTGTCCATCTACATGTAGGACAGTACCTGGAGATGGAAAATGAGTTGAGCCCCAAATTGGAGGAGAAAGGCATGGATTTGGGAAAGCATACAATATTTTATATGACTGTTGTTTGTTCTTTGTTTTCAAAGAGCACCAATGACATTACAGGGTGATGTCCTTACTTGTATGTGATTTAGATTTAAGTGTGACAGAGTTGCACAAAATCATTAGCCTCACTCTTTCTTATAGAGTTATCAAAGTTTGGCGGCAATTCTGGACTGGTGATGACTCAGGATACAGTGGATGATTGTGACATCTTCGATGTCTACATTCTAAGCTTTTCACAGTGCCTGCTTCAACTGCCTTCATGGTCACTGGAACAAACTCTTCCCATCCACCCATTCCAGTGGGGGAAGTCTTCACATGGCGGGGTAGATATCCACCCAACTCACTGATGGGTTTGTGAACCACTGGTTACTCTCAACCTGGTTTGGCTTGGCTGATAAGATGGTTTATTGGAGTGTGGCCACTGTACATACTACAACTTCTTGGAGCCATAGGTGAGAGAGATAAGTGCCCTGTGATCACCAAAGGTAGATGAGCAGCCCTGAAAAGGGCTTGGCAAGTCCTCACACCAGAGGTGCTAGTCCTTCTTGAATACCCATACACCTTACTTTATATTATATTAAGCTGTTTAATACTGCAAAAGTAAAATTTAACATAAATTATACCACTATTCTCTTGTTACTGGTATAAGATTGTGAATAATGTAACATCAATGTCTTGGACAAATCAAAATTATAAGTAAACCACAGAGAAATGAAAGTACATTGGTGATAAGTAGGTTGTAAGACCTTATCAGTAATGACCTGGGTGAGAGGAATGGCATAAAATAAATGAAAGAACTACATGAACAGACAAGGAGAGGGATGGTCATATATCAAGAATTATCCAAAATAAGTGGACACCTCAAATGCTATTATTGGTAGCCTAGAAATATTTGTTTAAAAAAGAAGACTGACTTTAGTGAGTGGATTATAAAAAGAAACAGATAAGAATTAAACAGGATGGGAAAGTGGGATGGTTGCAACTTACATTATTAGAAGTAGCACCAATGTTGATGAGATCATAGATAAGATGATATGTCTAAGAATACTGATGCACCACTCTCTGTCCAGAATTCCTCCCATTGCCTATACTGGAACCTTCTTATAACTAACTGTCTGTTGATTCATCATTATAGTTTTTGAGTAACTATTACTCCTAGTCCCACTTATATCACCACCCAGCAACTCAACAAGCAATTCAGTTAAACAAATATATGTTATATGCCTACTAATGCCAAGGCAGTATGTTAGATTCTGGGTAAACGAAGGGAAAAAACAACATAGTTTTTGTCCTTGAAGAACTTCTAATAGAAGGTTACAATAAATCTATAGATAAATAAGATACAAGGTAGGAAATGAGAGGAGCAAAAGAGAACAAAAAAGGAAAGAGCATTTCTGGATTTTGTCTTGACAGCCAACGTGATCTGTCCTCAGTCTTTGTTAAACATTTTGAAGAGACTGCTGCTCAGTTAGGGTGCAGACTAGATGGTTGCCAATGCCCTTTGAACTCTGAGATTCTCTGACTTTTTGACTTCAATCGATCAATAAGCATTTGTCAAGCTCTTATATGCCAGGTACAAAGAAAAAGTGGAAACATTTTCTGCCTTCATGGGAGCTTATATTCTAATGGAGGCAGGGGATAACATGGACGTAAAAAGGAACGTACAAGATGTATACAAAATCTGTGGGAAGTAGCCTTAGAGGGGAAGGCTGTAGCAACTGGTGAAGAAGAGGGGTAGGTGGGTGATGGGAAAAGTCTTGTGAAGAAGGTACTGTTTGAATTATGAGTCATGAAGGAAGCCAAGAGTTGAGTCTGCAGATGCCACAAAATCAAGACCAATATGGCACTTGCCAATTTACAGAGGGCCTCTATCACAATGCCCTGTAAGGTAGCAGAATCATTATCATTGCCATTTTTACAGGCTTGTTCCTGGTCACAGTTAGTAGGTAGTGAAGCAGGGCCTTGAATCCATGTTTTCTGACACAAAGTCATTTTGACTATTATAAATACTCAAAATAATTATAAACTATCTACAAAGGAAGATGCTATATGCATCCAGAGAAGGAACTAATAAATAGAAGTGTGTACAGAATAATTATATATATATATATATATATATATATATATATATATATATATATATATATATACACACACATATATACACATATACATACACATACATGTTTGTGTCTAATGGTAACCATTTCTAGGGTGGGGGGGAGAAAAAAGAGGAAAAAGAAAGTTACATGATAACTTTATTCTATATTTGAAGGGAATAGCATGTTGTATATAACAGATTTGCAGTTTCACATGCAATTATCTTTTTTCTATTCTACTACATTACAGCAATGCTTGATTTATTTTTTAATTTTAAGATAAAATAAATTAAATTAAAAAGAAAAAAAATACTCTTAGCTCTGTCCATTAACTAAATTGTACTGAATTTTTTGTATGATGGAACCAGGACTGAAAGATACCCTGATTGTTGGAATAGTAAAGAGAACTCTGAAGTATAAAAGAAAAAAAAATTGAATTTTACATCAAATGTCTTATTATAAAAGTGCAGGATAGAAGAGAATTGGAAGTTGTCATGAAAAAAAAAAAGATACAGGGTTTTTAACTGTCCACAAGCTCAAAAGAAATCAATAGGACAATGTATCTCATTTTAAAAAAAGGCACTGCCATCTTTGGTTACATGAACAGAAATAGTGTCCTTATCAGGGTAGGTTATAATTAAATATATTACTCTGTATTGGTTGGACAATATCTAGGTGATTATATCCATTTTTGGATAACACATTTTTAGAGGGACACTGATGAAATTTACAGAGTCCAGTCAAAAGAAGTCAAAAGAGCTGATGTATACCAATGCTTCTTTAAAAAGTTTTAGTATGTAGAAAAATGGAGGTAATAGTTCAATTACATTGACCTAATCTTGAGGTCTGCATTAAGGCCAGGCATTTCTTTTTTTTTTTTTTGGTGGAGAGAGAGGCTGGTCCCTTTCCACCAACAATTTAATTGAAAATGTATTACAAAATTTAGAGGTCCCTGTGAAGTATACTGATTTACCCTTGAGGATTTAAAATAATTAGCTTATAACATTCACCTTTCCATAAGAAGAATTGTGATTTAAAACAGTGAGCCCTACAGAGCCAAAAGACCTGTCTAAATCTGGATTATTATTACAATCAATGCAATCACTCATGTTATAATTCCTTGCAGCCTGGGTGAACACTGACAGTTAAAATTACCCCCACCTAATCTCCTGACTACTCACAACACTATATTTCAGGTGTTCTAGGAAAACGATATATACCATGAAGACTTACCTCACTCCTATCCCACCCACACTCTCTCTAAATGTCATGAATATACATAGTTTCATCTCTAGAAAATGTTTTTAATACCATTCTGTGACTGATACCGAGAAGTTAGACACTGAACAGCCCACTATCACTCACTAATATACATTCCAAGAAAAACTGAAAATACTTCCCTTTTCACAGCACATGCAGAAGAGTAAAACACAATGATAAAAACTTTATTGTAGATTGGAACTCTGTCTTGGCACATTTTGCATGAACAAAAAGGATCATTCATTAGAAAGTTCTCATGATGACGTTTATTCTCATGAAATTGATCATTTTAAAGATAATTTTTGTTGTTTCACACTAGAGTATAATTGTTATTTTAAAATATTGTTTCTTGCTTTGGCAGTATATAAATAAACCTGATTATAGAAAGTTGATACTTTCTTTACATTTCATACTGCCCTGTTTTTTGAAACCTCAAATATAATGATTCTTTTATTCATTTAAAATAATACTTTTTAAGACCTCATTTCTAAAATATACAGAGAATTGAGTCAAATATATAAGAATGCAAGTCATTTCCCAATTGATAAATGACCAAAGGATATGAACAAGCAGTTTTCAGAGGAAGAAATTCAATTACAGTATTTATAATCATATGAAAAAATGCTCTAAATCACTATTGATTAGAGAGATGCAAATCAAAACAACTCTGAGGTACCACTTCTTACCTGTCAGATGGGCTAACATGACAAAACAGGAAAATGATAAATCTGGAGAAGATGTGAGAAAATTGGAACACTAATGCATTGTTGGTGGAGTTGTGAACTGATCCACCCATTCTGCAGAGCAATTTGGAACTATGCCCAAAAGGCTATAAAAATCTGCATACTCTTTGACCCAGCAATACCACTTCTAAGACTGTATCCCAAAGAGATCATACAAGTGGGAAAAGGACCCATAAGTACAAAAATATTTATAGCAGCTCTGTTTGTGGTGGCAAAGAATTGAAAATCAATGAGAAGCTCATCAATTGGAGAATGGCTAAACAAGTTGTGATATATGAATGTAAAGGAATGCTACTGTACTATAAGAAATGAGGAGCAGACAAATTTAATAATAAACAAGAGAGACTTATATAAACTGATGCTGAGTGAGGGGAGCAGAACCAGGGGAACATTGTATACAATTACAGACACATCTATCTTGTGATGTCTAACTTTGATAGACTAGGCTCCTCTCAGTAATCCAAGGCTGTAAGATGTCTCCAAAAGATTAATGATGGAAAGGGCTATCCCCATCTAGAGAAAAAATGTCAGAGTCTCAATTCAGATCGAAGCAAACTATTTGCTCTCTCTCTTTTTTGTTTTATTTCTTCTTTCTTGTTGTTCATTCCATTGGTTATAATCTTTCTTTACAACTTGACTAATGTTTAATGTGAAGGTATTTGTAGAACCTGTAGATCTTAAAAGCTTATGGAACTGAATGTTGTAAACTAAAAGCAAATAAATAAATAAATAACATTTTAAAAATCCACAGTTAAAAAGTTATTTTAACATGTAATTGGGGAAAATAAACATAAGAATTTGAAAAAATAGGGGGGCGGAGCCAAGATGGCTGCGTAGGTGCAGCAACATATCACAGCTCTCACATAGCCACCCCAAAATACCCATAAAATATGACTCTAAACAAATTCTAGAACTCCAAAACGCACACAAATATATTTTCCACTAAAAGCAGCTCAGCTATGAGGAACCATCTCAGCCCTGTGAGCCAAAACCAGCCTAGCCTAAAACTGTGGCTCTGCCCCAGAGGCGGCTGGGCGAGAGGAGCCGAGCCCCATCTAGAGCTTCGGGAGAGCAGATCAGCGGCAGCTGTGGCAATATCCAGAATTAGGTTAGTGGAGCTCTGCGAAATCGGAGGAGAAAAGCAGGTCTGGCCAAAACGCCTCCAGGCCAACGAGGCCACAGAACTGGAGATCTTGCACCTGCCTCCACACTGCCACTTCAGAGCTTCCGGCCTGCAGACTGCAGGGGGACTAAGTGATTGTTCAGAGGCCAAGTGCTCTCCCGTTGAGCAGCCTGGATCCGGATCATGGTCTTGGGCTTTGGTCCTGTGGTTTTTTGTTTTTTTTTTTTCAGTGAGCCACAGTGGGGGAGGGACCCAGCAGCCTCCTAAAAGCTCCGGCAGCTGGGAAAACCCCAGCGATTTGGGACAGAGCTTTCCCCTCTGGAAGCAGAGTTCCACAGAGATTAAAAAAAAATCATGGACTGACCAACCGTGAATAAGAATAAGCATAAGAAGCAAAGTAAGAACAGCAACCAAACCCTAGATTCCTTCTTTGGGGAAAAGAAGGATCAAGGCAGGGAGCAGGAGGAGGACAGCACAGTCAGAGCTCCCCTACCAAAAGCTTCCAACAAACATGAAGACTGCTTAAAGCTAGAGATCAGCTGAAGAAGGATTTTGAAAACCAAATGAGAGAAGTGGAAGAAAAATTGGGAAGAGAAATAAGAATGCTACAAGAAAATCAGGAAAAGAGAGTCAACAATCTGAATGAAGAAATCAACACCTTAAAAAATAGATGAACTCAAATGACAAAGAGGCTCAAAAAGCCAATGAGGTGAAGAATGCCTTAAAAAGTCGAATTTGAAAAAGTAATACTTCATATTAAATATACAAATAAATTAACATTGTAAATCTAAGATAATGGAATCAAGTAGGACTTCACTTTTCAATAAATGACAAATTTATTGCAATATTTTCATATTAAAATTGTAGTATACCTTTTCAGCACTTTTGTTTAAGACAATTTAAATACACACCAACACAAAAAGGACAAATTTAAAATTCTCTCTTCTATACACAAACTATCCAGTCTATAACAATGTTACATAACAGAAGACAGTATCTTACACAATATGATGATTTAGCCTGCATGTGTACTTTGATGGCAACTGCCAACTGATCACTAATTAGAAGGGAGAATTTTTAAGTTTATAGGACTTACAGTCATGACATTAATAATGATATTATATTTTTTTAAAATTTGAAGAATGATTTATTTTGTGAATTATCAAGAATTTAGGTGAAATACCCGGAATTTTTAAGTAGTCAATGCAGGATGTATTAGAAAGGTTAAGAAGCAAGTACAGGACACAGCAAAAGCAATTTATTACTCAGAACATAGAGAATATGTAACTAATATCAATAGAGGGCACTTCTCAAACTACAATATAACATATGATATTTCATCTCCCTTCCTGTTATCTTAGTATAGGCTACCCCTTAAGACTGGAATTCTCTCCCTCTTCACTCCCACCTTCAACTTAGCACATTAAAAGCCTTAGCTCCACTATAACCCCTTTCAAGAGGCCTTCTGTGATACCCCTAGTTTTAATCTCACTCCAAATGACCATATATTTATTTTGCATAGGAACTGTATTTTCCCATCTGTGAACATGTTTCCTCCTCTTAGTAACATGTAAGTGCCTTGAGCACAGATACTGTCTTACTTTTGTTTTAGTATCTTCAGTACCTAGGACAGTACCTGACTCTTAATACATGCTTCTCAAGTAGAAACTTACACCACAAAGAGAAACATACAATTCCTGTCCTCATGGAGTTTACCATTTATGACATAAACACAGATAACAGGGTAAGTAATGACAGCATGAGGTTGAGATACAAGAAAAGTAGAGTTTATGAGAAATTTAGGTGGTAGATAACATCTGGCTAGGAGAATCATGGAAGAGATGGCACCTCAGCTGAACCCTGAGAGAGAAGACATCTGAACATATAAAAATGAAGGAATACATTCCAAGGAGCCATAGCACATAACTGTACAGAGGTAAGAGATAGCAGACAGAGAGAAGAACTTAGTCTTGCCTGACTGGAATATAATTGTACAAAATTAGTTCTGCCTACAAAATGTAATAGAAGCAATATGCAATTTTAAAGTATGGAATGAATAACTTTACCAAAGAAATCATAGAAAAAGCAGTTTAAAAAATTATGAGATGCAATGTGGCACAGTTACAAGTTACAAGTCACAAGTGCTGCCTCTAACACATAAAGATTATATGACCCTGGCTAAGTCAATACTTCCTTGTTCTCTAGGTAATTTTCTAAGTCTATAAATTGCAGCAAAGATACAAGCCTAAATTGGTAGAGAGAATTTCCTCTCCTTTCTGTACCCTATACCAACCAATGTACAAGTTCAGTTCCTATTCTAAATCTCTTAACTTCGATTAGTATAAAAACTTTCACTAATATGGCCTGTTGATTGTTGCCTTGTGTATCTTTCAATAAAAAAGTAAAAAAAAATCCACAAATTAGGCATACTACATAAATCAAATCAACTGAACAATTAATCTCTAAAATAACTATTCTTCATACACAGGGCAGTTTTTTTAATGGCAAGACATTCAATCACATTGCTCTCACTAAAAATTAATATTTCAGGGGGAACAAAAGACTTTTGTACCATTGAAAAATGAAAAAAATGAAAATGGTTTATTTCAATTTTATCTCTTTTTAATGACTATTTTTATATGTTTCATAATATAACATATTAGTATAGTAGTAATGCATTTATTAATAAATAAACAATTTTTTTTAACTGAGAGGGGTACAAAATAGTTTTGAGAACACAAAATTTAAATGACTGGTCTGAGGTCACACAGCTGGCAAGTATCAGGGCCTGGTCTGCTCTAAATTAATCTGCCTCTCAACAGCACCTTACACTGAACAGAAATCTACTTCCTTGAGTCCCCTACTCTGAAGCAACAGAGAATGAAAAAGTGTTTCCAAATCCAAATCGATCATTTCTGTGGTTTCAAAGACAGTGATTGTGATGTCTAGTCTAAGTGATGCAATGGAGAGAATGTTGGGCTTGGAGTCAGAAAGTCCTAAGTTTGAATCTTTCCTCTAACATTTATAGGCAATGTGATTCTGAGCTAGTAACTTATCCTTTTTCAACCTCAAGTTTCTTCATTGTAGACAGGATAATAATAGCACCTATCTCCCTGTACTGGAGAACATTTTAGAAAATTAGTCCAGCCTAGCCTGAGAGTTCTGGGAAAAAAGAGAGGGCTTCATCTCCTCACTTCCCTGATCTAATAATTTTTATGCCAATGACGAATGGAGACTTACAAAGTACAGGGTCCCCAAAGGAGGACCTGGTCTAAAGACCCCATTTGCCTAGATCTAAGGGTGGCTACTATATTTTAGGAAAGACAGACAAACTGATATATGTTCAGAATAGGGTGATTAGAATGGTGAGAAGATTGGAGAAAAGGAAAGAAATGAAAATGTTTAGCTTGGAGAATAGACTTAGATAGTACACAATAGCTTTGTTCACATATTTAAAGGCTTGTCATCAAAAGGATGTTATTTATGCTGCTTGGTCCTAGAAATCAGAATTAGGAAAACGAAGCTGAAGAATTACTGACTTTTGGAAATAAATTCTGTCTCAGATTTTGCTCTGATCCCAAGGACAGGCTACATTCAGAAAAATTTGATAATTAGAGCTGTTCAAAGTTCAGTGGAGAAGCATAGAAGACAGAAGATTCCCCATTACTGGAATTCTTTGACCAAAGGATGAATGGAAATTTGTTGGGGACATAATAGACAGGCTTCTTGTTCACATATAAGCTAAAATAGACAGGCTCTAGGTTTCTTTCAATTCTTATTCTGAGAAGCAGTTCAGAGATCAATCAATGAATAAACACACATTTATTAACTACACATTTGTTATATTACATATGTCTGGCACTATGTGGGAAAAAAAATGGAAACAGTCCCTGACCTCAATAAGCTTACATTTTAATGGGGGAAACAGCATTTACATATGTCTAAATGTACAAAATACATACATAACTAACATAATAAAATTTAGTAAAAACTTTCACTAAAATGGTTAAAATAAAATTTTGATGAGTAGGTAGTCAATTTCAATTGTCTAAAAATTCACTTATATGCATTGCTTCATTTTCTGATAATGCTGGTTAAATGAGGTATTACTATATCAAAAAGAGGCTATCATTACAGTTCAGTGAAGTAAGTCATTTGCACAAAAAGGCATCTAACTAAATGCAAAGTTACTGATAAATTGAGCAGAGTATCCCAGGAGAAGAAGTTGTAAAGGCTCTAAAATGAATTGAAAATGCACAACAGTAGTTCAATATGTTGGAGCTTTATTTGGCTCTACTGGGCAGTGCTAATCATTGTTCCCCCTGGTAAAGCACATAAAATAATAACCCCCTTTCTTTTGTTTCTTGTAATGGATGCAGCACATTGGGCACCATGGGGAACTCTAAAACTATGAAAAGGTTTGGAAGAATATGACAGAAATATCAAGTGATAAAACTGCTCAGGGTAATCAGGACTAAACGAAACAATGGTAGCTGGTATGCAAAGTTCTATTTTAATGGCCTAAAAAAGACAAAGCTATTGTTGCTATTCTTTAAAATCTGAAAGAAAAAAAAAGGGAGCCCGGACAAATATTCAGCTGGATCAATTTCAGCTGAATACGAGAAGCCTCATATTCAGCAGGATCATTTTCAGCAGAACATGAGAAATCTCAAGAAGTGGAATGAGTGCTGCCAAGGGGAGACTTTAGAATTGGAACCATTGCTCTCAAAATTGGGTCAGTTTGACCCTCATTTAGAGAAGATGGGTCAGAGAAAAAAAAATCAATATTGTCATCATGCAGGTTATAAGAATCAGGTAATGTAGACCTATTACATTATACACTATATTACAATATAGCATCCTCCTGCTATAACTCAAATTGTTACACTGAGATGCATGTGTGTGTTTAAAATATAGACATTCAAAAGCCTCTTTTTTATGCCATTCCAAGAAATTTCTTTATCCACACAAGCAGTTCTTTAAAGCTGGCAGGTATAAAAGAGCACTTTACAGATGGAAAGATGAAGCAGAGGTTAGGTGACTCGTTAGAGAACACAGGAAGAATTCCAGGCACAGCAAGAGAGTGAAGTTTCATCAAACCTGAAAAGATTCAAAACTGTACATGAAAGAGAATATGAAAGTCGCCTGTATTCTTGGACCTGCGCTTCAAACAGTCACTCCGTCAGAATTTTTATTTTGAATTCAAGAACAAAATTAAGTATGGGGGAAAAAAATAAACAATTTTAAACTTAAGCCAACTGCTTTAAATCTGTAAATGTGAATGTTTCTCAGCTGTGCTAATCATCCTATTCCCTCTTTAAGAGCTAATTTTGGAGGTGAAAAAATGGTTAGTTTTCTTCTGATTCAAAGCATCTGACAAGTGCCTTCTGGACAGATGGAAACTGTCAACAATTCTAAGAGCTGCTTTTTAAGAAACTCTGAAGATCGATAAATAGCTTACATCTGAAGCTGGCTTTGGAATTAGAGAGGAGGAGACCATACTGAATAAATATCAATGCTAGGATGATTGAGGCTATGCCTTTATGAGGATTAATTGAAGGAAATGAAAATGTTTAATTCAGAGAAGAGCAGGTTTAGGAAGGACATAACAGTTGTCTTTAGGTATCTGAAAAACTGTAATGGGAAGAGGGTTGTGACTTTTTTTATTCCAGGCACTTTAGACCAGAATTAGACATATCAGGTAAAAGTTGCAGTGAAAGTCAGATTTTGGTTCCATGTAGGAAAAACTTCCCAGTGATTAAAGCTATTCAAAAGTGAAACAGCTAATAGAACAAAGACACACACACACACACACATACACATAAATATATATATATAAAACGTGTGTGTATATATACATGCAAATATATATTACAAAATGTAGTTATATTTAAAATATATAAACTTATTATTAATACATATATTTCAAGATATATTTATATTACAATATAAATGCATTATGTTCAAGTAGAGTTTATACTAGGAATGCAAAGATGTTCAATATTTTCTGAAGCTCGATTAGTACTTAATGCAAAATGAACCCTGGCAGAGAGTAATGATTCTTATAAGGGAGCAATGTATCAAAATCTGGCTTGGACAAATCACAGAAAATGCCAATCAATATCACAGGGACTGCTGGGAGAGTCCATACTAGATGTTTGTTTAGGTTTTAGGTTAAGATCAAACTCTAAAGAGGACTGCTGAAAATTTGACCTCATGGTATTTGCATATTTTACAGAGCTAACACTGGGGAAAGTTTTCATGATGAAGAGATATTGGCTCAGTTCATTAAAAGGACTGGTGATAGAGGGAGAAGACCTGCATTTGTCCCTTGTATAGGCAGCTGGATCATAAATCCACCTCTATGTTACTAATAACACTGTGACCTACACTTAATCTTCTGTAGGCCATTCTTGCTACTTAAAAAGCACTATAACATAGTGGATAAAAAGCTGATCCTGAAAAATAGGAAGACTGGGGTTCAGATCTTATTACAGATATACATCAGCCATGTGACCCTGGGCAAGTAACTTATCTGCCTAAGTTTTCAGTTGTCTCAATCAATCAATCAATCTTCAAGGACTTACTAAGTGTTTACCATGTGCCTGGCACTCTGCAAGATGCTGCCAATACAAGTACAAGAAATGCAACAAGCCCTACTTGCAATGAGATTACCTTCTAATGGAGAAGACAAGTAAATGATAAACATACATACACACACACAAACACACACACACACACACACACACAAACACAGAGCACAAATATCAAGTTAATAAATACAAGTATATACAAAGTAAGTATAAATTAGTTTGGGAAGAGAAGGTCCTAGCAATTATGGGGAAAAGCAGAGAATGCATGTAAAAGATGACCCCTAAGCTTTATAGCACCTTACCTTATAAGATTGACATGAAGACTAAATGAGATAATGCATGTCAAGTGTTTTGCAAACCATAAAGAGCTCTATACATGTTAGCTACTGTTATTACAAAAACAATCAGCATAAAATTATATTAATAGCTTTCATTTTTTTAAATTTTATTTTAGTTTACATCATTCATTTCCACGAGATTTTGAGTTACAGATTTTCTCCCCATCTTTCCTCCACCCACTGTCCCAAAACAGCCATCCCAGTGTGTCCCCCCTCCCCCAGTCCATTCTCTCTTATGTCTTCCCCCCTCACCCCTCTGACTTTTTGGTAAGGCAGGATGGATCTCCCAACCACAGTGCCTGTGTATCTCAAGTTCCAGTTGGATGTAGTTAACAATAATAATAATAATAATAATTGCATATATATATATTTTTAACATTTGATTATAGAACTTTAGATTCTAGATTCTTTCTCTTCCTCTCTCATCACCCACCCCCACTGGAAGGACAAGCCATCAAATACAGGCTGAACATG
>CM053580.1:492089564-492110915 GCA_028627135.1 Pseudochirops cupreus
GTGGTGAGGGAGGAGGAGAAAGAATCTGGAATCTGGAGTTCCATAATCAAATGTTATGAATGTGTATCTCTCTATCTATCTTTGTATGTGTATACATATATATATATATATATATATATATATATATATATACACACACACACAATTATTATTATTATTATTGACTACATCCAACTGGAACTTGAAATACACAGGCACTGCAGTTGGGAGATCCATCCTGCCCTACCAAAAGTGACATAGGAGAGAATAGACTGGGGGAGGGGGGAAACACTGGGATGGCTGTCTTGGGGTGGTGGGCGGGGGAAAGACAGGGAGAAAATATGTAACTCAAAAAAAATTTAATAAAATAAATTTATTATTAATAAAAAAATAAAATGAATATATATTTTTTTAAAAAAGGAAGAGAATGAGAGGAGAGAGGGAATGCAAGAGTCTCATTTGAATTTACCCCTCAAGTGCAAAAAATTCAATGTACCATGTTTGTCATTCTAAATTTCCACCTTTACCTGGGGATTTTTTTTAGATTTCTAAAAGCATCACATTTTTCTATAATATTCATTTATTCGCTTAACATTTAGTAAGCATGTCTTACATTTAGAACACTGTATTAAATATACAGGGACAATATAGCATTTAGATGAGGTATGGCCCCTGTCCTCATGGAGCATATACATTATTAAGGGAACAAGATAAGCACAAATAACTAATATATAATAAGTGCCTTAGAGAGATGCTGAACAAAAAGTAGACAGGATCCAAAGGTGCAGGTTAGTGTTGATAGGACATAAGCGATGACTTTATCTGAGAGGTGATATTTGAGTTGAGTTTTAAAGGATAAACAGGAAATTAGGAGGCCAATAGAGGGAGGGAAGATATTCATGATATAGAGAATAGTGTCAGGAAAGACAGGGGGAAGAGGAAGCAAAGAACACATTTAGGGGCATAGAGTGGTTCAATTTGGCAAATACAGAAGAGTAATGAAGAATGATGTAGGGCTGGAAAGATGCCACCAGACTATAGAGGGCCTTCAGTATCAGGCACAAAGTTTCAGGATCTTTTTGCTAGGCAACAAAAAAGCTAGTTGTTGGTGGTGGTGGTAGTGATGGGGCTTTTGTTGTTTTGTTTGTGTTTGTGTGTGTGTGTGTGTGTGTGTGTGTGTGTGTGTGTGTGTGTGTTTTGATTGGGTTTGGGGTTGGTAATTTTTCTATCTTCTTATCTTGCCCAGGTTTTGGGTTGGTAGTCTGTCTCCCTATCTTGCCCAGGCTAGGAATGCAGCAGCCACTTATGGGCCTGATCCTACTGCTAATCAATATGAAAATTTTGACCTGTTCTGTTTGTCTGTCCTTAAATATCTTGGTGGCTCCTTGCTACCGGGTGCTGACCATATTGTTGCTTGACTTAGTGTGGACACCCAGTCAACTTTAGCCCTCCAGCATCTGAAAACTGAAACTCAAGTGATCTGCCAGCCTAAGCTTACCTGGTAGCAGGGATTATAGGTGCACTCTGTAATTACAGGTACTCTCACAACTAGCTCCATTGAAGATTTTGAGCCAAAGAATAAAATAACTGAGACATTAAAAAAATAAAGCTAATAATGAAATTCAGGCTGGATAGGAAGGGAAAGAAAATGGAGGCAAGAAGACTTTTATGAGGCTATAATAATAGTTGAATTGGGTGGTAACAAGGACTTATTATGAAGCTATTCATGGTGAGAATAGAAAGGAAGGGACATTTATGGAAATAGAAGCAAAAGGTCTTGGTGAATGCTTAGATATGAGTTGTGAGGAAGAGTCCGAAATATCACTAGGGTTTCAAACATGGGAAGCTGTGAATGGTGGTGCCAGTATAGAAATAGTAAAGTCAGAATAATGACAAATATTGATGCAATACATTAAGATTTGCAACATTCTTTCTATAGATTATTGTATGTGTCCTATACATTTATAGGCAACAAGTTTAGAGGGGGAAATAATAATTGAGTTTAGGGTCGTAGAACTGGAAGGAATCTCAGAAGCCATTTAGTCCAGTGTTCAGTTTAAGCTGACAGTGGACCATCCAGGTATAGATGCCTTATAATTAGTTGAAAATCCAGTTATAGAGAAGCCCAGGCTAGAAATTAAGTATAAAAAATGATACTTGAAACCTAAGGAATTAATGAGATTGCTAAGGGAGAAAGGGAGAAGAGTAGAAGTCCAAAGACATATCATTCTTCTTAAGGTGTTGGGAATGAGGCTAAGGAGCTATGAGCAAAGAAGAAAGAGGATCTAAAGAGGGTAGTGAAGACTGAAATCAGAGGAGGAGAGAGAATCTAGTAGGAGGAAATTGTCAATAGTGTCAAATGCTATACAGAGTTCAATTTTTTTAAATGGAGACTTTAAAAACATTGTTGTAGTTGGTAATTAGAATTGTTGGGGGGATCACATATATATTTGAAATACATGTTTATATATGATTTATTATTATATATGATCTAATTTTATATAACAAATTATAATATATGTATACTGGTTTGAAATGCAAAATGCTATTCAGATAGGTCACATAAGCATGTTATTCAGCCCTTCTAATCAGGAGAACAGAGGATTTTACTAAATTGAGATTATATTAAATGATAAACCAAATCACCAGCTTATAAATCTGATTCTGAGTATGAACTGCTTCTTGTATTGGGGGAAAATATCCAATAGAACAGATTGCCATTAAAAACTTTAGACTGTGAGCTCCTCAAGAACAAGAACTGTCTTTTGCCTCTCTTTGTTTTCCCAGCACTTAGCACAGTGTCTAGTACCTAGCAGGCACTTAATGCTTATTGAGAAACTATTCAAATTATATAAATTATTCATGTAATATAAGTCTGTATTCATCCATTGAATTTATATCTCAATGTCTAATCATGGCATGGAAGTTTTCAGAAGGCCAAGACAGTGGAATGCAAAGTCTGGCAGGTGCTACAAATCTGGAAAGACTTTGAGTGCAAGCCTAGCAGTGGACTTGGTATAGGGTGTAAGTATAGAGAGATTTGACACCAGAAGGCAAGCTATGAGGTGATTAATTTTTCAGTCACAGCAACTCATAAAGAGCATCCACCAGGGCATGCAAGGGGTTGTGATCTGCATCAAGGGAGGGAATACTCATGCCAGCAAGATCATCTATCTTTTGAGGTATTGAGGAAGTCAGCCTAAGTATTACCAGTCATAATAAAAAAAAGAGCTCCTGTAGGGTGTGAAGGAACCAATCAAATGCTCAGCAAGTTTTTGTGCTAAGCAAGATAATGAACTAAGTACCAGTCCCTTCTTTCATCAGGCCAGTGTTGAAACTTGGGGGAAAATGTTTCTCATTTATCATACACACACTCCAAGACGGCTTGATAAATAGACTGTTTCACAGGGCTTGGATTGCACTAGAACACAAAACTGCAGTGTTTTTCAGCAAACACTGAACACCATTGGGCAAATAACACTAGCAATCAGGAACTTCATGCCAGAGTGCCTTCTTAAGGCACTGAAGTGGGGGGTCAGGGTGGGAGGGCTGAAGAATTTCTTGCTGACTTGGAGAAAAGTAGACATTTCTAGGAATTGCCAGAGGATTTGGATCAGTACTAAATTGTGTTCAGGGTACATTGGAGGACATTAGTAGCTGTGAAGTCTGGGCTACAATCCTAAGTTTTGAAGACAACACTATGGAGGGAAATCTTGCTTTCCCATAAAGCTTCTTTGAATGACATTGTAATCAATAGAATTGTGGACTGGGTAGGTAGTTTTACTGAAGCCATGTGACATGTTGTTAGATCCAACAAAAATTTTACAAAATGATGAATAACAAAGATAATTGATATTAATGTTTACAAAGGACTTTACCTACAGTAATATATACTTCACATACAGAGGTATTGTGGATAAGGCTTTGGATTTAGAGTCAAGAAGACAGGAGAATCGAACCCAATCTGAGACTAATTGTTGACCCTGGGCAAAGGACTTCACTTCGCCATGTCTCAGTTTCCTAATCTGTAAAATGGGAGGGGTAGCTGCAATGGCCTCAAAGGTCCCTTTAAGCTCTAAATCTATAATGCTCTGATTATATCAATTAAACCTCCATATTGACTATGCAGTTGCCTCTCCTTCCTGGAATGCTGTGGACTAGAGATAAACTAGAGACAGTCTGTGAACACCCTTGGCCATCCCAAACCCTATTCTTTCCAGAATAGGGTTTGAACAAAGTGACTTTTACTAGCTTTTTACGTGTCTAGAATGTACTCCTTTCTACCTACCAAAATCCTTCTAGACTCTGTCAGGGTTTCACTTCCTCCTTCCAAGGAAAGAAACCTCTCCTAATTTTCTCAGATGTCAGTGATTTCTCCCTCTCCTCCTCTCCTTCTGTCTCTTCTCTCCCTCTCTTTCACTGATTCTACCTCTCTAATTTTGCATTGCTAGCACTTTGATGTAGTGAAAGATGGCTGGATTTGGAGTCACATACTCAGCTCTGAAACTTACTACCTCAGTGACCTTGGAAAGTCACTTTACCCTTTAAGGACTCAGTTTCTTAATCCTTGAAAGGAAGGTAGTGTATCAAACCATTCCTATGATCATTTGCTCTTAGCACAGTCTGCTTTGCATCAGACTTATTTGTCTGCTGCTTTTAGAATGCTTTTAGATAGTAAGCTCCTTACAGGTAGGCATCCTGCCATTTTCATCTTTGCTTCTCACCCATGCACACATTAGATGCTTATTATGTATTGAGTTGAATTGAATGGGACAGGTAGAGTGGAGTTGTGGCAAGAATACTAGCCTCCATATAAGATCAGTATTGAACTTTGCCTCATTGCTTCTTACCTGTGTGACCTTGGAAAAGTCACTTTGTGTGTGTGGTCCTCAATTTTTCCAACTGTAAAATGTAGGACTTAAACTAGCTCATCTCAAAAGCCCATTGAAGCTTTATTGTCTATAAAACAATGAATTAATGGATTAGAAATGAATTTCATTGCATTTCAAAGCAGGGTGCTGGTTTTAATGGGTTTTCTTTTTCCTCTCTGTGTTTACAGTCTGGCACAGTGAAGCTGTCAAAACCAGTGGCTCTGTGGACTCAGCAGGATGTCTGCAAATGGCTGAAGAAACATTGTCCAAATCAGTATCAGATCTACAGTGAGTCATTCAAACAGCATGACATAACTGGTAAAGTATGCAGTATCCAAAATATTTTATACTTTTTTGTCCGCCGGATGTCTTCTCTCCCTACCTTTTCTTAAAGTAGTGCCTTCTCCCTGGGCCCCTCTGTGATGAGCTTACTTTAGTGGGATTCTAAATGTTATATGTAGGTGAACTGAGGCCAAACCTAATTTTATCCAACCATTAGTATTCGTCAGTTTCCAAGGTAAGGGATTTGAGAAATTCAAGAACAAAGGAATATACCAAGGCTGGGCAAGGTGAAGAAAGTCTTTGGATGCACAATTTGGGGGAGTTGGGAGCTTCTCAAGCTGGTTGTTGGTGAGGAGAGTGCATTGAATGTTGTTTATCCCTAAATAAAACTATTAATACTAACCAAGTACCCTCTAGGTGTTAGTGAGATTAAAATGAAAGTCTGCAAGATCCTTTAGAGGCATGAATCATGGTCCTATGAAGCCATCCTTTTGAGAATTACTATATAGAAGTAAAAAAAAAATGGAACAAAATCCCCCATTTTATCTAATTTTCTTTTCTACTTAATAACTACCAATAAATCCTAAATAAGGTCTGTGCTGGCTCATCCCCCCGCTCGGTGTTATCACTTTCCCCTGCAGTTACTTTCCCTATACTTTGCTTTTACTTTATATCACGTGGCTTTCCTCCAGTGCAATGGAATCTTCTTAAGGCAGGCTCTCTTTTGGTTTTGTGTTTTTATCCATAATGAAACAGCCAAGGGACAAAGTAGACAGAATACTGCATCTGGATTCAGAAAGTCCTAAGTTCAAATGTGACCGTGGACACTTCTTAGCTTTGTGACCCTGGGCGAACCTGCCTCAGTTTTCTCATCCATAACATGGGGATAACATTAGCACCCACCTCCCAGGGTTGTTGTAAGGATAAAATAATATTTATATAGCACTTTGCAAACCTTTAAGTGCTATATAAATATTATTATTATTATTGTTGCTGTTGTTACTATTAGTGCTCAGCACTATTCTTTGTACATAAAGAAATTTTTAAGAAATGTTTATTGAATTGAATCGGACACTTTGAAGCAGATTCATTGTTAATATAACACATTTCTTTCCAGTGTGCCAAGCAGTTATTGGAACCCCCCAGACTAGCTGATATTGGCTATAGAATCTGTTACTATTTTGTCAAAACATTTTGTAAGGGTGATCCTTAATAAAAATAAACCACCCAACTTGGTGGACCTATAAATAGAATGGGGGTGAAAGCCATCAGTAGTAACTGAAGAGCAGAGAGGTGTTTGGAATTACCTGGGGACAAGTTTCTGGTATCACATCCCAACCACAGACTTGGGAGCCAGAACAGGGGTACTGGGAGACAGAGGGTCAGAGCACAAATGGAAAACCCAACCTAGGAAGAGAACACATCCTGGGAGCATCAAGGTTTTGTTCTGGGTCATGTCTTCTCTGGAAGTTACAGCTCAGAGTAGAACACATCCGGAGTATTGTATTCAGTCCTAAGTGCCACCACACAGGAGCTGGAAAGTGTCCAGAGGAGGACAACCTTAATGGTAAAGGAGCTTGTGTTCTTCTCACTGAGTCAGTTGAAGGAACTGGGAATATTTGGCCTGGAGAAGAGAAGACTTAGTGAGGTATAGGGTGGAATGGTAGGGATTTTTTTTTCTCCAAGTATTTGAAGGATTGTCACATGAAAGGAATTAAGCTGGTTTTATTTGGCCCCAGAGGGAAGACTCAAAAGTAATTTGCAGAAAGCAAATTTAGGTTTGCTATCAGGAAAACTTCCTCACAGAGCTATTCAAAAATGGAATGAGCAGCCTCAGGAGGTGGTGAGTTCCCCTTTATTGGACGTCTTCTGGCAGAAGTTGGAGGACCACATGGGTATGTTATACTGGGAATTCTTTTCAGATATGGCAGAGATTCTATGACTTCTAAAGTCAATTCTAACTCTGAAATTTTGTGTAACTATGATAAAAAATGATTCTTACATCATTTTAGGGAAATAGATGAAAGAGGCAACTTTACCTCAAAGAACAAGGCTAATTATTAAAATCTTGCTGGGGGGATTTGATCTGGTCAGTGGGAGGAAAAGCACTTCAGAAAAATCTCTGTGAGTAGGTGAGGGAAGAGGTAAAAGTTAAGATCTGATGCCTGTAATCCTAGAGGAAAAATCCTAGAAATCTACATAGGAAAGGACCTTTGCTATCCATGGAGTTAGGGAACTAAGATATGAATTTTCCAGTTCTATAGCCAGAGAATTGAGGGTGAGTAAAACAAATATGTTTTCTTTTCAGGCTTAAAAACTTTTGAGAACTGATCACTTCTTTTTTAAATTCCCCTATCTTCACATGGCTAATCTAGAAAACTAACAAATAGAGTTCCCATAGGAAGGGAGTACTAATGACAGTGCTGATTGGTGTAGTTCTATAAGTAATGTCAGGGACTTTCTCTTCCTCTCCTGAGTTAGGGATGATACCTCTGGACTGGAAGTTTGCAACCATTTCTCTTGAAGCAGACTTGCATACAGTAAACACAAACCATAGAGATCAAAAAAGCATAGCATCTTATTTCAGGAAGGGATTGTAGAGAGTAGCATGGTATGAAAAAAATAGAAATGGTTTTAGAGTCAGAAGACATGTTTTCAGGACACCTTCTAATGTCTTCTAGTTCTCCTCTTACCTATATGACCTGTTTGGGCTCTATCCTAGATTCTCCTCTTCTCCCTCTGTATTACTTCTCCATAGCCTCCATGGATTTAATTAGCATGTCTATGCTGGTGATTCTCAGATTTAACTATCCTGTCTTAACTTCTCCACTGACCTCTAGTCTCACACCCCCAACTGCCCATCAGACATCTCAAACTAGATGTCCAGTAGACATTATAAACCCAATATGTCCAAAATTGAATTGCTTATCTTCCCCCCTACAACCTCTTTGCTTCCAAACTTCCTTATTTTTGTCTACGGTACCAGCATCCTCTGAGTCCGCAGGCTTGCAACCCTAGGTGCCCTCCTCAACTCCTTACTATCTCACTCCTCCATATCCAATCTGTTGCCAAGGTCTGATGATTTCACCTTGGCAACATCTCTTAAATATGCCCCTTTCTCTTCTCTGATAGTGCAACCACTTTAGTTCGGCTTTCATCCCCTCATGACTGAACTACTGCAGTGTGAACTACTAGTTGGTCTTCCTGCCACAAGTCTCTCCCCACTAAAATTTATCCTCCATTCAGCCACTGAAGTTATTTTCCTGAAGTTCTGGTCCAATCACGTCACCTCCATACTCAGTAAATCCAGTGGCTCCCTATTACTTCCAAGATCAAATTTAAAAAAAATCCTACTTGATGGCATTCAAAGGCCTTCAATTCCTTGCATTCCTAACGACCTTGCCAGTCTTTTTTCAATGTACATGAGGCACTCGCCTCTCTCTGCTCCAGGTATTTTCTCTGGTTGTCCCCTATACCTGGAATGTTCTTCCTCCTCGTCTCCACATCCTGGCTTCTGTGGCTTCCTTCAAGTCCTTACCAAAATCTAACCTTCTCCAGCAAGCTTTTCTCAATCCCTTTGAATTCTAGTGCCTTGCTTCTGTTATTTGGTTTCTGTTTCCCTGTATGTGTCTTGTTTGTGTGTTTGTTTATGGAATAACTCATTAGATTGTGAGCTCCTCAATAACAGGGACTATCTTCTTCCTTCCTTTGTATCCCAAGTTTGGCACAATGTACATACTATATAGTAGACAATAAATGCTTATTGATTGATTGACTCACATGGGTTCCAAATAATACTCTGCTTAAAAGAAAAAGAAAAATCAACTCCATACATATGTTGGAGGGGTTGTAGAAAGACAAGCACATTAATAGAGTGTTGATGGAGTTTAGAATTGATTTATCCATTTTAGGAAACAATTTAGAATTATTCAGGCAAAAAAGACCTTTTGAGCCAGAGATACAACTGTTAAGTATATGCTCCCAAGTCTTATTCCTAGCATAAGGCATGGAAGAAAGATGTGAGAAGACATTCCCAGTTCCCCAGTTTGCTTAGATGACCAGGATTATGTGGCTTCTACAATTTAGAAACATCTACCTTCAATCTGTTGTTATAATATCCATGTGAGAGGAAATATGGCATAATGAGTAGAAAGATTCCCTGTAACAAAGGAAGGCTCAGGAAGATTGAAGTCTTAGCTTTAACAGAGACTGGCTACATGGTACTGGGCAAGTTATACAAGCTCTCAGTGTCCCAGCCAACTTTCTCAGACTGTAAATAAAGAATAGTATCTGATCTATATTGGTAATGGGAATTTCCTCACAGGAGTTTCTTAAATTAAAGAAAAGGCACAGGTTCAAACCAAAAAGGCAGGGGGGAAATCTCCTCTTTTGCATTGTCTCATAGGTTTTTAAAGTTGTAAGAGCAAAGATATGTCCAAGTACAAGCCCATCATTTCACAGATGAGAAAACTGAGTCATAGGGAACTTAAAGTGATTTGCCCATTGTCAGGTAGTAAGTGGCAGAGTTGGGAATCACAACAGGTGGTATGTAGTAATAACCCTTAAAAATCCAATAAATGTTTATGTGCTGTTTCTTGAGATCAAGGTAAGAAAGCAAAGGAAATTAACTGAATCATTATCTCCTCAAAGCTGAGCTAATGGTAGAGAACTTAATCCAGAGAGAAGAGAGTGGTGGCAATTTAAAAAGAAATGACAAAAACCAGAACACACAAACATTAGGAAGGTACTAGAGAACCAAATCTTATGATCCCTGCGTTGGAGGGAAAAGAATCAGGGCATCTGGGCTGCCTTTAGTTTCTTTACCTGTGAAATGAAGATAATAAGATTTATTGACTGATCAGCAGGCATTAAATATCTTCTTTGAGCTAAACACTGTGTAAAGTCTAGGAACAAAAACAACAAGAATAAAACATCTCCTTCCCTGAAGGCGTTTGCACTATTGGGAGAGACATCGTGTGTGTGTACATATATACATGCATATATGTTTAATTATATATAATTATGTAAAGAATAAATGCAAAATAAATATGAGGTAGTTAAATGCCAGATAGGGAGGGGGAGAGCCCTGACCTTTGGGAATTCCAGAAAGGCCTGATGTATAAGATGGTAATGGAGGGTCATCTTGAAGGAAGTGAGGGATACGTAGAGGGAGAGGTGAAGAAAAGAGGGAATTCCCAGGATGTAAAGTGGCCAGTGAAGAGATATAGAGAAGGGATATGGAATGCAAAGTGTGGAGAAAAGAGTTAAGACTAGTTTGACCTACATGAGCTTGAAAAGATCTTTGAGTCTAGTTTGTGAAATACTTAATAATCCAATTGGAGGAATGTGATGTTAGAGGAAGTAGGAAGCCACTAGAAGTTATTGTTACATGCACATATATGCATGTATACACACATATGCATATACATGTATTTGCACACACATATATATATGTGTGTGTGTTTACACACCCACTCATATATATCTGTTGATGGAAGCCCCAAACAATAAAACAAATGAAATTTTAAAAATTAATACATAAAAATGAAATTGAAGAAAAATGTAACTAGGAACATATCTAAATAAGTGATTAATGTATCTATAGGACAAAATAACATATTTGAAAGATAAAGAAGAAAGTATAACAAATTAATTAGTATGCCAAGTGATAAAATTTTTTTTAAATTAAACATAATATTCAAAGACCTAATGGGAGAAAAATTTTTCCAGAATGGAGAAGACAGCTAATAGTCTACCAGCAGAGAAAACACAGAGGAAATCAGCAAGGCAAATTAGTAAATACTATTCACAAAGCAAGTTTTTTAGGGCCTTCAAGAACAACCACAACATCAAAGTTACATTATTTAAAATGTCAATTAGATTAACATCAGTCTTTTAAAACAACAAAGGAGAAACATCAGAGTTGGATAAAAATATATGAAAGTGTTTTTTTTAAATTGGACCCCCCAATTATATGCCCCTCAGACATGATCAAACCAATTGAAAACAGAATTCTCTTCAAACACAAACAAAACCAGAAAGAATTTATCCACAAAAACCCACAATGAAATAGACTCCTGAAAACCCCAAATGAAAAAATCCAAGTTAATTAAATGATTTGTAACTGCCAAAAATCAATCCCACAACTGATTATAGTTGTGTTTTTATAGTCGCACAGTACACACATACGCTTGTGTCAGATTTGCTTTTGTAGGAAGTATTTTCTCAATCTAGAATTTTGTCTACCAATCATATTAGAGATGTGGTCTACATATACACCCCGCATTTCCTAACAACACCAAATATTTGCTTAACAGAGATGAAAAACAAAAGGAAAAAGAACAGGCAATCTCAAATGCAAAATTCTCTCTCTCTTCCTATCTAAGACATTTTTGTTACTAAATATGGATATTAGTTTATTTTACCCTTAAGAAAGTTTACATACTTTAGTCATATATATTAGTAAGATATATGAATATATTCAGAGATGTGAATAATATATGAATATGTTCATATATGTGAATTATATATAAATAATGTACACTAATACATTTGACATATGAAAATATTCATATATTAATAAGGTATATAAACTGAATGTTAACCAAAATACTCAAACTACTATTTCAGATAAAAATATGTGTACAGAAGGGTAAAGAACACTAAAAATACATCCAATTTACTTGCAAAAAAAAAAGGCAGGGATAAGAGACCAAAGCAAAAGAAGGGCAGAGGAGATTAAAGGAAGAGAAAGAGCTGGTAATAGAAAGGCAAAACCTCTATCTATCGTAAAAAGGGAATTAAAACTTGTGAAAGCATAATATACAATTGTCTAAGTAAACAGAATTATAATTTATTTTATTTGTTACTGTTAATGGAAGAAATAGTTGTAGAATATGAAGATGGATTTTATTTCCTCTGTATAATACCAAAAACAATGAGAGATTGACTGAAAACCAGGTATATTCATTACTTATAATAATAAATGTAAATGATCTTTCTGCAGTTAAAATATACAGAAAACACATTTGGTTTAAAAAGATATAGTTATATTAACATTTAACTTTGTCTAAAATATTTCATATTAACTTCAACTTCAGAAGAAGTAGAGTGGTGTTACTGTTATCTACTAATGTAAAAAGTATTATAGAAGTAAAATTGAGAGAGACAAGCAAGGGTTTAATATGGTGGTTTAAAAGAAGAAAATACCAATATGTAAGTTTGCAATTTATGGTCACTTAATTATTTTGAGGGATTGTAATTGGGATTAAGTGACTTGCCCAAGGTCACACAGCTAATAAATGTCTGAGGCCATATTAGAACTCAGGTCCTCCTGACTCCAGGTCTGGTTGCTTTATCCACTGTGCCACCTACTTGCTCCATGGTCATTTTATTTAACAATTAAATTAATCTAACAAAAGTTATCATTGATAGAAAAAAATAGACACAACCGTCATCATATTTAGAAAACTCAACCCTTAGATTTCAAAATATGACAACTCAAAAAAAATATTCAATGAAGAAATCATAGATTTAAACTATGTAATAAGTTGAATTTAATAGAATAGTTAGACCTAAGTGGGAGAATCAGAAATATGTGTTCTTTTCTAGTACAGATGAAATGCTCACAAAATCTGATCATATATCAAGTCATGGAGAAATTCGTGGATTGCAAGTGGCAGAAATTATACATAATTTATGTACAGACCATGATGCAGTGAAATAAGAATTAAGTAACAATAACATTAGCAAAAGTTGCACAACTACATGTAGACCTTAAAAAATGACTTTAAAAAATAACAGTTTATAAAAAATAGCATTGATATCTTTGGGATGTGTACACCATATATGTACACCATAAGTGAAACAACAGTAGCTCATATGCAATGATACAGGGAATTAATTCTTCAGTAGTAAACAGTACCGTTCAACCCCTAGTCCATATCCTCTCATCCCAAATAGCTGTAATCAAATGAATATTACATTCCATTGATGTGGCTGTTTCTTCCATAATGCAGGCTGTGACCTATCCTTATTTCCCCAGGCAAATATCAAACATGTCCTCCCATTGAATTATCATAGAGGATATATATACTGTGCCATTCATCTCTTTGGGGGTCTATTTACATCATTAGAGTACAAGTGAATAACACTAGTTCTGCACTGGTTATCCCTCGCTGTCATTCCATAACTAGCCCATTTTTCAGCTCTAGCCTATTCCTTTCCTTCCTTCTGTCCTTCTGTCCTTCCTTCCTATCCTTCTTTCTCTTTCTTTCTTTTTCTTTTCATCATTTACACTGGTTCTCCTTCATAATCCCTTGCTTATAATGTATCGTGGGCCACTTACTCCAACCACATGCCTCTAAATTACCCTTTGGGTAATCCTCAAATTCAGTTCTTCATGATCCATGGCCATACAATATCTCTGGGGAAATATTGGCATTAAAAAAGACATCTTTTTGTCTTAGAGAGAAATGAGAGCATTAAGAGAAACTTTTCACCATTTAAGACAACGGAGCCTCCACAGTTAACTTCTTAGCATCATATCACAGCTGTGCTTATGGAAGGAGTGGAAATTTTCCTGAAGAAAGCTGGACAAAGTATAGGGAAGGTCTTTTATGAAGGTGGCACAATTGTTATGCATTGAAAAATCAATTTTCATGAGAGATGCAGAAGAGGAAAATGTCAATGACATGGCACAAGAGTGTAATCAGATTTTATTATGACCCAAAAATGCAGTGGTGAATATGCCATAAGTACAGATCCATATACTTAACTTTCTTATCTATATAAAATTTTATGAGAATAATCTACATACAGGAAAATTACATTTTTGAAAGGCGCTAGAATGGAAAAGGCAAATGAAATACCATATTATATAAAAATAAGGGAAAATTAATGAATTAAACTTGTTATCTAAAATACTATAAAAGGAAGAAAGCAATAATCCTGGGGAAACTTTAAAAAGTTATTGTAAAAACGAATATAGAGTAGAAAATGAAATAACAAATTTTAAAATAAAACCTGTAGGTTTCTAAAGACCAGTAAAATTTGCAAACCTTTAGCAAATTTTTTTCTGAATCAGAGAGGAAAAACTACAAATCTACAAAATCATAAATGAAAAAGCAGTTATCATATAAAACACAAAAGTAATCAAGAATATGATTAGTAAATTCTAACCACAACCATACACAGAGAGACTTAAAAGGAAATAGATGCATATCTAAAAGAGTCTAAATTTCTCTGTTGTAACAATAAATGAATAATTTAAATAGACCAATTGCAGCAGAGAAAAATAAATCATCAGAACATTACCCTATTAAAAGAAAAATAAATTTCTGCCTGGAGAATTTCACATTGGAGTTCTCTCAAGTTTTCCAGTAACAAATAATACAAAGATTATGTACAAATAGAAGACAGATAAGCCATTCCTCAGTACCACTTAAAATGCAAATATGATATTGATTTTTAAAACCAAATAAAAATAATGCTAAAAAAATAAAATTACAGACCAATTTTGCTGATGAATATAATTGTAAAAACCAATATTTTAAGAAAATTATTCTGAATATGCAAGGTTCATACCAGTTATGTAAAGCTAGTTAAACTTTCACTATCATCATAATTATGAAAGGAAGTATGATTTAGTGCAAAAAGTTTTTGGTTTTAAAATAAGAAGACCTGATTTCAAATCCTGCACAAGACTTCAAAGCTCAGTGACTCTGGATGAGTCACCCTCTCTGAGCGTCTTTATAAAAATCAGGATAATAATAGCAACTATTTCAAAGAGTAGTTTGAGGGACCAAATGAGATAATTAAAAGGTACTTGCAAACCATAAAGTGCTTTACAAATGTGAACTAGTAGTAATATTAGAAAACACATCAATTAAATTGCTTTAAAAGTTTATATCAATAGATTCAGAGTCTTCGATAATACCCAGCATTTATTTATTTGTAAAAACAATAAAAAGAATAGGTATGGAGGGATTTTTCCTTCTTGGAATAGAAAGTTTCTATCTGAAGCTGAGTCCATATTATATGCTATATAGAAACATTAGAAACCTTCCCTTTAAATATAAGTACAAAACAAGAGTGGCAACTCTCATTACTTTATTGAAAGAGTCTAGATTAAGAGCCAAAACGAACATGAGAAGGCATCTAATCTGATCCCTTCATTTTGTAGATAAGGAAACAGGCTCCAGATGGTTTCATGACTTAGCCAAGCTCACACAGGGAATGTGTCAATGGTAGGATTCAAAACCAGGTCCTGTGACTCTAGAGCTAGTATTCTTTCCACTATCCCATGCTTCCATCCTCTGTAGTAATGGAAATTCTAGATATTGCAATAATATAGCAAAATAAATTAAAGGATTTCTCTTAGAAACAAGATAGTTTAAAATGCCACTATTTGCAGATGACAAAAGTATATGACTCAACCTAAAAAGAAGTCCGGAAAATAAATTCAGCTAAGTTAGATGAGGCATCTTTAACCCCAAATAATCATTGACAATATTTTTTTCTTAGTGCCTATAAAGATCAACAAAACTTAATAAAAATAAGCCACATTTTCAATAATAAAAACCACCAACTAATAACTTACTTGAGAATACAAAAGATTGTTATAGCAAGAAATATAAACCTTAGGTGACCAAAGTAAAGGAGAATTTTAGCTAATAGAAAGACATCTGCTATTCCTGGAAGGGTTGGATCAATAGAATTTGAATGACATTTGTTCCTCCAATAAAATTATTTATTTAATGTAATTTTATTCATATAAATTTTAAATGCAATAGTAGAGCAATGAAGCACTCTAGATTGAGTCAAACCTGAATTCAAGAAGATTTGGGTTGGAGTCTTCCCTCTGACATATTGTGAATGTATGGCACCATGCCTCTCAAAACCTCTTAGTGTCCCTAAACAACTCACCAAGACTTTAACTTTCAGAGTAGCTGAGATCTCAATTAGTAGAAATGTTTTCCTCACCTGAAGTTTCCTGCACTAATCATATTATAGATACAAACCAAACAGATTAACACAATGTCAGTGAAAATCACAAGGAACCACTTTGTGGGATTAGTCACAATGAAAGATAACGGAGAAAAAGGCAAGCAAGATTAGTAATTACACCAAAGGAAAAAAGAGTACTATATTCCTAAACATGATAAATATGTTTTAAAGGGCTGTTATTATTTAAATAAGTCATACCAGGCCAAAAATAGGCAACTAGATTAATGGAATATAGTGGATATATCAGCCATCTGACTAAAAGTAATAAAAAATAACAAGCCTAGAAAATAAAAAATGGGAGAAGGATTTACAAATATACTCATTTCTCCGAGGTATTACTTGACACTCATCTGATTGACAGAGTTGACCAAAAAAATGGAAAATGACAAATTTTGTAGGGACATTGAAAAAACAAGCTTTTTTTAATGCATTGTTGGCAGAGCTGTGAACTGGTCCACCAGGCATTCTGGAAACCCAAAAAGCTATTAAACTGTGCATACCCTTTAAACCAGTAATACCACTACTAAGTCAATCCCCTAAAAAAATCAAACAAAGAAAAAAGGGCACATATGTCCAAACAATACTTATAGCATCTTTTTGTGGTGACAAAGAATGAAAAACTGAGGAAGTATCCATCAATTGGGAAATGGCTGAACAAGTTATATATGTAATTGATGGAGTACTATTTTGCTGTAAGAAATGATGATGAGGATTTTTTCAGAAAAACACTAGGAACACTTCTATGAACTGACGCAAAATTAAGTGAACAGAACCAGAAGAAGAATGTATCATTAATGTAACATTATCATTAAGATAAAAAAAATTTGAACACTTGAATTCTAATCAATATAATAACCACCCCAAATTCCAAAGTACTCCCAATGAAATATGCTAACCACCTCCATATAAAAAAGTGATGGACTCAAAGTGCAGATCAAAGTGTATTCTCTTTTCTTTCTTTTCTGGGCATGACTGATAAAGTAATTTGTTTTGCTTAGCTATACAAGTTTATAACAGTTTCATTTTTCTTGTCTTAATGAAGGGGAGGTGGGAAGGAGATTCCTTAAAAAATAAAAAATACAATTGAATTTAAACAACAAATATACGTGTTTATCAATTTTGTGGGAAAGGAATTTGGACCCACATCTTACCATGTGCCCAAGTGAATACCAGTTGTACATGTCATTTTTTAAAAATTAAAAAAAAAGATGGAAGAAAATGGAGTACAGTATGTATTTCAGGTATACAAGAGATTTTTTAAAATTATGAAAATGTAAACAATTATTGGAAAAAGATAAGTTAACTTTACTTCTTTAAAACCAGTTTTGTATAACAAAACCAATATAATTAAAAGAAGAAAATAACAGATTGAAAAATATTTGCAGCAAAAATGAAAGATTTTGAAACTTGACATCTAAAAATAATGCAAGAAATTATTAAATAGAGAAATAATTTCCAGTCCACAATGAATATATGATTGAAGAATATGTAGGAATAGTTATAGAGGAAACATTGTTGTTAATAATCATTACTTTTAAGATAATCAACCTGACCATTAATTTAAGAGATGCTCATTAAAACAATTTTGTGGTACCCACATTACACCTGTCAAATTGAACAAAAAAAAATGATTAAAGTCAAAGAAACTAATTGTTGTCAAGGCTTAGAAAAACAGGCACAGTTGTTCTTTAATGGTGGAATTGCAAATTCATAGAAGTTTTGTGCAAAACAATCTGGAAGCACATAGGAAAAATAATTATATCCTGTAACCCAATAATTTCATTGTCAGGTATATGCTCCTGAAGTGTTAGCTTCTCTAAGCAACACTCATATCATATCATATATCAACATATCATCCATATATGCATGTGTGTCTATATAGATATATACCTATATGTTAAAATTTTCATAGCAGTATTTGTACTTTTAAAAAACTAAAAGGAATTCAACTATCCAAAAACAGTAGAAAGTGTGAACAAATTGAGGTACATTAATGCTATGGAATATCATAATGTAATTAGGAGAAATACAAAGCAACCTGAAAATACTTCTATGACATGAGGCAAACTGAAAAAAAAAAAAGAATCAGAAAAATGTAATATATGCCACCAGTGGTGCTGAATAAATGTTTAAGAACCGACTTTCCAAATTTATTCATCACAAACTTTTAACTTGAATCTGCATTATTTTTCTTATCACTTTCTTAAGTCCAGACAATAAAAAACAAATAAATCAAGCCCTATTCGTGAGGGTTTGTCTATTTTAAAGGTATGCCGAACATTTAACAATCAGATCTGGATAACCAGTTTCAGCTGGCTTAAGCATACTCCTACACTCAGCTTTCATTGGGGGGAAAAAATTAAATGAGAATAAATGGAGAAAAAATTCAGATGGAGATCTAGAAAGAAAGACTAAGACTAAGACTATCAATTTAAATTCATTAAGATCATAGATTTAGAGACAGAAGGGACCTCAGAGACCATTGAGTCCACCACCTTCATTTTACTGATAAAAAAAACTGTACCCCATGAGGTTAAGTGACTTGCAAAAAATCACTCAGAAATATCAAGAATGGGAATTTTAACTTAGGTTATCTGATTCTAGAGCCTTTGAGTGTTCTTTTCACTTTCTCACAATCTCTCAAATTTGAATGTGTGTTATAATGACTAATCAAGTTCAGCTCTTTGTATTGAAGTTCTATGTGAAGTTTCTAACAAAAAAATTTGGGAGGCTGGGAGGGAAGAGATCTATGATTTCATCAGAATTGGGAATCCTGCCAATGAGGAAATTTCTTGTGACTATGCAGATGACCACCCCATCAGCAACTTAAAGTACGATCTTAGAGACTTGCTTGCCTGACTGGGAGATTATGTGATCTACCGAATATAGCATAACTGGTGTATGCGAATGTCTGGACTTGAATCCAAGTCTTTCTGACACCTGTTACTTTCCATGGTGTGTCATTTCAGTTGTGTCTGACTCTGTGACCCCTTTGGGGATTTTCTTGTCAAAGATATTGAAGTGGTTTGCCATTTTTTTCTGTGGCTCATTTTATAGATGAGAAACTGTGGCAAAATGGGTTAAATGACTTGCGCAGGATCACACAACTAATAAGTGTCTGAGGCTGAATTTGAACTCATAGAAATGAGTCCCCTGATTCCAGGCCCAGTGCTCTATTCACTGTGCCATCTAGCGGCCTGGCCTATTATGCTACACTGCCTCTGCAGAGAAGAACAGAGGAGGGGAGGGGAGGGGAGGAGAGGAGAGGAGAAGAGAGGAGAAGAGAGGACAGGAACCATTTGATAAAAACTAATGAGGTGCATAGTGATTGAATTTGGAGTTTTTACAAGTCCTTCATATATATGGTGTCTCAATCTCTTTATCTCCTAGAACCAATGTCAGTGCATAAGCTATAGTTATTTTAGTGGTCTTCAGGTAGATGCTATTCATAAGCATAGAAACAGGAAATTACCCAGAATCCCATGAAATGATTTTTTACATTGTCTTTAGGCCCTTGAAAAAAAGAAATCTGTCAGTTTTGTTTTTTTTTTACTTAAAAAAAAATGTCACATCGCTCTCATGTTTAAGAGACTAGAAGGTTTCTAAGGTCCTTTCAGCTCTGGAGCTATGATCATGTAATCTTCCTATTTGGCTGACGTTTAATTTGTCTGCTGGATTTCATTTAGAGCAAGGGTTCTTTATTACGATATGTTTCCTTCTACAAGTGTTTCTTATCTCTCCCTCCCACTACCATCTCTTCCCACCCCACAAATGAAAAATAAAATCCTTATAACCACATGCATAGTCCCAGCGAAACAAATTCTCACTTTGGCCATGCTCAAAAATGTACATTCTCTTTGTATTTTAAGTCCATCAGCTGTAACTTGTTTCATTTTTAGTCCTTTGGACTAGTGGTTTCTTATTGCATTGGCCAGAGATCTAAAGTCTTTCACTGTTGTTTTTCTCTATAATATGATAGTATAAATTGTAGCCATAGTTCTGTTCACTTCACTTTGCATGGGTTGAGAAAGTTTTTCCCAGTTTCTCCTGAAATTATCCATTTCATCATTTCTTAAGGTACAATAATACTACATTACATTTATATACTGCAATGTGTTTAGCCATTCCCCTATAAGGAAACATCAACTTTGTTTCCAGTTTGGAGCTAGGAAAACAACTCCTATAAATATTTTTGTGCATATGTTCCCTTTTCTTCTTTCTTTAATCTATTTGGGGTGGAAGCTTCATAGCAGTATAGATGGATCAAAGGCTATATATACTCTAGTAATTTGGGGTACATAGTTCCAAATTGCTTTCCAGAATGGTCGAACCAATTCAAGGTAGAAAAGGGACTGTTATCCAGGCTCTTAAATGAAATTTAAAAACATTCTATAAAGGAGTCCCTTGGCTTCAGTGGACAGCCAAAGGGGCAGAAAAAGCAAGTATGTCAATATTGGTAAGAATGCAGTCCCTAACATTGATATGTTTGAATGTCAGTTCATTAATCCTTGGGCAAGTTTATTTAGAGTACCAGTAGGTAATGTTGATAATCTAAAAACTGTAATTCTAAACATAACCTGATTATTTTTTTCCTCTGCCACTGCTTTTACAAAAGCAGTAGGGAGCTCACGGGGGCATTTTGTACTTTCCTTTGTTTTGTGGATAACCATGGCCAAAAAATTTATCGGATTGTAACAAACCTACTAGAGATGAGCTTCTGGGTTGTTAGCAAGGCTCCTGAGTAGATATTGCCTATCACAAGGCCCTGAAAGACTTTCAGTTGTCATACAGTCTGGTTTTTTGCTGGTTTAATCTCTGAGAAATCAGGGCCATCTCTGTGCCAAAATGAGACATTGGAAGAGATGGGAATTTTGTGAAAAACCCATTTCATCATTTGCAAGAAAAATCATTCTTGTCCTGTATCTTAAAAAAATATTTTCAGCATGAATGAGGATTGCATTTTACCAAGTATTTCTATAGAGAGAAACATAGTCATATCATTTAAATGAAAGCTATTCATCTCATGGAAGAGGCAAGAGATCATTGTTACAATAGAGGGGGAGAACAGGAAGGCAAAAGGGAAAGAGTCAACCTTACTCTCATGGAATTTGGCTTAGCCAAGGAATGACATAAACTCTAAACTGGGCATCTTGCCACATAGAAGAGTAGGGGGATGGGGGACGAGAGGTGGGGTGATGGAGGGGAGGGGAGG
>CM053580.1:492111415-492131980 GCA_028627135.1 Pseudochirops cupreus
CTGCTGCAGCCTCCACCAGCTTTGGCTCACTGGTCATGCACCCCAGGACCACCACTCAAGACCACTATCCCAATCCAGGCAGCATAAGGCAAGAGCACTTAGCCTCTGAATGATTGCTTGGCCCCCTGCAATCTGCAGGCCAGGAGCTCTGATGCAGCCACATGGAAGCAGCTGCAGGGCTGCTGCTTCTGCTGTTTCCTTGACCTGGAGGCAGTTTGGCCAGACTCTCTCCCCCAAATTTAGCCGAGTTCCACTAACCTTTCACTTCATCCTTATTTCTCATGGCTTGATAATTCTGGAAATCACCACAGCTGCTGCTGATCCACTCTCCTGAATGCTCCAGCAGCATCTTGTCCTGACTGCCCCTGGGGTCAATCCACGGTTTCAGGCCAGGCTGGTTTCGACTCCCGGAGTGCTGCAATGAACCCTTCATGTCTCACCTGCCAAGCTTCCTTCAGCAGGAGATGTGTTTTTCTGTAATTTTGTGGGTTCTGGAGCCCTAAAATTTGTTTAGGGTCATTATTTTATGGGTGTTTGAGGTGATTATGTGGGAGCTGTGGAGTGTTCCTTCTTTTATGCTGCCATCTTGGCTCTGCCCCCAGTTCATGGATTTCTATGCAGATGTATGGTATACCTTAACTTTTAGTACTCCTTTTCCCTATTCCTTCTTTTGTCTCAGTGCTTTGAGGTCTATTTCACTTATTTTGAGGACTACGGACTGCTTTCCAAAATAATGAGTTTGCCAGTAGTCAGACTTCCATTTCAGAAAGGTGTAGCCATACTAAAAACCACACTGGATTTTTAATGAACTCCTACTTCTCCAAACTACCCTATTTTTATAAATCAGTTTAGTCACTAACATTCAGAATCTTATTTTATGCTTCATAATAAGTACTGTGTTGGATGCTATAAAATACAGAAGAAAATATAGCTCCTGACCTCAGGAAGCTTATTTTAGTGGCCACATTCTTTTCATAGGTTGATAGATTGAATACCTCATATGTCGCCTAGTCCAACCCCTTCATTTTATAAATGAGGAAACTGAAGTATTGAGAACTTCAATGACTTGGCCAAGATCACATGGATAGTAAGTGATAAAGGCAAGATCCTGTCACATTTTTAAGGTCTTTTAGAATGATGACCTGGAACAGGTACCTCTTTAGATCTGATTCTGAGCATCATTTTTTTCACTGTGTATATGTGGTTTTCTCTTCTTTATATTTCAGCTGCACAACCTTTGTTCCCTTGTGAGGATGTCATGTGAGACTAAATCAAATACCTGACTGAAGTCCAGAAACGCTAAATGCCTTGCTTCCTTTAGACACTAAGCTTTTTATCCTATCAAAGAAATTAAAGCTGTTGAGCATGATCTGTTTTGATAAATCTATGTTGTCTACTATTTATCTCTGGTTTCTATTCAATTCTTGCCTTTCTGATGCCTTTATTAATTGTACTTTCAGTTTTGTTCATTGCTAAAGTCAGACTCATCATGTATATTGCTCTGTGTGTGTCTCTCTCTCTGTTTCTGTCTGTCTCTCTGTGTGTCTTAGTCCTCTCTCTGTCTCTATCTCTGTGTCTTGGTGTTCTCCCTCTCCCTCTCCTTTTTTCTATTCTTCTCCCTCTCCCTCTCCTTTTCTTTCTCTTCTCCTTCTCCCTCTCCCCCTCCCTTCTTCCTCCCTCCCTCTCTCATCTAGGTGAGTAAGTGGTGCAGAGGATAGAATACTGGAATTAGTGTCAGGAAAACCTAAGTTCAAATCCTGCCTAAGATACTAGCCTGACAAATCATTTAACCTCTCTTATGTTCAGTTTTCTAATGTGTAAAATGTTCTGTTAGGTGCTGTTTTGCCACATTCCCAAACCTTAATAATCACTTTTTTCCTTCTGGAAAAATAATTTCCTGGACTTTTCTGTTAAGGTTGATAAGGTTTATAAAAACACTTTTTTGTTATCCAATTGGAAATGAGTTGCTTTTGGAAGTTATTAGCAAGTTGGATCAGTGATCTCCTTTCTCCTTAAGTTGGCCTTCCATACTGATCCTGCTGTGTGCCTTCCTTGACACCCAAGCTTCTTGTGGCATGTGTTTGCTGAGACAGTAAGTTTGGGCCCTAATAATTTGGAGTTATTTAAAGATTCTCATAGTGCATTTTTTTTTCTGTAGGAAGTCTGGCTTAAGGGTCTTGACCAGATTCCAATTTAGGTAATAACTTTCTGCCTACCTTCTCCTTGTTGTGATTTTAATTAGATATGGTGGGTGTTGAGTGTGGATTTTTTACATCCTAGCTGAAACATTGGGGCAGTGTAACCATATGATTTAATCAGCTGCTACCTTTCACCCCAGATAAGGTGAATTTTCACGATGAACAACTTGAGTCCTGCAAAGAATTTGTTGAATAATATTTTAATGCTGTCACTGAAGATACCAAATCTTCTAGGTTTTCACTTACTTTACAAAAATTTCTCCCAGCTTGTCATATTCTTGGTTCTTGATGATTACTGTAAATATCTTCTCGTCCAACAGCAAATCTTTAGTGTGTGCCTTCTTCGTACCAGTCCTTGTTCTAGGTAATGGGGTTATAAAGAGATGTGATTCATGGTCCCTGCCCCCAAGTAGTTTACAATCTAATTGAAGAGACATGAAATGTACATAAAAATCTAAAGTAATGCTTTAAGGCAACACATCTTGAGTTTTACATAAAAGGATAAGACAGAAGATAAAGCTTAATGGGGTTCAGGGCAGAGAAAGGTTGCTGTAAGCTGGAGTTTGAAGGAAGGGTATACTTTACATAAGTAAAGAATTCCTTATAATGGTAGTAGAGATAGAGACACTAGGGTTAGCAGTAAATCAGAGCAAAACATTCTGCTCTCCTGTGAAGAACTTTGGCATTGATTATGTGACATGGGAGACACTGGCACAGGATCACCCAGCATGGCATGCCCTCATCAGAGAAGGTGCTGTGCTCTTTGAGAAGAGTTGAAGTAGATCAAAGGAGATGGATGATGCACAGATTTAGAGAGTCCACCCCAAATGTTCAAGTGGACTATTTGTGCCCAACCTGTGATATAGCATTCTGAACTCATATTGGTCTGATCAGCCACAGTCAGACATACCGTAACTTGACTCTAACAGTGATATCATTTTGGTCCTCTTCAAGAACAAAGGAAAACAACCAACCAGAGGAAGACAAGAAGTAAGGTCAGACTAAGATGCCAGAATCTTAGAGTTGGAAGAGATCTTGGATCAATCTCATGCCCCTTCAGGAATAACCTTATTTTATCTCAAGTGAGTGATCATCCAGCCTCTTCTTGGATGCGTCAAGTGCCAAAGAGCTTAGTACCTAACCAAGTATCCCATTCATATTTGGGTAGCTCTAAAAGCAAAGACATTCTTTAAATCAAGTTAAAATCTGCTTGCCTAAAGTTCTACTCATTAGTCCTAGTTCTCTTCCTCTAAAAGCCACACAAAATATTTTCTTCTTTTTCCATATAATATCCTCCTCCACCTGCCACTCTGAGGCTTTCTCTTTTGTGAGTTAAGCCTTCTTTGGCCCTTCAAATATACCTCATGTAACATGGAATCATGGCATTAGTGCACGTGTGCACACACACACACACACACACACACACACACACACACACACACCCCTCTTTTGACCAATTATTTCTTTCTCTGTTTCCCTGGGCAGTGTTTTTCCTTGTCTCAAGTAAATCAGTATGTGTTTCCACTTGACTCTAATTTGCAGATTGTTCAGTCAATTCAGTATTTCATGCACACACACACACACACACACACACACACACACACACACACACACACCTTTTTTTGTTCTTCAGTTATTTTGTGACATAGATTTGTAAGGTTGGGTTTGCAAGCCTGACAATCAAGTAGCTGATTATTCTTTTGTTCCTGATGAACTGGCCTGTAATTATACCTATGACCAGGCAATCAGGAATTATGTGGTCCATGGATTTAAAGGCAAGACATATCTGATATTCAGGTCCAGATCCTAAATTTCTCATTCAGCATTTTGTTCTGTAAAGTTAGAGTTCATTAATATAACAATAAAGTGAATATATATGAACAAGCGTTAGTTTTAGGGTTCTGGTTTTTTTTGTTGTTTCGTTTTAAGAAAACAAACATCATTGTGTATTCTACTACCTTAATTCAATTTGACTCAACCAATGTATTGAGGATAATATTAAGAGCTAGCATATATATGTATAAATGTGTGTGTGTATGTATACATATATATATATATATATATATATACATATATGCACACACACACACACACACACATATATATTACTTTAAGGTGTGCAAAGCACTTTCTAAAGGTGATCCACAGAACAGCCGTTAGAGGTAGCTGCTATTATTACTTCAAGTTTACAGATGAGGGAACACAGGCACAGAGAAGGTGATGTGATTTGTCCAAGGTAATGAAGCTAAGTAAGTGTACATGTCTCCCTGACTTCTGGTCCAGTGCTTTATCTATTGTGTTAACTGCCTACTATGTGCAAAGCAGTGTTCTTGACACAGGGGATACAAAGACTAACTCCCTGACCTCTAGAAGGTTAATTGAGCAAAGTGGAAAATAAAACAGGCCCTCAAGTAGCTATATAACAAGGCAGACTGCAGTGTTGTCCATTGCAAAGAGTGAAGGCTTTAGAATCACAGGCTCAGGCTTCAAAAACCTCACCCCACTTTTTACTGCCTGTGTGACCTTAAACATGTTACCTGATTCCACTAGGGTCCACTTTCCTCCTCTGGAAAATGAGCAGGTTTGACTAGATGACCTCTCAGGCCCCTTTTTAGCTTGAAACCAATGATCCTGTGAAAGTTGAAAGTGCTAAGCAGATTTGCCAAGAAAATTTTATGAGACATTTGAGGAGAGAAAAAGAGCATTCAGCTGGGAGAATTAAGCAAGGCTTCCAAGAGGATAGGGCACCTAAATTGGTCCCTGAAGGAAATAATAACCCTTAATTGGTATCAGTTCCTTTTTCATCTAAGTCTGTTTTTAGCCCCATAATTTTGATTAGCTTGCATCTTTATAAATGGCTGATTACTTACATCAAAAACCCTTTCCCAGGTTATGTCCATGGCTCTAGTGGTTCTGTAACTGAACTAGGTAGGAAAAGCCTTGCAGTCACTTTTTCCTACTTCCAGGCTGCCCTCTATCAAAGTCCCCCAAAGACTGTTCATCCTGCTTGGTGGTGAATGCTAATTTTATTTGACTTTCCCTTTCTCATCACCTACATTGAATCAGCTGCCAAAACTTGTCGGTTATTCTCCACAGTATCTGTTGACTACATTCTCTATTCTCTCATCCCTCTGCTACCACCCAAGAACAAGCCCTTATTACCTACCACCCACCTGGGCTACCATAACAGCCTCCAAAATGGTTTCCTTTTCTCCATCCTTTTCCCCCTCCAGTCTGTCTTTCCCATAGCTGCCCATTTAATCTTTCTTTCCCAGGATCACACAACTAGTATGTGTCAGAGGCAAGACTGGAACCCATATCTTTGTAGTTTTGAGACCATATCTCTGTCTACTTTCCCTTATTTTCTGTCTCTTTCTCTCTGTCTCTCTTGACAGATTGATGGATAGATAGAAAGAGATAGGGATGGATGGATGGATGGATAGATAGATAGATAGATAGAAAGAGATAGGGATGGATGGATGGATAGATAGATTGTTAGATAGATAGATAAATAGATAGATATGCAATCACATATGCATGTGCATATACATATAGTTGCATATGTCCTAAAATTGCACTAAATCTTATAGGTCATAGTACATGTATTTGCATGTATATGCTTTAATATATGTCATATATGGTTAAACTTTACTAGTTTAGGATTGTACTAAGACTTTTGAGACATGGTGTGCAGGTATATTTTTTGTATGTTTATGTGTATTTGTATTTACATAAGTTCAATGAGGTCAGAGCCCTTGTCTTAATTATCTTTGTATGTCTCCCAGCACCTACCATGGTGAGTTAATGAATCAATGAATGAAACTAAATTGAATCAAATGAGGCAATAGGTGTCCAAAAATGCTTTGTAAACTATAGAGGAACCATAGAGTATTTATAAATCTATGAAAGTGAGTTCTTCTTATCTGCAGGGCTGTCTTCATTATTTATTAGTGGGGGATAAAAAGAAAATATTATACCCTTCCCTGCCCCTCTTAAGTAATATAGAATCTAGTCAAAATGATAAAACATAGGAGACAGAGCCAAGTAACAGACAGTGACCCAGCAGAACTCTTCCAACATTCCCTTCCAAACAACTTTTAAAAATACTTCAGATTGGATTTTGGATTGCCAGAGCCAACAAAAGGTCAGGGTGAGACATTTTTCCGGCCTAAGACAGCTTAGGAGGTCCGCAGGAAAGATCTGTAACAGTGAAGTCAGGGCTGGGATAGAACACATGCCCAGCAGCACCAACAGTGGGCCTTAGGTGGAGCTGTGACAGCAGCAGCACCACCACCCTTGGGAGCTTGCACCCCCAAGTGAGCAGAGCCTAACTTTAGCATAAAGTGCAAAGTCAAGAAATGGGATAGAAAATGAACAAACAGCAACAACAGCAAAAAAGAACTTGACCATAAAAAGCTACTACAGTGTCAGGGAAGACCAAGATATGAATTATCTGTATGATGAAAAAATGAATTCTTGGAAGAGTTAAAGAAAGAGATAAGAGTAGTAGAGGAAAAATTTGGGAAAGAAATGAGAGTGGTACAAGAAAATTATGAAAAGAGAATTAACAACTTGATAAAAGAGGCAAAAATACTGAAAAAAATAACACCTTAAAAAACAGAATTGACCAACTGGTAAAAGATGCACCAAAATTCACTAAAGAAAAGAACTCATTTAAAAGAAGAATTGGACAAGGGAAGCTAATGACTCCATGAGACTTCAAGAAACAATACAACTGCCAAAAGAATGAAAAAAAAAGGAAATATGAAATATCTCATCAAAAAAATGTAAGTGGACAGCAGAACGGATTAGAAACCAGAATCCAACAATATGTTGTTTACCAGAAATATCTTAGAACAAAAAGACACAGAGTTAAAATATAGAGGTAGAGCAGAATCTGTTCTGCTTTAGGTAAAGGTAAATATATCATGCATTAATTAAGGTAAAAAAAAGAGAAGAGTAACAATCATGATCTCGGACAAAGCAAAGTCAAAAGTAGACCTAATTAAAAGAGGTAATTAAGGAAACTACATTTTTGCTAAAAGGTATCACAGACAATGAAGTAAGATCAATTTTTTTTACAGTAAGTTTATTTGATAAAGGAGTCATGGATTTTGAGAAATATAAAAATTTATATATATATATATATATATATACATATATATATATATATGGATATTGTGTGTATGTATACATACCTATGGAATTGATTCAAATTTATAAAAATAATAGCTATTCCCCAATTGGTAAGTGGTCAGAGGATGCGAATGAATAGGCATTTTTCTGAAGAAGCAATCAATCCTATCAACAGTCACATGAAAAAATGCTTTAAATCACCATTGATTAGAGAAATGAAATTTAAAACAATTCTGAAGGGGCAGCTAGGTGGTGCAGTGAATGGAGCACTGGCCCTGGAGTCAGGAGGACCTAAGTTCAAAATCCGGCCTCAGACACTTAACACTCACTAGATGTGTAACCTTGGGCAAGTCACTTAACCCCAATTGCCCTGCCTTACCCCCTACAAAAAAATTTAAATTAAAATAAAATAAAACAATTATGAGGGACCACCTCACAGTTATCAGATTGGCTAACATGACAGAAAAGGAAAATAACAAATGCTGGAAGCAATGTGGAAAAATAGGTATACTAATAATGCACATTGGTGCACTTGTAACCTGGTCCAACCATTCTGGAGAATAATTTGGAACTATGCCCAAAGGACTATTAAACTATATATACCCTTTGACCACTACTAGATCTCTATCCCAAAGAGATGAAGAAAAAATGGAAAGAACCTTTAAAGAACCTTTTTATGGAAAGAAAGAATTAGACATTGAAGAGATGCCCATCAGTTGAGGAATGACTGAACAAGTTGTGGTATATGATTGTAATGGAATACTATTGTATTATAAGAAATGACAAGCAGGATGGTTTCAGAAAAACCTGGGAAGCTTATATGAACTGATACAGAATGACATTGGCAGAACCAGAGTATTGTACACAGTTACAGCAGTATTATAATGATGATCATCTATGAAAATCATAGCTATTCTGATCAATACAGTGATCCAAAACAATTCTAAAGGACTCATGATGAGTCCTTCCCTGGAGAGAGAACTGCTGAACTCTGAATACAACTTGAAGTACATTTTTTTCCACTTTATTTTTCTTGCTTTTTGGGGGCAACATGGCTAATATGGAAATGTTTTGCATGACTTCACAGGTATAATTGATATATTTCTTGCCTTCAAAGTGGGTTGAGGAGGGGCTGGAGAGAGGGGGAGAATTTGGAACTCAAAAAAATTTTAAATAAATGTTAAAAATAAATATTTTTTAAAAGATGTTAAAACATATAGGGAGATTTGGAGCTGGCAGGGACCTCACAAGCCATTAGTCCAGTCCTTTCATTTTACACATAAGTCAACTGAGGTCCAAATAAAATGAATGATTATGCAAAGTTAAATAGACAGTAGGTACCAGAGGGTGGATTTGAATCCAGAACTTCTGATTTCAGAACCAGTCCTCACTTCATCATACTATCTCCCATGAATAAATATAAATCCTGATTAGCTATAAAGTAAAAATGACATTCTCTGAGAGCATTAGAAAAAGGCTTCTCAGCTGCTTTTCTGACTTGCTCCAAGCTCTCTTCTTCCTGTCTGATCAATACTTTTGCTGGCTTTGTATGCAATGGCAATTAAGTTCAATCGTTCTGAGTTCACTCATTCTCTTAGCAACCATCACATCTATGATCAGATACAGCTGCTTTCTGAGACAAAACTGGGAGTTACAAAAATGTCAGACTGTTTTCTAAAAGGGACGGTTTCTCCTTCAGAACAAGCCATTTTAAACCAATAGTTTACAGGGAACTTACCCAAATTTTAAATCAGAAACACAAAGTCATTTCCCCACAGTTAGCTTAAACCCTTTATCAGTCAAGCCTTTGGGGATGTTTTCTGGTATTTACTTCTCTTATTGATGGTCTTTGCACTTAACTTAAAAGGTTTTATTCCCATTGATAAATGGACCTTCCCCTTCTTCCTACTCCTGACTGATTCTCTAGTTTTTCTTGGTGTTAGGTGATTGTTCTTTTCAGAAGCAGGGCTGTCTGCATGGTTGCTTTGTGGGGGAAACCCTATTTTGCTGTTATGATACTTGGACTTTGGGTTTGTATGAAGGGCTTGCTGGCCCATTTGTTATGCACACTTCCCACACTTGGAGCCCTTCTGAATCCCACATTGCCACAGGCCAGGTCTTCTCAAGGATGTTTTGGCAGGTTGGAGGCTGGAACTGTGCCCAAAGACAAGCTAGCAATTGTGATGTCCTCATCCTTACATTCTTTGGCTTGAAGTAAAATTGAAGACAGGGTTTATTCTGCTGGGTGGAGAAGAATCTCATTTACCTGCATACACTTGTATTTTAAAACTCAGGGGAGATTAGTAGGCAGAAGAACCAACTTTGACATGGCAGAGGGAGGAAATATCAAAGCTTGCATTCAGCCTTCACTTTTCAATTGCCTCCTTTTAACAATTACCCTTCCTACAAATTTGAGGTATTAGCCATTATAATAATTGTTGTGATGATTATTATGACCCTTTGCTGTATTTGATTGTCCTGAATTTTAATTTGTTGTACTGCTTGACAAATTAGTCCCTAAAATGTATGTTTTTGATACATTGACATACAAAGGATTTAGAACTAGAAGGGGCCTTAGAGGTCATCTAATCCAAACCCTTCATTTAATGGATGAGGAAACTGAGGTCTAGGGAGGTTAAGCAGCTAGCCCAAAGTCACACAGTTAATGATTAGTAGAGATCAGAGTAGAATCCACATCATATGTCTAAGAATTTAGTGTTCTTTCCCCCTATTCCTTGGTTACCTCCTGTAATCCCCTAATCATTGCAGACATTTGATGAAATGAAGTCAACGGCCAGAACACAACAATGAATGGCTAAATCATAGATGAATCATAGTGTTGTGGCAAAAACATTAAGCTAGAAGTTGAGAAAACTGGACTAAATTCCTAGATCTATCATATATTCAACATAAGAATTTTCCGGAAAAGTAGAAAAATCAGGGTGCCTTTTGCTTTTCCTTGGGGAGGGACATTGGTGAAGGGGATTGTGGAATAGAAGCAGAAAATTACCCTGAGTCAGAGAGATCACTATGGGAATGCACCTATGAAGAAAATAAAATCCTTGAGAACTTATTCTGAGTTATTTGTTTTCCCCTCAGCTAGGAAACTATAAAAAGATACAAGATCTGATAAACAGAAGAATCAGAGAAGTAATATGTCAAAAAAGGTATAGACTCTTACAAAAGTACAGGAACCTGGAAGAGGAGATATGGTTGAGAGCAGGTATTATGGATTAAAAGGGAGAGAGAGAAACCGAAGTGATAGGGTTGTGGGAGTGTCTCCTGCCACCTAGAAAACAGGAATATGTACTTCTGATGTGGATTACAAAAGGAGCACTGAGACAGAATATAATAATTGAGCTTCAATCATCCTGACATCCATTAAGTTAATTTTCATAAAAGTAAGAATTTAAAATTCTTAAATTGACTTACTGACATGCCTCAGAATATAGAGATAGCATATAAGCACCTTGACAGTAGGGATTATATCATCATTTTTGTTTGTTTCATCAGCACTTAACACAATGCTTGACATTTAGTAAATGCTCACTAACTATTACCCACTCCCTTATACCAGAGAGGGGATGGATTCCAAGTGTCTATTTGCAGATTGAGATATACATATATATTTTTGGATGTGGCCATTATGGGAATTTCTTTCCATAACTTTCCATATTTGTTCCAAGGATTTTGTTTTTCTTTTTTTTAATGGATGGAGAGGGAAAGAAAGTAGATTTTTGTTTATCTAAAAAAATTAAATAAAAGAATATTGGATTGATGACTGATGGAATCAACAAGACTTGCCAACTAATTGGATGTGGGAGTCAGGGAGAGTGAAGGATCTGGGATGACACTGAAGTTGTAAACCTGAGTGACTAAAAGGATGGTGGTGTCAACAGAAGTAGGGAAATTTGGAGAAAGAACTGACTTGGGGGAGAAAATAATGATTTCTATTTTGAGCTTGTTTTCTGAGTGTTGAGTTACCTGTGGGGCATCCAGGTTGAGCTTTCTAGCAGGCAGGTAGTTGGGAATGCAGAATGGGAGCTCTGGAAATAGAAGATGGCTAAATATGTAGATTTAGGATCAATTTGCCTAGAAATTGTAATTGAATCTTGAGATAAAAAAGTAAAGAGTCTTAGAGGACACCTATCATTAGGGCCTGGGGCATGAATAAGGATCCAGCAAAGGAGACTATTCTCTTCCTATTCCCTGTCTATTTCTTCTTGCTATCACAAAAACTCAAAATGAGTATCCAGGAGGAGCAGGATGGAGTCAGTAGTGTCAACAGCTGAAGGATGAGGACTGAGAAAAAACTATCAGATTAGAAGACAAAGTGGAAGTGATGGGAACCTTGAAGTAGAATGACATTATCTCTTCAATAGTTAATGATAATCAAGGAAGAGAATGCTAGACATAGAAGGTAAATGAGGAAATAGTTATAATCAGGGCTATGTGTAGGATATTTTTCAACTTAATTGGAGTCCTAGAAATAGACCATGCACTCTTTAAAAATGGGAATGTTGTCTTATTTTTTTCTTTTGTATCTTCCCCACTTAGTAAATGTTGAATGAATAATTTGTTCAATGGCATAAAATTGGTAGTGCAGTAGAGGGCCTTCCAGCTGTGACCCAGATGTCAACAAATAAGTCAGTTCCCCAAATGCTTAGTGTAATTTTGGTTCTTTTTATAGAAAAGGGGAAGACAGGTATAGGAGACTCTCAAAATGAATTTCTAATAGCATGGTAAAATCAACATAAAGTTGTTTTATTTTCACATTCATGTAAATGAATTGAAATTTTAATTCATTCAATGAACACCTGTTCAGCAACCCCCAAGTACATGTTGAGAGATGAAAGATGATAGATGGTGTGGCTTATTAGAGAGAGAGAGATCAAGCCTTAGGGTAAGGAAGAAATGAACTTAAATCCTAACTCTAACACACATAGTCTGTGTAACCCTAGGCAAGACACTTAAGCTCTCAGTATCCTAGATGATTCTGTAGAACAATATATTGCAAAGACAGTGCTTGGATCCATTGATAGAGAAGGTTGCTCAGAAAAAAAAATAGATAGATAGATAGATAGACAGACAGACAGATATATTGCCTTATATGCATCATCAATAAAATGACAATGATGGCTGTGTGTGTATTTGTATATATACATTGTATATGTGCATGTGCATACACACACAACAAGATTCTTTTATAGATGCTGGGGATATAAAGATTTAAAATGATATGGTCCCTCTCCTCATGGCATTTAAGTTCTTTTTAATAAGTTGCTGGGTTGTTTCATGGGAAATTATAGGTCCCATCCACCTGTCCAAATTGATCTGTCCTCTGACCACAGCCATTTCTTGTCTAAGCTTACTTATCTTCTTGTTAGAAATACATCACAATTAATACCAAAATCTGGGTTTCAAAAGAAGTTTATTGAGGAGAAGTTTGGAGGAATTGAACACCTCTGGCCAGAAGGGGACTCCGCCCTTCTTTGGGGGGGAGGAGTCCTAAATACAAAAGCGAGGAAAGCTTTATACCATTAGTCCAGCTCTGGACACTCCCTTCAGAAGACAGACTGGTTCATTCTCTTAAGGGTTTCAATTTTCCCCATACACCCACTACATATGACCCCCCCCATCATCATACATTGTCATGCATCCCATGTTCTGTTAATGAGACTCAAATTCTAATCAGACCATGTCAGATAATATACATGAGGTTTATTAGGCAAGGACAGTAGTAATTTTGGAATATTTGGTCATTGACTTCTACCAGCTCAAACCAAATCAGTTCTTATCTGAGTCTGAAGGTCCTTTAAGGCCTTTGTCTGCCTTCTGATTGGTCAGGTCCACCCTGGTGTCCACTAACTCACTTTATCTTATTCAGTAACGTCTAGCAGTTCTGTAAAAGCTTAACTTCTTACTGTTTCTCACAATTTATTATCAGTAATTTTTCCTTCAGTAATTTTTAGTGGTTCTGTGGAAACTTAACTCTTTGCTATCTCTCACATTCCCAATCCCAAATTTTCCTGCCTTATCATCAAATAGACTCCATCTAACCAGCTTCAGAATTCACCAGATTTGCCCCATAAACCTTGTTTCAGGTTATCTGATATCTGCTTACATTTAAAATGTTCCTGTCAATGGCATAGACTTCTTTACCAAAGTCCTATTCCAATGCTTTGCATTCATGAAGATGACCCAAGACTCTCAAAGACTTTCCTTCATTAGACTGTAATCTCCTTTAGAGCAAGGACTTCTGCCTTTCTTTGTATACCCTGCACTTAAACATGATTGCCTGATACATAGTAGGTCCTTTAAAATGTATATTGACTGATTAATTGAAGTCCTACCAAGACAGAAAGGCTTTAATTATTGGGCCCAGAGATATAATCTATATAATGTTATCCAAGGATCAGTTTAGCCAAATTGAGAGAAGTTCTTTACCAGAAGGTTGGCCACTAGATGATGACATTTTTGGCCATGGCAACTAAAGAAATGATCTATATCAGGGAAGAAGCCTACTAAACTGATGAAATCATGGATCTTTTGAAGTACTGAAATCTGGCTCAACCAAAGTGTTGGCAACTGATGCCTCTTAGCCCTCATTCACTTTAAATATAGAGGTTCTGTTAGTTAAAAATAAATGAATGTGCCTGTGGCTGTGTTGACTCTTCTCAATAGGAGACAGATGTGTTGGGAATAATAGCTCTAGTCTAGAGTTCTCAAGTTCCTCCACCTTACCCAATATCTAAAGTGCAAGCTAGAGCAGAGTTATCAAATTTAATCTGGCCCAAGCCAGATTGAAATGCAATTAGGAAATGTTTAACAAAATAAATACAGTACAGCATAGATAATGTTAATGTGTGGTTTTCGAAGTCAATATGCGGCCTGATAAGGAGCTGTTTTTATGTAAGTTCGCCCTACTGCTGTAGAGCACTCCACTTGGTCTCATTTGTGTAGTCTTGGCTCCCATTCATCTACACCAGAGATTCCCAAATTTATTTGGCATACTGCCCAACTTTAAAAAAAAAAAGATTACTTAGTGTCTTCCTGGAAATCTACTTTATTTAACCCTTTAATATTTTTTTTTAACTTGCATCATTTCAAAAAAATATAAAATATATTTTTAAATGACGCATCTTAAATTTAATAAGTTACTATAAATTTGCAGGGGTTTTTCTGCAATGAAATTTTGATGATACAATATTGCATCGTGTAACTGTATAGTATCACATTGTAAACAAGACATTACATGTACATATTCCTGTTGATACATGCCGGACTTCCCTACAACTCATGAATTGCCTTCCAGCGCTTGTTTATTAAGACCCATTGGTGTACTTGACCTCTGACCAGTTATAACTTGCATTTTGTGTGTTTATTTGGAAAATAATGTAATCACTACAACTTTAACTGAGTTACACAACAGATGAAACATGTACAAATGGGTTTTTTTCAGAATTTTCTTATCTTCTTTCCTTATGCTTCCGCTGCACCCTTATTTTTTATTCAACACCCCAAACTGTACGCGAGGCTGCTACTGCCCTCCTAGATCATTCTAGTGCCCCCCAGGGATCAGTATTGCCCACTTTGGGAACCTGTATGTCTACACTTTTCTCCCCCAGCCTGGGGGACTTGCTGCTTTCATGCTTTCCTCTGCATCCATCCTGATCCATATTATGAGTCTTCTGAACCAAGCTCTTCCCGTCTCCCAAGCCGACAACCAACTTAATAAACTCTTGTCAATAATGAGTTCATAGGGGAAAACCAGAGGTGTTTTTTTGGGCCTTTTCTCTAGTTTCTAGGCCCCAATCCACATTAGAAGAAGAGCTTTCTTGAGAAAATATATAGAAATTATTTGGTCTTTCTGTTGTGTTAGATCTAGGTACTTAAATCTAATAAAAAATAAATAATTCATCTATGAGTATAGATCAGGGATGGGGAACCTGGGGCCTTGAGGCCACAGCCTTTTGCCTGAGTCCAAGTTCTACAGAACAAATCCTTTTGTTAAGGAGATTTGTTTTGTGAAGTTTGAATTCAGTCAAAGGGCTGCACTTGAGGATCTAGAAGGGCACATGTGGCCTTAAGGCCACAGGTTCTCCACCCCTGTGGAGTATAGATGATATTGGTGTAAAATCATCCTGTCATCAATGTAAACATATCTGCAGTATTGTTCAGAATATCGGTGACCTGTGAACAACTTGGCGATTCTCAGTAATCCAACACAACCCCAAGGGACTAATGATGAAGTATACTATCCATATCCAAAGAAAGAACTGATGCTGTTCAAATACAGACAGGAACATGCTATTTTTCACTTTCTTTCTTTCATTTTTTTTGAATCTTCTTGTACAAAATGACTAACATGGAAATGTTTTACATAATTGCACATGTATAACCTATATCTGATTGCTTACCATCTCAGGGAGAGGGGAGGGGAGGAACTGAAGGAGAGAGAGAGAGACAGAATTTTGAACTCAAAATTTTAAATAAAAATGTTTTCTTAAAAAAAAGAATATCAGTGACCTGTGAATAGAAATAATACTCCCGAATACAAGAAACTCTCCAAAAAAAAAAAAAGTGTGCATATACTGAAAATTATAGCAAGCAAACCTATAGCAGGTGTCAAAACTGAAGCCCTCCAAATCCCCAATAGTGTTTCAACCAGATTGAAGTATAATTGTGAATTGTTTAACAAAATAAATAAAAATACAATATAAAATAATGTCAGTTTGTGGTTTTCTAAGTCAATATGGGGCCTACTGGGATCTGTTTCGGTTTGAGTTTGAGACCATTGTGGTACAGAACTAGATTTGGAGTCAAGGTTCAGATCTTGCTTCAGACATTTACTAGCCGTGGACCCTTGGCATGTTATTCAATCCAGTTAACCTCAGATGGTTCTCAGACCATCAATTATAGATGGGTTGCAATTTTGGTGGTTACAGAGGGATTAGTTTTGAGGATGTGAAATTAGAAGATCCTTGACCTAGGGCTAAAAGGAACCTCAGAGGTTATCTTTCTTACCCAACAAAGGAGGAAACTAAGACCCATGGACATTAACTAGATTATAATTACCCAAGTTTACACTAGCAGTAAGCACCAAAGTTTTCATTTGAACACAATTACTCAGACTCCGAAGCCACTGCTCTTTCCACCATGCAACCCTGCCTCTCACTTGAGTCAATGGATCATTGACCTGTGATTTTATCAGTGTGGAAACTCTCTCCAATGCCAAAGATCATAACCCATGTATAATTGATAGTCTGAGAGAAATATCTGAGGCTCAGAAAAGTTAATTGGCTTGCCTATAAACTCCAGGCCAGTGTCAAGAGTAGAATTTGAACCGTGACTCCAGGCCTAGCATTTTATCTACTAGACTACAATGCCCCTTTCTTATGGATCATATTGGCTTACAAAATATTTTGTGACCCATATATTTTTTCCCAAAATATTAGCAAAACATGTTCATTTTCTTTGAAATGGTGACTAACTTTAGGCATCACAGAGTCATGCCACAAATGGCTCCTAGTGTCTTCTTTCTAAAAGAACCTTTCCAGTGGAAAACCCGAGTTAATAGTGAGGGTGAAGCTACTCCTTTGGTTGTTTAGTTCATCTGTTTGCCTACCTCTCTTAAGGCTTCTCTAAAAAGAGAGTCACAACTTTTCTTAAATTCATTCAACTTTAAGTGGTTTTTGCCAGTGGTTGGTACCCAGTGGGTAACAACATAAAGCAGGCGTTTGGATATTTGAATTCCTTAGTGAAGAAAAAATTCTGTGAGCAGTTTAAAGGTCACATGTTGAGAAAGTGTCATTCTTTACAAACTTTTATGGGCAAAGGAAGATAGATGTAGCTTAGGTTGAAAGACAAAACTGCTACCTTGAATACTATTGACTCCAAATCAATGCCTAAACAGGACTGATTCTCTTTGACAAACTGGTTCCTTTCAGTATTTGAAAGAAAGGAGCATGAAGCATCTTAAATTTCTGAGACATCTTCTTGCCAGCCTCTGTGACACTGGGCAAGTCACTTCACGACAATAAAGTGGGTCTCAGTTTCCAAGGGACTCGGGAATAGATCTCTTCTATCTATAATGGCTGGAGTACTTGTATTTACTTGAAGTCAGGAAGACCTGAATTTAAATCCTGCCTTAGATAAGTTACAAGCTCGGCAACCCAGAGAAAGTGAATTCTTCTCAGCTTCTGTTTCAACTGTATAATGGGGATAATGATATCTGCCTCACAGGATTGTTGTGAGGATAAAGCGAGATAATATTTGTAAAGTGCTTTGCAAATATATAAATGCTAAGTATTACTACTACTACCACCACCACTATTACTACCACCATTACCACCACCAACACTACTACTACTATTTTGGGCATATCTTCTAGACTTGCCTTTCCTAGTGTCTGAGGATGCTGCCTGGTTCAGGAGTAAATGGTAACTAGAGCACGACAAAGCAGCATTGATGCCTTGTCTTAAGTTTAGTTTGTCTTTGCTCCAATTGATGCCTGATACAAAGGCAAAATATAGAAAGACAGATACTTGCTTAAGTAGGCAGTTGATAATTCTGCGGATTCTCCTAGAAATACAGGGTAGGAAAACTTCTTAAAGACAAATTTAGTTGCTTTATTTTTCCATTCCAGTAAAGGAAAATTTTTGTCACTGAATACCACCATATGTCTGAGCTTGACCCTTGTGGTCAGGAGGCTTAGCACAGCCCTCTTTGATCTTTACTCCTTACCCAGAGCTGTTAGTATTCCACCCTTAGTAGAACATTTTGACACCAGTCTTGAAGATAGCACATTGAGTGACTTAGAGCCAAATATGATATGTGTACCATAGTATGCATTAATGTAGCTCATTAAGATTATTTAACTACTGCAGCTGTTGCTCACCAAGAGAATCTGTTGCCCTTAATTGGAAATGGGAGGGGAGGGAGAGGAAAATTACATTCAAACACTATTTCTGAGATAATTAGCAAAATATCAGGGACAGATGGACTAGAAACAATGGAAAAAACGTGTTTTGCTGGCATTACTTTTGTATCATAAATTCGACCCAGTTATGGAAAAAGTTTGTTTTCTTTTGGTAAAGCTACCATCCTCAATGGGTCATTGCTTAATTTTTTAATGTCTCAAGGGCGGGCTGACCACACTGCCAATTCTTGGAACTCCTAGTTCCCTTTAAGGCTCAGCTTAAGGGCCATCACCTTCAAAAGGCCTTCCCTGATTTCCTTCTCCCATTACTGTGTATTTATTTTCTAAAGATCCTACATTAAAAAAAAATATTAAGAACATGTTTTTTCTCCCTAACAGAATGTAACTTCCTTGAGAGCAGGAATTTTCTCACTTTTCTATTTGTATTCTCCTCTCCTAACATGGTGCCTAATATATGGTAGGTGCTTTAGACGTGCTATTGATTAGTTGATTGAACCAATTTTCAGTTTTTGCAAGCATGTCATCTTTCTTCTAGAAGCAAGCCTTGGAGCTATTCCATTACTTCTTAGAACCTTCACAAAGCAGCAGGCTGAAAAATAAAGTACCTTCTTTACCCAGAACATGCTGTGCTTTGCTGGGCTTGATGCTATGGTTCTTTTATGATCTCATCCTCATCCTTCCACTGGTAGCGATCACAACCCTTCTGTGCCTTCTCATCCTGTGTGCTTCTCTTGCATGTTCTTCCAAGCAGAACTCCCCCATAGAGGATCCACTCAGTGCAATGTAGCCACCATATATGTGCCCTTGCTGGTTTTGTGTGACTTCTCAATGTGCAGGTCCCAATAGGTAAGAAGCTGTCATCTGCTTAAACTTCTGTGTATCTTTTCATTGCCACATCTGTCACCTGCAGTTATGATTCTTACGTGATTTGTGGCCATAGAGCATCAGTGGGGGAATATTAGTGTTAAAGAGATGAGGTTTTCAGCAATTAACAGTTTGGGGATCACTCAAAATGCCACATAATCTCCCAGATTCTCTAGTCATCTATTCAATTGTAGGCCCAGTTTATTGTCCATCAGTATTCAATTTGTGTACACTCCATATACACACACATAAAATAAATTATTTATAACAATATATAAACACACACATATGCACATTACCTTCACATTAGAACATAAGCTACTTGAAGGGAGAAAATATTTCCCTTTTGCATTGTATCCCTAATGCTTTAGCACAGTTCCTGTCTCACATTAAGTGCTTAAAATGATCATTCACTAACTGTAATATCTATCTCATGTGTGTATGGGCATGTACATAGGCATATGTACACATCCACATACACAATTTACTTGAAGTTATCAGTCTAGCTCTAGCTATGTTTTCATATTCTAGAAAGTAGATATTTTCATTCACCTTTTTTTTAACAATGTAAAAAGTTAAAGCAATTTTCTTTTAACAACTATAGGTCCCTCTGAGAAGGCTGTTTTGTGTGTTGATGACCATATCATCTGCAAACAAGAATGTCTGGAGTTTCTGGCCATTAATAGAGATCCTTCGGTTTCAGTTCTACAGAAGACATTCTGCAGACCATTGATAGATGTGTCATATGAACATATGTCCACCCATTTTATGCCCTGCTAGATGTTAATACTCAGATGATAATTGATCTAAGTTGTTTCTCTGGTTACATCTGTCATAGAATCTTGAATTATTATAGTACGCGTTATATATGGAGGGCTACTAGAGTGGCACAGTCGATAGAGCACTGGGTTTGGAATCAGGAAGACTTATTTTCATGAGTTCAAATCTGCCTTCAAATACTTACTAGTTGTGTGCCCCTAAGACAAGTCACTTAGCCTCTACTGGCCTTAATCTACTAGAGAAGGAAATGGCAAACTACTCCACTACCTTTGCCAAGAAAACCCCAAATGAGGTCACAAAGGGTCATTATGACTGAATGACTGAAAAACAACTGAGCAACCAATTATGTATGGAAGATACTCTCATTTGAAAGAAGCCTTTAAAGGGGCAGTTTCTTCTATGGAGCCATATTTTTAAATTAACAAACAATAGATACAAATGTTAGAATATTCTTTTTTTTTTATATGAGATTCTTTATTAAATTTTTTTGAGTTACATCTTTTCTCCCCGTCTTTCCCCCGCCCACCACCCCAAAACAGCCATCCCAGTATTTCCCCCCTCCCCCAGTCTATTCTCTCCTATGTCACTTTTTGGTAGGGCAGGATGGATCTCCCAACTGCAGTGCCTGTGTATCTCAAGTTCCAG
>CM053580.1:492132480-492149138 GCA_028627135.1 Pseudochirops cupreus
CCATAAATCTGACAAGTAAACTATTCCTTGCTTCCCCAGATTATTTACAGTATCAGCCTTTATACCTAGATCATGCACCCATTTAGACTCGACTTTGGTGTATGGCGTTAGATGATGGTCTATACCCAGTTTCTGCCATACTATGTTCAGAATTGGGGATTTTTAGTCGGAGAAAAGAAAAATGAAGAGGACATGAAAAGTACAGGGCCCTCTTACAGAAGAGGGATTAGATTTATTTTGTTAAAAACCAAGAGGTCAGAACTAGGAATAATGGATTAAAGTGCAGACAGGTAGAATTGGGCTCAACAAAAGGAAAAAAGCTGGCCTTGAGTGGAATGGGCTGTCTTGGGAGGTAGCGGTTCTCTTCTCAGTGGAGTTTTTCAAGTGCAGGCTGCAACAGATGGCTCCTGAGCTCTCTTTCAACTCTGAGATTCTGTGATTCATGGTATTCCTCTTGCTTACAATGCCCATTTTCATCCACTCTATCTGAAATCCTACCCATCCATCAAGGCCCAGCTTAAGCTCTACCTTGTCCAAGATGTTTTCTTTGCTCACCCCCCCGCCCCAGATTCATTTCTCTGTTCTCTAAACACCTTTTTCACTTAAATACCACCAGGTTCAGCACATAATTACACTCTAATTGTTTTGTCCGTGTTCCATCTACTGAATTAGACTTCAGGACAAAATCATTTTTATTTTGCAAGTAACAAGTATTTTAAAAATTAATCTGTCTCTTCCCTATCGCCATCTTTGAATATAGAGCTACATGGTCCAGCAAAACCAACCTCCATGTTAGCCAGGCCTCAAAAATCTTTTTTCCTTCATTTTAAGCCCATCATCTCTCAGTCAGGAGGTGAAAGGCTTGCTTCATCTTTATTCTTTTTGTTCCTAGTTTATCACTGCATTCATCAAAGTTCTAAAATCTCCCAAAGTTATTTTGTCCTATATGATATTCTCACTGAATGAATTGTGTCCGTAGTTATGCTCACTTCATTCTGTATCGGTTCAAAACAGTCATTGCAGTTTCCTCTGAAATTGTCCATTTCACAAAGTTCATGTATTAACACTCCTTTTGCATTTCCTTCAGTCCATGGAGTACTATGATCACACAGATCTGTCACTCAGTGAATGCTTTCTGAGGGACTGGATGGAGAAGGGAGAAGCAGGCTGACCAGTCAAGTGACAAAGCAATAGATGAAGTCACTCCTTTAAGAACTACATGACTTAAATCAATAATGGGATCTGAGAACCACTGCTCTGGTCTATGAAAAGGCAAAAAAAAAAGAACATTTCACTGAATTCAGCAATTCCATAAAGTAAGCAGAATCTGAACAATATACACAATGATTAGGAGAATATAAATGAAAGATCTTTACTAAAAGGAAATCAAACTGAGTAACTGAAAAAAAGAAAAGCAGAGGTAAACCTGGTGGAGACAGATAATGCAATATAGCCCCTTTGTCTTGGAAGGGGAGCCAGGCAAGTGGAGAAGGGGGGAGAAACCCAAAATAACGGTGAAATAAAAACACAAGACAATAGCAAAAATAACTTTTAAAAAGTCTCTAATCCCATGCAGACACAGCCTCAAAAATCTCTATAAATAATCCATATTAGCAGGAGGTAGGAGTTGTTAGGAAGAAAGAAAGGAAGAGGAAATTCTTCCTGATGGTATCCTCTTCTCACGACTCTCTGGCTGCTCTTCTTTTCCTCAACAGGGACAGCAGTCTTTACTTGGTGATGAAGCAAGCCTCTACCGGTTTAGGCAGCAGCACCCACCAAGAGATTGGAAGTTACATGATGGTGATGGGCAGCCTTCACTTTCCCACAGAGGTAGAGTGGGTGGAGCACTAAACTGGGAGACAGGAAGATCAGTGCTCAGACCTCACCTCAACTACTTAGAAGAAGCAAGTTGACTTTGGCTAACTCACTTAAATTCTCAGCCTTGGTTTGTTTGTTTTTTAAAATGGGAATAACAACCGTACCTACCTTATAGCTGAGAATCTTGTCTCATATTTTACAGAAAAAAATCGAAGCTGTTAGCCATGAGCTCCCTCTTCTCTGCTCTTTCCCATCTCCTAACACTCAGATGCGTTCTGCCACGTTTTCCTCCTCCATCCCTGTTTCACATGATGAAGTAGCCTCCCTCCTTACCAAGGCTAACCTCTCTGTTTAAGCGATCTCATTCCATCCCATCTCCTTCAACAGATTGCCTCTGTCATTCCCACTCTTTTCACTTCTTTTTCAATCTCTCCCTGACTACTGGCTCATTTCCTACTGCCTACAAACATGCCCATGTCTCCCCTATCCTGAAAAATCCCTCATTTGATCCTTCCATTCCTGCTAACTATTATACTAAATCTCTTCTGACCTTTGTAGCTACACTCTTCAAAAAGTCTGTTTACAATAGGTAACTCCACTTTCTCTCCTCTCCCTCTCTTCTTAACCACTTAAAATCTGGTTCTCCACCTCATCATTCCACAGAAACTGCTCTCTCCAAATTTACTAATGATCTCTTAGTTGCCAAATCCAACAGCCTTTTCTCAATCCTCATTCTTCTTGACCACTCTGCACCCTTTGACAGAACTCTTCCCTCTTTGAAATTCTCTTCTTTTTAGGTTTTTGGGACACCATTCTTTCCTGGTTTTCCTTCTGTCTATCTCATCTCCCTTCTGTTTCCTTTTTTGGATCCTCCTCCAAATCACATCTTCTAACTGTAGGCGGCCCTCAGGGTTCCGGCCTGGGCCTTAGTCCCTTTTTCCTCTATACAACTTCACTTGGTGATCTCTCATGAGCTCCCTTGATGATGATTCTCAAATCTACCTTTCCTGCCCCAATCTCTCAGCTCTGGACATTTTCTCTGGCTATCCTCCATGCCTAGAATACTCTCTCTTCTCCACTTCAACTACTGACTTTCCTGGCTTCCTTTAAATCCCACTAAAATACCACCTTCAACAGGAAACCCAACCCTCATAATTTCACTGCTCTCCTTATAATTATTTCCTATTTGTTACATATATATGTATACACATATAGTTTATATATATGCGTATATACATATAGCCAGTTTTGTCTATGTTTGCAGGCTATCTCTCATATTAGATCATAAGATCCATGAGGGCAAGAACTGTCTTACACCTCTTTTCATATCCCCAGAGTTTAGCACAGTGCCTGGTATATAGTAGGTGCTTAATAAATGTTGATTGACAGTTATCATTATCATCAACAAATTCCTTTATTTGCCTCTCAAGTCATTTACTTGATCACAATCTATTTTCTCCATTGGTCAATATCTTCACAATTGTGAAAAACTATTTCATATTAGATACATTCAAATATAGGCTGGAGGTGGAAATGGGGAAGGATAGAGTTTAACTTGTTTTTTAAAAATACCTTTAGGGTTATAAAGTTAAATCAAAAGGCCTAATTAATCCCATGCACAGAGAGATAAATTCAAATCAGCCCGATGGCCTCTGCTGTTTTTTTCTTTTCTAAATATTCAGAATGATGCCAATATTTTCTGACCATTTTCTAGACTTGGCAACTGTCAATCACAAATAGCATATGCAGTAAATATTAAAGAGAAATTTAACTATATGCCTATATATATAGGCACACATATATATATATATATATATATGTATGTATGTATGTATGTATGTATAACTAAATGCCCAAACCAACATGGCTGACTCTAACCCTTACCCTGTAGCCACCACACACACACAAACACACACACACACACACGCACACACACAGACACAGACACACAGACATACACATACAACCTCAGTCAAGAGAAGAACATTTGATGTTCAAATTCTTTCCTTCCCCATTTTTGAAACTTCAGTCCATAAAGTTGAGTGATTTCATCTAGAAGTATAGCTCTCCATAAATAGAAACTCATATTTCAACAGAGCAGCCTTCCTTGTTTTCAAGAATTGGGATTTTGAAAGTTAATCTAGGATCCCACATGAGTGTTTAACAAAATGCGAAACAAGAAAAATGTTCCCCTAATATACACATCACCCCTAAATCCATAATGAAGTAATGAATACATATAGAAAACAAACAGAATGCAATTTCTGTTTTTACCAAATCATGTACCCCCCTAAAATGCCATCTAAATATTCTTTCATGTATTTTATCCTCTCTACTGCCTGTTTATTCCCCTTTAATAAGTTTCTCCATTCATTTTTTATTCCATTTCCATTTCCCCTTGAATATAGCCAGGGAGTTAAATTAAAAATCCTCACCCTCTATCTTCACATACACATTATTTTCCATTTCTATTCTGGGCCCAATTCTGATCCCAGAACCATTTGGTATTCCAAAAAGGTACAAGGAAAGGCTGAAGGATCAGATGTAACTTTTGCATTTCTTGACTTCTTTGGCTTGAAAATGTGCAATTTTAACACTGAAAATACCCATGCTACACAAAGGATATACAGATCTGGGTACCTAGCACACTGAAATTCCTATTCCTCCCCTTCATGATTTTAAAGAAAAGCAAAGAAAAGGATTCCAAACTAATTTTCCACTGATTCTCAGTTCCTCCATTACATTGTTCTCCAATGCTTTTTCTCCAACAGCAGGGCCCCTCAGTGCAGTTTATTTAGGCGTATTGATTATGAAGTAGCAAAAATCTTTCACATAGCAAGCAATGCATGCCAGTTTTTCCAGCTATACTTTCAATCTTATTATGTCTATTTATCAAATGTGGTTCATTCCCTAAGTCTTTCTAGAGAGTGAAACTAGTTTTCAAGTTGCTGCTACTCTGAAAAGTGACCATAAAAAGTTTAAAATCTACAGATTTAATGTGCCTGACGTTTAATTTCATGCTCTGTTTGCCCCATTGTTCAAAGCAAACAGTAGTTAAATCTCTACCTCCAAAATATATTTTAAAAAAGAGAAATTAAATTCATAAACTTGTGTATTGTGGAGTGGTGGGCCTCTATTTTCTAGAATAATATTGGCATTTAAAGTCTGTTTTGAATCTAAAAATCAGAGAGAAGTGTTGAACAATGATTTACAACCCAACACATAGCTTTACAGGTGCTATTTACAAAACTTTTCCAATTTCCAGGGTTAACATATTCACCCACATTTCCACATTTTTATTTATCTTCTACTTTAAACAAGACTACTGTACTCTGAGATGACAAAGGACTGGAGAGGAGGGCAGTACTGGAGGCAGGAAAAAATGATTCTGCATATTATAATTCAAATTATTTAAAAGGCACTCAAAACAAGCAAATAATTATTAATAAATGCAGATGTCTATTCTGTGCCTGGGAGCATGCATAGATTTTAAATCTGCAGAAGAGTGGACCCTACTTAACCCTGAGAAGTTTTGTAGAGAAAAAAAAAAACTTTTCAAGTATAACCATCTAAATCAGTACAATGAAAAACAGATTAGAACACAGACTTCAGCATAATGATAAGAATCTGTATAATGAAGTAGTTATTTTGTGGGCCATCTGATTCCTTCATATAGTATCCCCTCAAAACCAGTCATTAAAAACCTCTATATAGAGATATAGAAAATCTGGTATAGCCAGTTACAAGCACTTTGAACACAACAAAAAGCATAGAGATCTGAGCAAAAGAATAAAAATTAAAATGACTAATTGTGACGCTTCATTGAGTATGAACTAAATACTTCTGTACATATAGATGAATTTTCCCGTGGTGATAATATAACTTCTATCTGCACAGAATTCTAATATCTAAAATGTAACCTACCATCATCTCTTGTAATCACTCAGCAAAACGGTTCATGTTCCTCTTTGAATCTATTGCCATTATTTAAAGACAGCCAGTGGAGTCTACCACATACCAAATAACTAGATGAACCAGATTAGGAATCTCAATTTTAACAAAATGAAGAAAGAAGGGAAAATCTTTGATGGCCTGGGGATGGAGACAGGATGGTGACTATGTTGGCACATTTTAGCACATTCTATGTGAGACAAACAGAATGGCAAAGTAGAAGAGCACCGAAACTGGAAAACCAGGGTTGAAATGGACTAACTCTGCCAATCAGAACTCACACATCGTACCTTGGACAAGTAACTTTACCTCTCTAGGCCCCAGATTTCCCATCTATAAAATGTAGAGGTTAGACTAAATAAGTGATCACTAAGATTCCTTCTGACTCCAGACACTAATATTCTCTCTTAGAAAAATATTAAGACACAGAATCAAAGAATTTCAGAGTTGAAAAGTACCTCAGTAACTGTCCAATCCAACCCATAGCTCCCCTCTCTTGCACCTCCCAAAAAATCCCACAACAACCCATCCCACCATCCAGTTAGCCTTTGACTGAAGTCTTCCAACGAGGAAAAAAATCACAGACTCCAGAAGTGGCCCCATTTTGCCTTTCAATATGACTCCTCTCCCCTAACCCCTGCAATATCCAACCCTAGCCCCTGTTCTTGGGAGTGAATCAGAACAATGACACATATGACAACCTTTCAGATATCTTAAGAGAGCCTTTATCATCTCTAAAGTCCCTTACAGATCTAAATCTAGAATTCTATGTCCATCTCTATCATCCCTGCCCCTTCCCCCTTCTCTCTTCCAGCTTAAACATACCCACGTCCTTCAATCAGTCTTAATACGGTATGTACTCAAAGTCCTTCCTCCTCCTGATGCTGTCTAGCTTAACGATATTCTGCCTAAGGTTCTTGGAGTTGTATACAATATACTCTACGGGCTATAACCATGGCAGAGTACAGTGGAACTATCATATCCTTATTCCCAGAAACTTTGACTGTTTTAATGTGGTCCAATATTGCATCAGTTTTTTTGGGCTACAGTTTGCTAAAAAAAAAAAAAGAACTAGATCTTTTTAAATCAACTGTTGTCTAACCATGAATCTTTATTTTCAAAGTCAAATTTTGAATGCAAACATAAGATATCAGATTTATATCTACAAAATTTTATCTTAGTCCAGCATTGGAACCTATCAAGATCTCTGTAAATCCTGTCGTATAGAACTCCTTCAAAATTGACATTAGATCAACAATGATTATTCTTTTAATATGATGATTCAACCAGATGCAAATAATAACGCCAAACATAATAATAATATTTATACAGCACTGCAAGGTTTGAAAAGTACAAATACCATCTCATTTTATCCTCACAAAACCCTGGATGGCAGATGATATTCTTACCAACATTTTATGGATGTTACTTTCTCTAAGCCAAGCAGAGGCTAAGTGACCAGCCTAGCATCTGACATCAAGGAACTGCTGGAGGCCACATTTGGACTCAGGTCTTTCTGCCTCCTGTCCTGATTCTTCTACCCACTACAGTACCTCAATGCCTCTAATTACACCAGCATACAGTTGAAGTCACTCCATCATTTCAATAGGAACAGCATGAGTGTCTTGCTAAAATCTAGGTAAATTACACTGACAACACACCTCTAACCTACCAGTTTAATAAGCCTGTCATCACCTATTATTGATGAAACCAGGCTGGCTCTCCATGAACACTATTTCCTTTCCTAGGTTTGTTCACTAGCTATTAATTCAAAAGTCTGTCAGGAATTCAAGTCAAGTTTACTGGCCTATAACTAACAGACTCCTTTCCCTTTCCTTTTGTTTTTTTTCAAATCAACACTTTTTTTTTCCTTCTCCAGTTCTCTCCTCCAAGTCTTGACCTTTGTCTTGTCACTGGACTCAGATGACTCTGGAGGAGAGAGTGAGGCTAAAGACCGCATGGCTCTGCCTCACTTAAATCCAATTCATGTGCAAGTCACCCTTGAGATGTCATTGGTCTTTTTTGCGAATGCAGGACAAACAACTTTAACAATAACAAAAACAGCCTTTCGAGTATCACTAGCAGTTGTCCATTGATCACATACTATATTTCAATGCTTAGAGATATCATTGTCAAAGTTCGCTAGGTGTTCTCTTACTATCTCTTGACATAATAATCTTGAGTGGTAACTCCCCATTGGTCACTTTTTCTGTCCTAGTTCAAATGTCATTCTTCTAGTCAAAGAAAATAGAAGAAAAATAATATTTGAGCAGCTCTGCCTTCTCACTGTTGCCTGTAATTATCATGTCATCTACCCTTAGGGAGTGGTCTTATCACTTATTTGATCCCTCCCCAATAGAGCTAAAAAAAAAAAATTAGCAAGGGATGGGGACAAAAGAGTCTAAAGAATAAAAAAAGCACAGACGATGGTATAAGACCAGAGTATCAAAACATGGTAGGAAAGGGTGGAGATAACAGAGGTGAAATCAAGCAACAATAGTTTAGTTCCAGAGTCACTGAAGTCCAGTGGAAAGACAAAGGTCAAGACTTGGTGGAGTATCATGGGATTGGAGAAGGAAAAATATCTCAATTAAAAAAAAAAGGAAAGGGAAAGGGAAATTAGTCTGTTAGTTATAGGCCAGTGAGTTAGACTTGAATAGTTTAGCATATCGTACACAATCAAAGGTTTTCTTTCCAAAAAAGATCCTGATCTGAGCCAGAGGTAAACATTATTCCATAAATAGAATGTGGCTTTGTCCTATTAGTCTCAGCTGTATGGCGTTAAATTGCCATCCTCCCCAATGTATCTGACTTGATTTCTGCTCCATATGTATCACCTACTTTGGGCTGATTCATGTTGGTTCTCTTTTATCTTCGGTGTTTTCAAAAATTGCAATTCAGTATTATCTGCACAGCTGGAGATATTATTTCTTTAGAGTTGTTACTTATTTTCAGAGGGGCTAAAGAGGCCTGGCTTAGCCTTCTTTTGTTCAGAGTGATGGGCACAGTTTTGTTTTGTTTTGTTTTGTTTTCCCTTAGAGTCTAGCACAATGGCTTTCATCATAAGACTTGATTTCCATACCAAACTTGAATTTGACAAAGAATAATTTACCAAATTCAACAAACTTATTGAATGACTGCTAGACAACCCTGTTCTAGGTGCAGAGGGAGATACATACAGACTTGAGTAAGACCCAGTCACTGCTGTTGGGGATTTATGATCTGGTAGACAAGGTAAGCAACACACACACACACACTCTACCTCCACAAAGGTGATGGATTATTTTTGGTAAGAGGGAATCTGGAAAGGCTATTTTGAAGACTGTTAGATCTTATATTTAGATCTAGGAGGGATTTTAGAAATGAACATCCTCACTTAACTGTTGAGGAAACTGAGGCACAGGGAGGTTAAGTAAATTGCCCAGGGTCATATAGCCATTAAGTCTGAGGAAAAATCTGAACTGACATCTTCACTCCACATTTAGGGATTTATTCATTGTATCATTTAGATAGATTATATCTAAACTGGATCTTGAAGGACGGATATGACTTCAAGTGGCAGAAACAGAGGATGGGAGTTAGAAAGGGCATTGTAGACATAAGGCTCAGCAACATCACTGGCATGGCCATGGGAAAGGACATTCCTTAATGACTAGAGAGTAAATCAGTTTGTCTAGCAGATAATCAGGCATATGGTAGAGAATGGTTTGAGATAAAGTTAAAAGGTAAAATAGAGTCAACCTGTGAAGGGTCTTGAATCTCAGACTGAGATATATTAATGTATGTATATGTGTGTGTGTACATACATACATACATACATACATACATCTATATATACACACACACAAAATATATTATTTAGAATGCAATGAATGATAGGCTTAGAATGTCACTAAAGGCTTTTTAAGAAGGTATATGGCCTATTAGATCTGTGCATGTAGAATGATTTCCGCTACAGTTGTATTGTACAAATTTGAGTGACGAATGAGGGCCAGAAGGCCTATGCAGAAGATACTTGAATAGTCTAGGAAAGAAGTAATAAGGATCTTAACTAGGGTGGTGGTAGGTGATAGGGAGATGGGTGATAGGTGTTATGGAATAGGAAAACAAAGGGGTCAGAAGGGAGAGATGGGAGAAAGATTGCAGGAGTAGAACTGATAGGACTATAGCAATAAAAAATGAACCCAAGGTTGTTAGTCAAGATAGTAATGGCATCATTCATAGATTCTTTATAGGAAGAAATATGGTGCAATGGATAGAGAACTGGTCTAGGAGTTAGACATCTGAATTCAACTCCCAGACATGACTTAATTCTTACTACTTTCTCTGAACCATGGTCAGATGATTTCAATGCAGTGTTTTGGGCAACTTTGGGATCACTGAGATAAGAAAGACAATGGAAGATTTAGCCATCTTAAAATGCAAAAAAAAAATTGAAGAATAGACCAAAAGATTACTATGCCATGTTAGGTTTTAACAAAAACAATGTGAATATAACTCTAAATAATAATAATACCTCTCATAATAGCTAATCAAATTGTAAACTTTACAAAGTGCACCCTGAGAAACAGGTATCACCAGTAGTATTATCCATATTTTAGAGAGGAGAAATTGAGTCTTAAGTGAGGAAATTATTTACTATGATCACACAACCAGTAAAAATCATGTCTAGAACTTGAATTCAGGAGTCTACCCAATTTTCTACCCATTGTACCCTGCTCTATCTCTATAAAAAAAATCACTATGAATAATGAGAAATTTACCCATTTCCTCCTGGATTAAATGAAATCTTAAAAGGCAAACAGGTCACTACTTAGGACAATACTGTACCCTGATTATTTTGCCATTCAAGGCATTCTACTACCTGGTAGTCTGGTTCAGGCTTAATTCCTACTACTCTCTCTTACTTTCTCAACATCCCAGCCAAAATGAACTACATCTGAATCCCCTGTGCCTCCAGTCGCCCACTGCCAACTCCACCATCTCAGTTCAATTAAATACATTTATTAAGCAATCACTACAAACTCACAATGCACTGTGATATCTGCTAGGGACAATGAAAAGTAAATGAAACAGAACCTGCCCTTAAAATGTATATATTCTAAAACAGTAGGGATGGTTTGGAGAGGGGTTGAGGAGAATGATACGACACATATAGAAATAAAATAAAAACAAATAAATATGGAAACATAAGTAGGTGAATAGATAAGTTTGGTAAAATGAAAATTAAGGAAATTACATTGACACTGAAAGGAGACTGAAGAAGGGTTAAAGGAGGAAGTGAAATTTGCACTTAACTTTGAAGGCAGACAAGGATTCCGAGATTCCTAGAAACGAGGAGGGTAGATACAGATAGAAGGGTGGTCAATAGCTCAGTTTGGTGTAAGGTTAAATTCATGACAGGGACCAAGAAGAAGTACCACTTCTTCCATAAAACCATTTCGCATGCCTCCATCACTCAAGTGAAAAATCATCTCTCCTTACTTAAGTTTCTTATGGCATTTTGTGTTGACTTATTTTTTGCAATTAGTAATTAATAATATGATGGAAGATCTAAATTGGTAAGGGATCTTAGAGGCTATCTAAGCCAATTCTCCCCCTTTTTTTACAGAGAAGAAAATTCAGGTGCAGGACGGTTAAGTGATGTGCCCAAGGTCACACAGGTATCCTGCTCTGAATCATATTTATTACTGTACAGTTTATCTCTCTTCCAGATAAGGTCCTTAAGGGCAGGCTTTTTTTTTTTAATGTTATCTTGCATCACTACTGCCTAGCCAGGTGGATGCTTAATAAACATCTGCTGAAATCAACATGCCATAATTATCAGGCATCACCAGTTTCACAGGTAGCTAGCTACGCCTGTAAGAAAAAAACATGCAGAAGAAAGCACATTAGAAAGTATATCAAATCTTAATGGGATCTCCATTTGGTAAAGAGACTCTTGCTCTTACATTGAGTTGCTAGGCGTGAGAGTACAGCAGGAGTGGTGTCCTGTTTTAGAACTAAGCCAAGGAAAGCACTTGATTTGAGTGCTAGCTCAGCTACTGGGCAGTACTGAACATTCTAGGGGGAGCAACCTAATCTCTCAGCAAGACTATCTGTCTTCTTACACTGACAATGAAGGCAACAGATTAGAAATTGCTCTAGGGAGAAGCTAATGAGCTCCTTACTGTGTGGTGAAGGGGATTACTAGTTCATCTGCCCTACAGCCTAAGAAAAGGGTTAGTAATAATAGATTGCATAGGGTTTAAAGTATATTTATACCTATATTATCTCATCTGAGTTTCACAGAATGCTCGTGAGGTAAGCACTACAGTAATTATTATCCACATATTACAGATGTAGAAACTGAGGCGCACAGAGCTTCCCTACTGTCGTATGCTTCATAACTGTCCAAGACAACATTCAAACCCAGTTCAACCCAAATTCCAAGTTTCCTCTGTCTTTCCCCCCTCTTAGAATACAAGAAGGCTCTATTTTGGCGGGCAGAAAATGTAAAACGCACACACACACACACACACACACACACACACACATAAAACCTCACATCTGTGACTATCGATAATCAAGGTAATTGCTCCGTACCTCTTTGATGCACCCCCACCCTCCCCACAGGTCTATATTTATAGCACTTCCCTGTGATTGAGGCCCTCCCCCAAAGGAAAAACATTTGGAGTCATTAGAGACTTAAAACCTTCCTTTTCCTGGATCTATGCAGTTCACAGAACTCTCAGAGCTAAGAGAGGGCAAAGTCAAGGTTTGCTCCCCTCTATTGGGACATTTCAAGCGACCTCTGTAAAGCATCTATGTCTCCCATTTATATGCTCACAAACCCTAAAACACTATAAAGTATGAGTTATTATCATCATCATCCTCATTACTCTTAAGCATGGTGGGTTACATGGAATTAACCTTGAAAGATTTATATTATAAAATAGTATTCCTACTTTAAAAAGTCAGTTTCTTGAATCATTCACCAGTAGACAGCCTAGAGTACAGATGAAAAACAGCTGGAAGCAGGCACCATGACATCACATACATTCAATGTCAAAGAAAGAGAGACACTCTTCATCCTGCCCAGGCAGGAAAGAGGGTTGTTACCAGCAAAACAAAGAGGGAAGACAGCTCCAGGTAATGACACAGACCTGAACAGAGACTTGGCTTCCCTAAGGCCCAAGAAAAGATTAGATCAGTATATTTGAAGGACAATCATCAGAAGAGCCAGAGTGAAGACAATGTGGGATTGAAACACCAAGACAAATGATCACAGTCAAAACCAACAATGACACAATGTGGACACACAAGAATTTGTCTAGGTCCTTTTTTCCCTCTCTCCTCTGATCTCTTGCTTTTTGTTTTCTGCTATGTTGGTATTATCTGGCTTACTTATTTTTATATGTCTAGGCCTTCCGCTGGACCAAACTTCCGAAGACCCTTTCTTTTTCCCCTCTCCTTCCAGCAGCCCCATTGCTTCCCATTGCCCAGAAGTCTCTGTGTCTGAGATGGAGGTCACAGCAAAGCCAGATGGTCTAATTAGATCATAGCACTAACAAGGGGATGGAAAGGAAGGTAATGAACATTTACATAAGATCTACTATGTGCCAAATGCTTTTACAAACATTACCTCATTTGATCCTTACAATAGTCCTGTAAGGTAGGTGCTACTATTATCCCCATTTTACAGTTGAGAAAGGTGAGGAAGACAGAGGTTAAGTGTCTTGTCTAGAATCACACAGCCAATAAGTATCTGAGGCCAGATTTCAACTCTTGTCTTTACAACTCCAGGCCCAGAACTCTATCAACTGTGCCACCAGCTGCCTTTAAGACTACTGCCCCATTCTGCCATACTGATTCATGTGAGTCTTATCATTATCAGGTTCCTATCTAACTATATTGTGCTTTTCCATTGTTCCCTGTGGAACTTCTCTTATATTTCTCTGTCTTTTCAAAGTTTTTCTCCCATACCTAGAATGTCCTCCTCCTTTATGTCTTAGAAAGCCCAGCTCCCTACCCCCAGTTATTGGGTTACCAGTGATTGGCACATGGGAGCCACTTAACAGATATCTGTTGACTGGGGTATGTATTCTGTATTTATCTGTCAGCATATTGTATTTCCCTAGGAGAATGTAATCCCCTTGAGCATGTTGGTTCCCCTCCCTCCTTGCTCCCCTGCATTACTGTTGTGTAATGAGCAGAACAAGAAGAGGGGGCTGGAAGTTCCTATCCAAGTTGTCTTAGAATTGGACAGTAGGATACCAGCAGTGTCCATGGCCATTAAGAAGGGAGCAGGCAGAACAGGATTGTCAGGGCAAAGGAAAGTATCAAGAGAACAGGCAAAAGGCAGGTCAAACACTCTAAGGATCAGGTAGAGGGACTGTCACTACACAACATGCATTTCATGGCTGTTACTCAATTCAATATTTACCAAGCACCTACTATGTGCCACATATTGTGTAAGGTGCTGGGGTGCAAAGACAAAATGAAATTGTTTGTTATGTGCCTGCCTACAAGGAGTAGGGGGTTTGGGCGTTGGGAGTGGCAGACGGAAGACAGTGTGGTGCAAGATGTACACATGAATAAACACCAAACAGAGTTTTAAGATACTAAAGCCGAAAACTGCACTAAAGACTTTGGGCACATTACTGAGCAACAGGGACTGGAACTTTGATTTCACATTATTGGAAACATCTGGGTGAAGGAATGCATGTCAGAGCCTTCTCTGAAGCACTGAAACGTTAAATGATTCACCCGGTGGGGACACACAGGCCTGTATGTGTCAGAGGCAGGATTGGAACCCAGATCTTCCTAGCACTTCATATTCTATCCCTTTTGCCACACTGACTCTCAGATACCAAATATATCTTATTGTTTGTCCTTTGTCTTTGAACAGGACCAGTGATGTCATGGGGTTATGTCTTGACTTGCACATGAACTGAATTTAATTGAGGCAGAGTTGCACAAAGTTGTCGGCCTCTCTTTTTCAGTCACTGAAGTTCAGTGGCAACATAAAAGTCAGGGTGACTGGCGATGGCTTGGGACACAGTGGATGACCTTGGCATCTTCCATGTCTAATGGAAGCTCTAAGCGCCCCACTGCATCTGTTTCAGCCATCGTCATGGTCTTTGGAATAAGTTGTTCTCATTTGCCCATTTCACTGGGGGAAGCCTTCACTGTACTTGGGGTAGATCTTCTCTCTAACTCACTGATGAGTTTGAGGCCTTTTGTTTATTTTCAACCTGGTTTGGCCCATCTGCTGAGATGGCTTTACTGGGACATGGCCATTGTGCATGCTATAGCTTCTTGGAGCCACAGGTGAGAGTTGGGGGAAAGGTGGACACCAAAGGTGGATAAGCAGGCCTGAAAACGGCTCAGCAGCCCTCTTACCAGAGGTCCTAGTCCTTCCTAAATACCCCATACTCCCCACCAAATATACAAAGTATACAGGGGTTGGGGTACGCACATGGTGGTACATAGTTTTATTAATGTAAGAACAAGGTTTTCCAAAGGGAATAATGGAAGGCTAGGTAAGCGAGGAATAGGGACACTGGAGGACGGAGGCTTGCTTGAATGGGGATAAAGGAGCAGGAAATGGTGTTCTGTGTAGAAGGCCTCAAGTCTCTGAAGGCTTGTCTTTACAACTTTAGGTAGGCCAAGTCAGGTCTCTTTTCTCTCCTAGAATGGGACTTTTAATTCCTCAACAAAAATTTATGAAGTGCCCACTCTGTGTATGGCACAGTGCTGGGTTTTGGGGACACAAGGACAAAAATGACAGCTTTCACTTCCGAAGAATTTACTTTCCGCAGAAGGAATACCAGGACTAGGCCTATAAATTCACTGGTACTAACACAGGCTGGTATCTACTCTGCAACTTATTATCTTAGAGAAATAAAGTACAAACTTTCTAAAGTGAAGGGGTCTCGAAGAGTCCTGACTCATTTTCAAGTGAAGCATCTTCTACATTTACCTATGCATTTTTGAAATCCATGTCTTAGCAAAGAATAATATCTTAAAAATAGGTTTGAGGCTCAGATAGGGTTGGGGCCTTCAGAGAGATTATCAGGGCTAAATCTCAGTAGGTAAGTAGGTATCCGACTGTACGGACAAGGATCCTCAAATTAGGAACACCTTAAAGTCATATTTAAACTTTTGGATCCCCCTAATTGAATACCCTTGCCCTCCTAAAATCACCTGGCATTTTCCTTGTCTATGTATTGATTCTACTGCTCAGAAAGACTAAATTCCTTTCAGGCTGGCAATGTTACTGTTTGTTTTTGTATCCCCCCCATCCCTTATCACGGTGCCTTCCATAGAGTCTGAGCTTAATATAATGTTTGCTGAATGGAATTTCTTTTAGGTCCCAGGTCCTAAGTTACTGAGCTGTCTGTACCTCTAATTAATTCTTTATTTGTTAACTACGGAGCTCATAGTTAGAGGATGTGAGATAACAGATACAAAACTGTTTTGGAAAGCTGGAAATATTCTCCCAGGAGGCACCCAGGTGCCCTGAAGGCACTACCTTAAGAGGAGACATGGTTACAGGAAAGCCTAAGTGAGAACAGAAAAAGAAAAGAAGCCATCATCATCTGGATGTATGGGAAATCTGAAAGATGGAGAAGAAAGAGCATAAGGAAGAAAAGCTAACCAAGAGTTGGTTCTGAATCATATCCTTGGCTATGTAATCCATAACCTCTGGAAAGGATGTGGTTCATACATTGCTAATACTCAGTGCAATAATTTCTTTGTTTCATGTGCATGTGTTTATATCAAATCTATATTTGTGTATCCTGTTTCTCCATTAGAGTGTTAGTGCCTTTATATTATTAGTTTAAGGAAATTTAATCTACAGAATGTATACCCAACAGGACTGTTAATGCAGAAAACTCTCGGTA
>CM053580.1:492149638-492173642 GCA_028627135.1 Pseudochirops cupreus
TGGCAGGAAGCTACAAGGTGGAGGCGGGTGCAAAACCTCTGCCTTTCACTTTTCTGCTCTGGAGGCCTTCTGGCCAGACTGCTTATCTCCCCCTTTCGCAATCACCTGAGAGACTCCTCCACTCCTCCCGTCCAGTTGCCCCCGGGGCACAGCCGCGGCTTCAGGGCAGGCTGGTTTCGGTTCATAGTGCTGATATGGTTCCTCGTAGCCGAGCTGACTTTAGTGGGAAGTATCTTTGTGTGCGTTTTGGAGTTCTAGGATTGGTTTAGAGTCCTGTTTTATGGGTATTTTGGGGTGGCTATGTGAGAGCTGCGATATGTTGCTGCTGCTACGCTGCCATCTTGGCTCCGCCCCCTAGTAACACATCTAATAAGTATCTGAGACCATTTGAATTCACATCTTCCTGACTCCAGGTCCACTGCTCTATCCACTACACTACCTAGCTGTCTCAAAATACAAAACAATAAACCACATAATAAGGAGAAGTGAAGATTAAATTACTTTAGACGTTATTTATATTAATACGAACTGTTTAGGGATCCTTCTAGCACTGCATTTTTTGAAGCTAGCTTTTGTCCCCTCTCCTAGGAGTTCCAATACCACATAGCAAATGGGACAGGCCACTTCTTTCAGAAATGTCTGAGCTAACAAGTGAACTCTACCTTCTTGCCTACAGACTTTGAAGGTTTCCTACAGAATTCAAAGACTTTCAAGGACCCACTTTGAGTTTAGCCTAAAAAGCAATGGCTGCATCCACCACCTCTGACAAGGGAAGTGTCCTTTGTTGTTTGTGCTAGTATCTTCCATATGCTAGAGTAGAACCTACGTGGAATGGAATTAGCTATCCTTGATGGACCATTTTATAGAAGAACTGGTAGGTCTGCTCCAGTTCTGAAAATACTATGTTAGATCCTGGGGATATGAAGACAAAAAGAAATAATACAGTCATCTGGATAAAACAGAGACTAAAACAACAGCTTTAGGTTCAAGGAGACCACCGATATTTAACTAGCAGCATGATCCTGGGCAAGTCAAGAAATTATCTCTCTCAGGACCAGCCAATGGAGGCAGTGTGATTGTAATAAAGGTGTTGTCCTTACACAGACTTTAGGATTGTGTGGTTTATTTGATTAATTTGACTCCTATGTCTATGAGGCACATTTATTCAGTAACCAGATCTGAGAACGAAATGCCACAGGAATAGCTAATAGAAATGTTTGTAAGGCATTCATCTGACCTTCTATCTCCCTCTCCCCAACACCATCCTCCCCCTCACAAGGGCTCTGATCATGTTAATGAAGGCAAAGAAAAAGGAGCTAAGGCTCTGCCATGATTATAAGATCTTCAGTACCTTTATGTTTTGGCATTGTCATACTCTGTTCTAATGTCTGAGGATGTAGTAAGCACTTAGTTTCATCTAGCTGGACCATGGGGGAGTGAGGAAGGGGAAAGAGAAGGGGAGAATCTAATTTGAATTAGGGAGGGAGAGGAGTAAAAGACGATGTTTCAGACCAGCCAAGGGCCATTCAAGTATAGAGTTATGTCATTTGGGTTGTGAAACAGTCCTTTTCCAGTGATTCATGAGCTCAATCTTTCAAAACCTGCTAGATTGGAGGTTAGTAGTTTGTCTTGGTGACATTTTGATCTACTAGTGGTTCCCTGGCCAACCTGTCACCTTGGTAAAGACCATCCTCCAGCAACAACACCAGAGCTACCAGTTAATGAAGTGGGAAAAATGTTCATGTAAGTAAGAGAAGCCTGAATTCTAGAATCACAAAATGAGCTGTGGGGGAGTACACATGAACCTATAAAAGATAGACATGACATTGGAGGTGGGGCAGAGGAGGACAGGAGAGAATCAGGGCCTTTCAATATACATGTCACAGGACCCTAAACAATTTGTAATACAATCAAGTAAATACCCTAAGACTCTATAATGCACTCAAATAGTAGAAACTGCTAATAGGGACCTGAAATGGCATTCATAAGACATTACACCTTTGTAATACAATCACAGGCCCCCAGACTTTTGTAATACAATCAAGTAAAATGCCCTAAGACTCTAAAATGCACTCAAATAGTAGAAACCATTAATAGGGACCAGAAATGGCCATTCACTCCTGCTGCCATAGTTAGGTATCCAAATCATCAAAAAGCCATTCACAAGGGGAAAATGTCTTTTATGTGACAGTAATGACTGCCCTTCCCCAAACTGCCAACTCTCTCCCCACTACCCCAAAAAAACAAAATAAAACAAAGCAAAAAACCTCAACTTTGCTTTGTGTATATTTTTGAAGAATCTAACAGCAGCTGAAAGAAATTCTACAGTCTGGGGGAAAAGAGCTGCCAGTAGCCAAGACAGCTTTGGAGGCTTGGCACCATCCCTTGGAAGGAATCCAGCAGCTCACAGTGGTCCAGTCAGACCACTAAACCTGAAACTCTTCCAATATAACTTTAAACCAGTGGCAGATAAGGTTGATGTATTTTTCTCCCATCTGGCTAAACTCTTCCATTTCATATGCTCCAGGATGTCACAATCAGCAAGCAGATTAGGCCTTATATAGCCCATCCAACATTAGTAAGCTTAAAGATGGATATTCCCAGATGTAGCCTACCATTCAAACAGTAAAGACTGTTTGGGGTTGATATAGTTTCTACAGACCCTGTTAGGCAGCTTGATGAGCACATCTATGGCAGTGCCATCATAGCTCAAAGGCAGGGCAAATAGGGATATTTAAGACAGTGTATGTCCTTGAAGTAGAATTCTGTTGTCCATCTTGCTTGCAGTATGATGTCGGCCTGTATGTTTGACCCTGAGGGATGTCTGTGCCTTTATTAAGGATTCTTCATTCTATCTCCTGCACAACTGACAGGCATATTTTCAGTGATTTCCAGTTGCTTGCTACTGATAATCCATCCTCTTAATGCCTTATCTAGTCCTTTAAGATAAAAGTATTTTTGAGGATGGAAGCACTGGCTGAACAACCATCTGTCAGTTATATGCTAGTGGTGATTCTTTTCCTGAATAGGTTGGAAAAGTTAATTAATCAGGTTCCTTCCAGTGCTCAAATTCTGTGAATCTAAGATACTGGAATTCTTTTTTTTAATCAATTTATTTTTAGTTTTCAACATTTGCTTTTATAAGATTTTGAGTTCAAAGTTTTCTTCCCTTCCTCCAATTCCCACCTCTCTAACACCATATACAATCTGATACAGGCTATACACGTATGATCATATCAAATATATATCCACATTAGTCATGTTGTAAAAGAAGACTCAGAACAAAGCAGGGAAACCATGACAAAAACAACAACAAAAAAAGAGAAAACAGTATGATTTGATCTGCATTCAGACTCCGCAGTTCTTTCTCTGGATATGAATAGCATTTCCCATCATGCTATTTGGAATAGACAATGGCATTCTTGATGCTCCTCACATGAATCATTACATCTTTTTTTTTCCCTCTTCTTATGTCCACCTCTTGGAATCCCTCATTTGTTTGTTTTTCAAAATTTAGTTCACACACTTTGTGAGGCTTTTTCAGATTCTCAAATGCTCCGCCTAGCTGTAAGGCTCTCCCATAAACTTACACTTATTTCATTTATGCTTGCGTGTGCAGATATTGTCTTCCTCTGTAGAATTTAAAGTCCTTGGGAGTTTCATGCATGTATTTGCATAACTAGTGCCCACACAGTGTCTATCACATAGTAAGGGCTCCTTGATTCATAATCGATTGCTGACTAATTTATGCTAGCTTGCTTCTAGTTCCTTTAAATTTTAAAGTTTAAAAGTTTTAAAACTTTAAGTTTTAAAGTTCAAAACCATGTGCACCAATGCAACACTCAGACTGTCCTTCTATCATCCTTTGCCCTTGTTACACAGTTAGCCTATCTCCTTTCCCTTCTCACATGATCCAAGGTTTTTTCACAACTTTTCTCATTCATGAGTAACTATTGGTCATAAGCTTCAAACTAATTATAGCCATTGGATGTTTTTCAATTTCCCTTTGGGTCACCTGCAATCTCCCATAACTCATTGTTATATCAATCTGCAAGCACTTACTATGTTCTTGCCCTCAAAGATCTTACATTTTAATGGGAGAGACAACATACAAGAAATAGGTAAATACCAGTGAGGCCGTGTTGCATAGTGGATAGAGAGCCAGGGTCAAAATCAGGAAGACCTAGATTCAAATCTTGCCTCTAACATATGCTGCCTCTGTGACTTTGAGCAAATCACCTAAGCTCTTTTCATATAGAGAGAATTCTTCCACAGAAGTTTTTGATAATTATGAAGTCATAGGACCAGTCCCTAGTCATATCCACATTGGTTGGTTGGTTGCTGTCCTTTTTTCTCAAAGAGAGCCAAAATGACAATAGTATGTTGGGGTCACGGTACAGTATGTCCAACTGTGGCTGACTGGACCAGTATGAGCTTGGAAGGCTCCATCACAGGTACAATTAGTCAATATGAGCATTTGTAGTGGAGATTCAGATCTAAAACCTTAAGTCATTTCCCAATGAATATGTGGTCAAAGGATATCGGTACATGGGTCTGTAAAGGAGAAAGCAAACTATTAACAAATACATGAAAGATTGCTCCAAATCATGAATGATAAAAGAAATATAAACCGAAATAATGCCAAGGTTTCACCTTAAGCCAGCAAAGTAGTAAAGATGACAAAAAGTTGAGAATAGTCTACATAGGAAAGGTTTTAGAAAGGGAGGCACACTAACACAGTCTTGATGGAGCTGTGAAGTAGTTCAAACAATCTAGAAAGCAATGCATGTGATGGAAAATTACTGTGCTATAAAGTTAAATATGAAGAATACAGAAAAGAATGGGAAGATTTATATCAATTGATCAAAAAGTGAATTAAGAAGCAGTATTTACATACATACATACATACATACATACATATCTATATGCATGATGACTACAACAATGTAAATGACGAAAAAAATAAAATAGAAATTAAATGAAGAAAATTATCACAAATGAGTTTTGTCCCCAAAGAAGAGATAGGATAATGTAACTCCCTTCCTTCTTTGTAGAAAAGGGGGGCTATGATAACGAAACACTTAGGACTTGGTTGACATTCTGGTTGGTTTTGATAAACTGATTTTTTTCTTTTTTATATTTTTGGTTATAAAGAATAACTCTCTTGGAGGGACAAGAAAAAGAGTTATTTTGGAAGATATCAAAAATTTTTAAAAGGATAGGTTTTTTTAAAAGATTCCATGAGCTCCTAAGGATATAACCTTGCATCATTCACTCACTCTCTTGCTCTGACTGAAGAATATCTAACTCACTCCATTTCCTTGTACATCTCTCACCCCCACCAGGTAGCAGCAAAAATAAACAGCAAAATCCCCAAGAGAAGCCTGCAAGAGAAGGTAAACACAATGCAAGGTATGGAGCTGAGCTGGGGATGGAAACTGGAGTGGAGGAGTCCAGTGCTGAGGGGAGCGTGGGGTGGAAGTGATTGTTGTTGCTACTGTTATTGTTGTTGGTCTTTTGTTTTTAAAGAGGACTAAAGACATCACAAGTGACATCATGGTGTGAATTGAATTTAAGTGAGTCAGAATTGCTCCAAGTTGGCAGCTTCGCTCTCTCTTCCAGTCATTGTAGTCCAGTGGCAAGACAAAAGTCAAGATGACTGGCAATGGCTCAAGATGCAGAGAATGACCTTCATGTCTCTGATGCCTGATCAAAGTCTAAGCTTGATTGGAGCCCAGAAAAAGATGCCAAGATAAACCCTACAATGACTAGCCTACTGTAGAGTTAATGCAATATTCACTGTGCCCATGATCACTATAAATATACCCGCATGGTGCTTGATCACAAAATATAACAGGCTCTCCATATAGAAGACAGAAGCAAACCATCTATTCAGACACCAGAAAACCAAATCCCAAAGCCAGTAAGCCGACCACATCATAGTAGCAAAGAATTTAATAAGCCACAATAGCACAGAGAGCCATAGCATTCTTTAGCCATCCCACAAACCAATATTTACTCACAACCCAGACTGACTCCCTGGGACACATGATCTCCTCCTCCCAAGCTAGCTGGCTCTGACTCCCAGCTTCCTGTGGGCTCTGCTCCACCTTTCAGCAAACTCCTCTCACCACAGGCCCCGTGTAATTACATTCAGTCTATTAGGGGACAGAGTTTATTCTCAAAGCAGGGGAGGTCTTCAAATTCCCTTAGCTCAGTAAGGGGCAGGGAAGCTCTTCAAATTCCCATTACCATTATACCTACTGAAGCATCAGAAGTAAGGGTTTTGTTTATGAATGCACCAAATTATATTAGAAGCAATATGGAGGATTTAAGGATAGGCAAGATTTATGCTTTGCCTAAAAAAGCTAATTCTTCATTCTCTTTGTTTGGCAGGGGAGCAGCCAGACTTTACTTCCCTTTCATTTTTTAGTAGATATATGAGAAGAAACATATCTGGTTCTCTTCTCTGATGGATTAAGGTTTCCTCTCCCTAGAAGGCTGGAGAGCCTCAGGTCAAGGCATGCCCAACTCAGCTTAGGACAGATATTTACAATATAATCCTCTCTTCTTTACAGGAAAAAGTGTGTGCCTTTATTTGTTGCTATTAAGTCCAATAGAGAATACAGGCATAGAGTTTTAATACACAGTATTGCTAATGAATCTGTCACTTGCATATTTTATCTTTAAGAATATTGTTATTATATTTTCAACTTAAAGGAGTCTTTTAAAAATGGATTTGCAAATTGGTTTTGAGCCAGATATTTTCCTGAAAGTTCATGTGCTTGCAAGTCCTCATTAAATCTTTCTCTTTCTCTATTGAGAAAAGTTGTCTTTGACTGGGCAAGGTTCAGAGAGAGTCCTACATATTTATCTGACATGTTTTTGGTCCAAACCTATGATTTCATAAGAGAAATAGTATTGCTTAGAGGCTAGAGTACCATTCTTGGAGGCAGAAAGACCTAGTTTCAAGTCATGCCTCTGAATCATATAGCTCTGTGACCATGTAAAATTATTTAACTTAACATAGGATCTGATATTTGGAACTAGAAAGAACCATACTACCATCTAGTCCAGCCCCCTCATTTTATAGATAAGGAAACTGAAGCCTAGAAAAGTTAAGGACTTGTGCAAGGTCACATGAGCAATAAGTGACCAAGACAGAATTTCAATCCAGGTCTATTGATTGTAAATCTTTCTTTAAAAAAAAATATGTTTGGGGGGGGCTAGGTGGCACAGTGAATAGAGCACCGGCTCTGGAGTCAAGAGGACCTGAATTCAAATCTGGCCTCAGACACTTAACACTTACTAGCTATGTGACCTTCAGCAAGTCACTTAACCCCAGTTGTCCTGCCCTCCCCCATCCAAAAAGCAATAATAATAATAATAATAAGTTTTTGAACTTATTTTATTTTTAATCTATGGAATAAAGCAAGTATTTCCATAACATAGTATAATAAAAAGGTAATTGTGCATTAAACTATAAATCTATTGGGTACCATTTGCTATTCCCTTTAAATATATAATAAAGTTATTATGTAAATTTCTTTTTTTTTCTTTTCCCACCTCCTCACTGCCACCCTAGAGATGGCTATCATTTTTGATCTGTCCAGAACATCAGAAATGTCTCCCTCTCAATGCCCCAGGCAATTCTCTAAGGCTATATATATCTATAAAGTAAGGTTGGGCTACATGGTTTCTAAAAGCCTTTCCAGGTTTAAATCTGTAATGTGGATGATTTGCTGTTTGGCATTGGTGGACAGAGTTTCCATACCAGGATAAAACAAGTCAGTTGATCAACTGGCATTTATTAAGCACCTAATATATGCCAGGCACTGTGCCAACTGCTGGAGATACAAGGAAAGGCAAAAAATACAGTCCCTACTCTCAAGGAGCTCACAGTCTAATGGAGGAGACAACATGCAAACAACTATGTACAAAAAAAGACACATATATGTGTGTGTGTATATATATATATATATATGCACACATACATACATATACATATAATACATACATGCACATTATAAACTGAGGGAAATCTTTGAAGGAAAGCACTAAGGAGGAGGACTGGAAAAAGCTTTGTATAGAAGATAGAACTTCAGCCGAGATTTGAAGGAAACCAGGAAATCTGGCGTTGGAGATGAGAACTGAGAACGTTCTACACACAAGGGATTGCTAGCAAAAACAATCAGAATTCAGAGATGATATGTCTTTTGCAAGGAAGGGCAAGGAGGTCAGCTATCACTGGATCATAGAGAAAACAACATTACCAAGCAAGGAAAAGAAAAAAAAATTAAGTAGATTAGTTAATTCTCTGCTATTTTGCTTTTAAGTATTTTGGAAATAGTAAAAGTCCTAATATTGATTTATGGTGTTGGTCTATACTAGCAAATTCGACTCCTATTTATTCATGGAAACATTCTAAAACATATGATTAAAGACCTGGGATTCCAAGCAGCAGGTAAGAGGAATGAGGGTCACAGTTCCTATTAGGAGGATATATCTTGATGGTGATCTTTTTTGGGGGGGGGGGAGGCAAGGCAATTGGGGTTAAGTGACTTGCCCAAGGTCACACTGGTAGTTAAGTGTCAAGTGTCTGAGGCTGGATTTGAACTCAGGTCCTCCTGACTTCAGGGCTGGTACTCACATCACCCATCAGCCCCATCATGGTGATCTTGACTAATGCTTCATTATCTCACTGAGAAAAATCCTCTTAAGGTCACATCATCTATTGACTTTGTCATGTAATAAAATAAAAACAGTCAATTCTTTCCTTTTTTTTTGTATCCCTAGCACCAAACAGAGTGCTGGACACATAATAGGGACTCAATATGTGCCTGTTGCTTGCTTGAACTTAATGTTCCCTATGGTGGATGTATTACATAACAGCCCCTCCCCCAAAAGTTTCAGCGTTTTCATTAAAACTCCAAATGACAGAGAAATAACTTTCAAATACTACATTTTTTTTAAACCACGGGCATCCCTGACAGAAATATGAAGGTCAGAAGAGGCAGCACAAGGCTGCTCTGTGCTAATGTTTTTCTTGGCACAAAAAGGATATCTTGTGTACCCTTGCATTCTTTTAAGCCCAGATCCATTCTAAATCATCTCCTTTAAGGGGTTGCCTTTCCTTACTCCTTTGACTTTGTCAGGCATTAAGATTAGGTCTTATATCATGCCTTCAAATTTGTGAAGATAGTAATCTGTCATAAGCACCTGTGGTACTTGTGATAATATTCACTGAAATGCTTTTTACAAAACTTTGTTCTCTATCAAAGCATTTCCTCACTCCAGTTTCTTGACACCTGGTTAGATTTTCTTTGCATATATTTCGGAGCACATAGTTTCAAATCCATTCCTTTCCCTTTCAAGACAATAAAATTCACATATCACACTTTTTACTCTAACTAAGAAGACTTTAGGTTTTTATTTAAAAATTGTTCAGGTTACCTCCATTACCCTCAGAAGCACTCCATCAATGGTAACCTTCAAGCCAAGATTAGTTGACCACTTGTTGAACATGTCATAGAGACAATTTGATTCAGGTATGGGTTGGACAAGATAACTTCTGAGGTCCTTCGACTGAATTTGTCTGATTCTGTGATCCAAGACCCATTACATTCAAGGACAGGCCCATCAAAGAAAAATAATGTCTTATTCAAAGAAATGGCTATTGTCATTTATCTTTAGTACATACACAAATAGGGTTCTCAGTTCTCTAGGTATCACTTCCAGAAAGCTCCATATCCTTCTGGCCCAATCTCCTTTACAGGCAGGGAGAATAGGCCATTGTAAGACTTAGGATAATTTCTACGGTTGTCTATGGTAAAAAAAAAAAATTATTAAATTCTTTGTTTTCTTATATTCTTTGTCCCTTTTTACTTATTATACTCCCTTCAAGAATCCTCTATCCATATGCCCTTCATACTCTCTTCATTTTGCTAGGTAGCCATTTTATGTAAATGAATAAAACATTTTTCAAGCATCTGTGTATATTCAGACCACCTAACTTATTAGAGCAAGAGATCCTTACTTGGGGTCCATGGAGCTTTTTTTTTAAGTGGATAACAGTATTTCAATATGCTTGGTTTCCTTTGTAATCTTATGTTTTTCATTGTTTTTGCATTTAAAAACCTTATTCAGAGAAAGGATCTATAGGCTTCAATGGACCACCAGATGGACCAAGGATATACACAAGATTAAGAACCTCTATTTTAGACCAAAAAGCATAATTTATACAAAATCAAAAGAATAAAAATGATAAAAACAGCATGATTAAAACAAATCTAACCTGACCTATATAAATAAATGATTGATGCTGAAAAGTGAGGAAAGGTTGAGTATAGCAATTTTGTATAGAAGTTGAAATGATGTAAATTAATTTTTATAATAAGGATTACAAAAGAGCCTAAAGCCTGCCTAATGCACTTGCCAGGTAGAGAGCTATGGCAGTCAAAGAAAATATTGGTTTGAAATATAAATATATATGCTTATCAATTTTTTATTAGGAGAAAGAAGATTATAACTAGTATTATAAGATAAAAAAGTGAAAACCAGTAGAATTAAAAAGAAATCTTATGAGAGAACCAACTAAGCAAAATAAAACTCAGTATTTAAAGATAAAAGTGGAGGGAAGACAGTAGAATAAACAATTTTTTTTAATCTGCAAAGATTTTTATAATGAACTCTTTTCACCATCAAGGCAGGAAATATACATATTAGAACTCAAATATAGTATTACAGTCCCATTTGTGCTTCTTGAGGAAGTAAAATTTACACTGAAGCAAACAAAGATGAGAAAAGCAGCTAGAATAGATCAAGTACATACAGAAGACATGTGTTATAGGTGATGCAATTTTGAGGATATGAATAGTTCAATTCTCAAGTCAACCCACAGAAAGGAAGAAATCGGAGGTATTAAAAAAATGTTAGACCTTAACATTCATCCCCAAAAAGGTACAAAAAGAGAATAACAATAACTATCATTGACATCTAAAAGAGGTTTGGTTAAAGGGACAAACAAATAGTGATAAACAGTTATCTCATTTTATTCCCTTAAGCTAGGGAAACTTGTACAAGGAGTACAGAATCTGAGTCCTGACTAATGAACAAAAGGATGAGAGAGCTTAAGTACATTTTAGGACTATCCAAATTCAGGGTGGTTGTGTCATCCAAATTTATGATCCCCATAAATGTTTAATCATTGTATGAGAAAGGAACTTTCTTAATTGAATAAATGGTAAATGCAATGAGAGTTGACACAGTGTCCATTGAAATTATGATACATGATATCTGTGTTTTCTTTACCATTAACATTGTATAACATAGTATATATCTACAAAATATTAAGAAAAGAAAAAGTCCCGTTACACAAGTTAATGCCTCAAGTTGAAGGTCTCACCCTTGAGAGCCATAAAGTAATCCCATTTTGCTCCCATTCTGGATTTGTTGACATAAGAAGAGGTATTCTCCCAGCTCACTCAGAGAGGGAGACAAAGCTGGGTCTGTTTGGAATTTATGATCTCAGGATGCTACTGTTTTTGATCCTACTTATCTGGTCTCTGGGTTTGCTGACACAGAAAAAGAGCCTTTTTAAAATGAGGCAAAGCAGTCTGTTTGATTAAGTGAAACTTTGGCCAAAATATGATATTTCATGATTATCACTATCAACCTACAAGTATATTTTTTACTCTACATGAAGCTTCTTTTTTGTTTCTTTTGTTGTTGTTGTTTTGATATCTCCTACATTTCCCAATATAGCCGTTCTCCTTCTCTCAGATGCATATGTTTGAGAAAAAATTAAAGAGAGAGGAGAAAAACTCAACAAACCTAACGAACACATAGGCCAAATCTCACCTCTGCAAAGAAAGGGTGGGAGTTGGGGCGGGGGGAGCCACATTCTTTTATTTCTTATTTGTGGCCAGATTTGGTCATTGTAATTTCCCAGCGTTGTTTCACTTATTTTGTTTTTTATTATTGTCCTTCATATTTACATTATTGTAGTCATTGTGTAGTCATTATTGTAGTCATTGTGTAGTCATTATTGTAGTCAATACGCACTGAGGTTTACCTTGATGACAGTATTTTAGGAGGGAGGTAAATATTCACAAGCGATATGTCATAGGACATCTTCTCTTTCTCTACAAGCCTTAAAATTGTTTTCAATGAAGGATTCCAATATGTTCTTTGCTTATTGATTATAAAGGCAGATAGGAGGCACAGTGGATAGAGTAATAGGCCTAGAGTCAAGAAGATCTAAATTTACATCTAGTTTCACACACTTAGACTTACTAGATCAGTGGTTCTCAACCTTCCTAATGCCACAACCCTTTAATACAGTTCCTCATGTTGTGGTGACCTCCAACCATAAAATTATTTTTGTTGCTACTTCATAATTGTAATTTTGCTACTGTTATGAATCTATCTGACATGCAGGATATATTTTCATTGTTACAAATTGAACATAATCCACAGGTTGAGAACCACTGTACTAGATACATGACCTTGGCCAAGTCACTTAACATTTATCTGCCTCAGTTTCCTCAGCTATAAAATGGGAATAATTGCACCTCCTTCCCAGGGTTATTGTGAAGATCAAAAGTGATATTTGTAAAACATTTAGCATGGTGCCTGGCTCAGAGTAGTTGCTTAACAAATACTTGGCTCCTTTCCCTATTAAAAAAAATTATAAATCAAAATATCACTTTAAAGTCACTTCTTTGGCAAGATATCTTCCATATCTCCAAAGTCAAGCTTTATAAGATTCCTTGAAAGATATAGGAACAGGAACAATCTTGTTGAATGATGCTATAATTGTTAATATCAAGCAAAGCATAAAACAGCATAAAATGCTCACAAAAATGTTGAATGTCATATAGGAAAGCCAACATTGAATCTACCTTGAAAAAAGATTCTTTAGAGATAACAAAGTCCAGATTACCAATTATTACCAACAATGAAAAGTCTTTGTATAAAAGACGGCATCAAAGAAATGTATGGCCCCACATACTCCCTTCATATCCTTGTGATGTCTAATGTGTCCCATTACTAGAAGTCCCATTCAGGTCACTGTAGTGCCAACACAATATTCACAGCACTGACAGCAACTATGAATATGCTGGCATAGTTCTCAATCACAAATTATAACATATTCTCCATATAGAAGACAGAAGTAAAACATTTACTTAGGCACCAGAAAACTGAATCCCAAAACTAGAAAGCTGAATCCATCATAGTACCAAAGAAGTTTATATACCATAACAAAGCATAAAGTCACACCATCCTTTAACCTTCCCACAAACATTTACTCACAAGTCTAACTGACTGCCTGCCTGCCGTCCTTTCTCCTCTCTCCATCTAGCTGCTCTGACTCCCAGCTTCCTATGGGTTCTGCTCCACCCTTCAGCAAACTCTTCCACCACATGTTCCATGTGATTGCATTCAACCTATTAGGGGACAGGGAAGATCTTCAAATTACCATTACCATTACAGTCCCTTGGCTAGTAGGAACAGGATTCAAACCTAGGGATTTGACTGCCAAGAAATCAGATTCTCTTTGGCTAGTTAGTGATCCCCCTTAGATTTCTCCAGGAAAATATGAGGCAAAACTTGGATATAGTTCATGTCTACGGTTTCCCTTAATGTGTCTAAGGGTAAGAGGGTCCTTTCAGTCAGTCAACAAGCATTTATTATGCACTTACTTATAAGGCATTTACTATAAAGCACTATAAAATATTAGGAATACAAATACAAGTAGAAAAAAAAGACAGGCTCAGCCCTCAAGGAGCTTACATTCTAATAGGAGAAGACAACACTTAAAAGGAAGCTGAAAAGGAGTGGGGCTTGGTAGGAACTTGGAGAAGAACAAGGAATGAGTCCCCTGTCACAAAAATGGACTTGGGTTTTGGATGTGAGATAGCTTTTTACTCTGACATTGAAACTGCATAAGACACAAAGGACTCATAGGGACACATGAATGAGCACAGGAAAAAGAGAAGCATCAAATAGCCCATTATTGTTACCATACTCTCTCCTAATCCTAGACAGTAAAGAAGTTTTATAAGGCAAAAGAATTTCTCATTCACTTCGATCTGCACCATCTATTTAATCCATAGCAATTACAAAAGAAATATTTCCTTTCTGCATTCTTGTTATGGGTAATTGCACCAAGTATATATTTACCACAGTGTAGAAATTATGTATGTAAAAACCTAGGTTTGATCTTTATACTCTAGCATAGGTTCAGGCCTCAGAGAAAACTGAACAATCAAGAGGATTCTGACAAGGCTTCTTAGAGGCAAAATTAAGTTAGAGCGACAAAGAAATTATTCTTTTACATATTGGAATCTTGTATATTCCTCTTAGACCACAAAAGTTAAAGAGAAGATAGATGCATAATCTCATACTTCCTCCAGTGTTATAAAAGTTAAACAAATTTAGTTAAGCAGAGTCATAATCTCATACACCCCCTAAGGAAACAAATTCTATAGGTAGACTAAGTGAGTTACAGATTAAACTACATTTAGATGATACACAAATACATTGATTGAAGAAGAGGGTTTTTATATGTCACCAAGGAGCTGGTGACACAGTTGAGATTCTTATTCTGGATTCTTATCTAAGAAATATTTAAGGCTACTAAGTAAATTTTCACATGTCCTTTGTTCAGGTGAGGTTAACTTTAAAGCAGACTTCTAGTTAAATAAAAATTGTAGGAGATATGTCCCTGAGTCTCTAATAATAAAGGGAAATAAAAAATTCCCATAACAGTTGGCAAAGCAAGTTCTAGATCTCTTGTCAAACCATGGCAAACTTTAGTCCTTCAGTTATAGGATCATCCAGTTGGTAATTCTTTTTTCCCCAGAGAAACAAGCTGTAAAAGAAATCTCCCTTTATGCAGTGGGTACCCTATGCTTGCATTCAGAAGTTATCAAATGAAGGTTTAAACATTCAATAAAACTCAGCTCTAGAAAAGTCCATTCTCAGGATCATTAATCAGGTCTAAGAAACTCTAGTTTCAGACTTACATAAGCAAGCACATCTCTTACTGCCATGTTGTTTTTTTCTGATTTAATTTGCTGTTCCTACTGGTTTCATGGAGTACTGGTTACTAACAAGGATAAGGGAAAAAAATTCTCTCTTCACCATTGCAGGAAATCAAAGAGAAAGAAAGCCTTAAAAATGGAGAAAGGTGTAAACTCTAAATGAATGGAGCTTTTCCTCAACTCACACTTATACACTATAGAAGGGTTTCTCTGACAATAGTCCATCCACTCTGACTCTATCACCAATCAAGGCATCCTCCCATTAATGAAGCTCATCTTCCAGGAGGTATGAAGAGGCAATTTCACACTAAACCTTTCATTTATGAGACAGTCCTATGCACCGAGGATTACTTGTCCTCTCAACAAGGAACCAACAAACATGTCCAAAGAGTACCATGAAAGGGACTTCCGTCTAACAAAGAATTGTACTCTGTAATCTCATCAGTTGCATAGTGAGAAATTATCAACTTGATCAGGCTTTTTTCTGGTCACACCTACCATATAAGAGAAAATAAAGAATACTTTTAGCACATTGTTTGGAATCCATAAATTGAACATTAAGGAGGAGATGGATAAGATTTGCATATGTAAGCATGTATAGGTTGAGATTTCCATCACTGAAGGGAATAAGAGGAAATTGAGGAAATCATAGATCAGTAGGAGTATTAGAACAAATATTCTTTTAATTACAAAACAAAAAAATGATACTTTCCAGATTGCTGTTTTTAAGGAAGTAGCCTGATTTTTGTTATAAATTTAGACAATGCCTTTTGGGGGGGAGATTAGTATTTATCAAAACAATGTAAACAAATATTGAATATCCTTAAATTATTCTTTCAATATTTTAAGGTCTTAATGTACTTCCTATTAATTTTCATTGCCTCTGTTCACATTAGACATTTTCTGTGAATTAAAGCATGACTTTGTCTGATATTTGCATATTCTTTACCAGAATCTCAAAAGTTAATAAAAGCCCATTGGACACCACTGATACATTGATGTTTCCTAAGGTATGGATGATGAAATCATTCCAGTGATCCTTAATCTTCACAAAGTAGAGAGAACTCTCCACTACCTTCTCTGGGAACTACATTAGATATCTCATAGTGCACATATGCAACACTCTGAATACCTTTTGGACTAGCTGTAGTCAATGGAATTTATCACCCATCCATTAGGAATTATCTTTGCTTTTTTCTCAGGTCAGACTGGTCCATATTCTCCCAGAACACTTCTCTGCATTGCAATATGCCCAAACCATGAAGAAAATATTCAGAATCTCCATAAAAGCCCTACTCTGAAGCTTGATGGTGATGAGGAAATATGACTATGGGTTCTCAGAGTATTAAGTCCTGGCAGAATGTACCAAGATAATAAGGCTTCAAACATAACTTTGACAACGGATTTTGTCTGCTTTCCAAGACTCAGTCAAATATGTCCAAAGGTTCACAACTAAAGGATTTGGCCAGTAGTTTGACATTTAAGGAACAAAAATGACCTTCAGCCCAGGGCGAATAGCTTCTGTTTCTATAGTGATGTCAACAAGCATTTATTAGTTACTTATTATGTCCAGGTACTGTTCTAAGAACTGTTGTTGTTGTTTGTCCTTCATTTTCAAAGACAACCAACAATTTCACAAATGAGTGATGTCCTGACTTATGGGTGAATTGGATTTAAATGAGCCAGAGTTGTGCAAAGTTACCATCTTTACTCTCTCTTCAAGAGTCATCAAAGTTTAGCATCAAGACTAAAGTCAGGATACTCAGAGACAGCCCATCTTCAATAGATGAACTTGGCATCTTCAATATCTGACCAAGTTCCAAAAGTTCCATGGCACCTGCTTTAGCCACTTTTATGGCCATTAGAACAAATTATTCTCATCTGCCCATTCTACTGGGGGGAAGTCTTCACATGCTTGGGGTAGACATCCTTCTAACTCACCAATTGTCTACCCCCAACCTGGTTTAGCCATATGCAGAGATGGGTTATCAAGGTATGGCTGTTGCTTCTTGGAGGCACAGGTGAGAGTTGGGTGACAGGTGTCCACCAAAGGTGGGTAAACAGCCCCAAAAAGGAGTTGGCAAGTCCTCTCACAACAGGGTCTGCTCCTCCCTGAATACCTTATCCACCAAACACTAGAGACACAAAGAAAGGCAAAAATAGCTCCTACTCTCAGGGAGCTTAAATTCTAATGGTAGAGAAGCCATAGGAAACAGCTATGTATGTACAAGATATGTAAATGTGTATATTTGTGCATTCTATCCATATTCATAAGAATATTTCTAATTATCTATCTTATTTTTATATATTACATATATCCACAGTCTTTAATATTTGAGAAATTGTTAGCAACAGAAAAACTGCAACATAACATGGTACAGTTTCATTACATTTTCTATCTTGCCTCTTGATCACTAAACTACAGAGTAGCATTGTTGGGGTCCAAGATAAAATGGTATGTACTGGCAACCTCCTTTGCTTCAATTACATATTGTAAATTGATCCCTGAAGCAGCTAACAATGAACAAACAAAACTAACATGGTTATATTCTCTTTTTACCAGATTAGATAGTCTAAAACAGTTCATACTTTTTACCAGTAATTTAATCATTCAGAATCTGCTTCTGAATATATATACTATATATACATATTCATATATATATATACATATATATATATACAAAAATATATACTCAACTTCATATACATGTGTATATGTATATGTGTATAGTGGATCTAACCTCTGAAGGCAAAGTGACAGACAGGGGAGAGAGGAGGCTAAGAATCTCACAGTTCTTAGGTCATCTTATAGACATTGATATAGCTGTTGCTACTCTTAAGGTGTAATTGTTATATAACAGCCACTGAAGAGATACACTATCCTAGGGACCTAACCACATCAACATTTACATTCTCACAATAAATGAAACCAGAAATCATAAAGAAGTTGTACCTAAATGGAATGATGGCATGTAGGTTCTCCTCAGAGAGATGAATAAAAGTTTTGGGTTGGAGGAGGTGATATCAGGAACATCATTTCATGGAACACTTGGCTGTCTCCCATTACACTCACCTTACTCATGCTCACAATGAGCATTGCAGCAGCTTGTTTATAGAGGGACCATGGCACAGACTCTGGTCTAGGAAGTTATTTGGAAGACTAAAAGATGTGTACCTCAGGAAAGTGCTATCATTCTACTCAATTGTGAGTAGAGCATATTCTAGGATGAGAGCAACAAATGAGTTTCACAAAAGACACAGCATCTGGTGTTTGGAAGAAAAATGAATCTTTGGGTAAAACCCTATATTGTTTATTACACTACAGGTGGATCACTCATCTCTGACTTCTGTCCTATTTGTCAAACTGTGCAGCTGTGCATCCCTGAGTCAGTACAAATAACAGCAAGTTCTTTGCCTAATGTTGTACAATTTCCAGTCATATATACTTTGGCTTCACTTAATAAATTATTTTGTTGAATCTTTACTGGTCAAATGCAACTGAAAATATTTGAAACTGATGAGAAATAAAAGTAAATTAATAAAATAATAAAAATAGTAAAAAAAAATCTCAGACCACTATAAACATAAGTGTATGTTATATGATAATGTTGTCTGCAAAGAGAAAGGAGTAGAAAAATGATATGAAGAACTTGATAAGATCCTTCAAAGAAAGTCTACAAACTGAATGGCTTTGATGAGAAGATGGAAGTAGTGGTATACAATGAAAAATTTATTGTGCAATATGTTTCAGGATTGAGAAATGAAAGGCTTATCGACCTTTTAGAAGCCTCATGTTTGTATTCCATGAATACTTTCTTAAAGAAGAGAATCAGAAGATGGTAGACATGCCAAGCCCTCAGCACTTCCATAAAGAATGAATGGAAGCACCTATATCTTAACAGACAAGATACAATTAGTCATGGGTTTGGAAATCATTTTGAAATCAGTTATCTATGTACTATTAGATCATTGACTATTTAGAGCAAAGGTCAAAATCAATACTGAATTAGTAAAAAGAATAAAGATGAGAACACATTGTATGTGATTACAACAACTCAAGCATGACCTATTTAAATAAGCTGTCGACTCTGAAAAATGAGAACTAGAAAAAAATGAAAATACTGACATTGACTATCATGGACTATAATGGATGGATTGGTGGATTTAAAGTTAGGAATTGAACTTTGCCTCTGACAATTACTAGATGCATGACCTTGGGCAAGTTACTTTAACTCTCTGAGTCTCATTTTCTCACCTGCAAAATGGAGGCAATAATATTTGCAGGATCAACCTTACAGAGTTGTTCCAAAGTTCAAAATGCATATTGTATATAAAGTTCTTTGAAAAATGTAAAGCGCTACATGAATGCAAGTTGTTATTCTAATCATCATATGACACCATCTACACCAATGCAAAATCATTAATCCATTCCCTACCCTTATCCTGCTATTCTGATTGTTAGTGCTATTCCTGAACCTCTTCCCCCAAACTCCTCATAATACCAAATAGAGGGCAAAGAGAATATGGGAATATTTTAATATTTATCTCTGTTATCACCAGCACAGTACCACTTAGTGAGCACTTAATAGACTCTTGTTAAATTGAATTGAATTGCAATGAGCTAACAGAACTTCAGACACTGGCAGGGGTCTCCCAGTGCTGTGTTGAAACTGTTGAGATTGTGGCTGGGGAGTGGAATAATATCTTAGAAGTAGATGCTTGAGGCTGCTGAGACTTTGCACTCTTTCCTCTAGTTTTCTGGTGGGAATATGGAGCAGGGAACCATCTAGCCAGGGCTATGCTGGGTGAAAGAGAACTGAGAGGTTGCTCATTAGCTGAATGGGTGATAAGAATGTTTCTGTTTTCTCTTTTTAAATTCTGTTATAATTAAATAATTTTGCTAATCATGCTGTAAACAACAGCATGCCTGGGTATCTATTAGTATGGTAGTAAACTCTATATCTAACCTTGGTAGGTTAAAGGTTCCTCATTTCTTTCTGCTGTGGTGACTTGAGCTAAAATGAGAGAACAGTGACCACACACACACACACACACACACACACACACACACACACAGCTGCACACAGCCAACAACAACAACAAAGCACACACAGAAATATAATATGAAGCAAAAACTGTTAGATCTAGTGCTGTTTGACACACCAGTGGTATCTTTCAAGGAATTTTGCATTATTTTAATAATATATGGAAGACATCTTTTTTGCAAAGCTACATTTTTTTTCCTATTGGGTCAAATGCTTTTTAGAAATATAATAAACAAACAAAAATCCACATCTGAATGTCTTATTTTCTACATCTGCCAGTGTAATTATGATGATGTGGTCAATGTGGTGAGGAGAATGTTAAACCTGGAGATAAGAAGTTCTGGATTCTAATGCTGGCTCCGCAATTTACCAGTTGTGTGACCTTGCATAAGTCATTTATCTTGTCTTAACTTCAATTCTCTCACTTGTAAAATAATCCTTGATCTATGGTTGGAAGGGACCTTAGAGATCATCTAGTCCAGGCAACTAAGGCTCAGAAAAGTTAATGAACTTTCCTGAGGTGTCACAAATAATAAATGGGAGAGGCAGGATTCAAACTCAGATCCTGTTACTCCTGATACCTTTCTCTTTCTCCTACACTTATATCATAAAGATGTTATGAGTATAAATGTAAAGTATATTTATGTATAATTTCAATAGGCAAAACAGTAACTTTTCTGGCCATATTCAGACCAGAATAGTCTATTAGTTGTATAGAATCATAGACAGACAAGCACACTTTTAAAAATCTATTGTAAGCGACTTCACTTAAACTCCACAAAACAAAAATTGTGATTTATAGTTAGAGAGCAGCTATCTTTTCTGGTATAAATTGACAAGTGTCACAAATAAATAAATCAGGATGTCTAGAATGCTAGAGTTGGATTTTCATCCTACCATACGTTTTGCTTGGAATGCAGCATTACCATCCACCTCACGTGCTTTGTAAATCAGTCAAAAAGTTTGTTCGTATCTTTTATTCATAGACTTTAGAGTTGGAAAGAACCTTAGAGATCATTTAATCCAACTCTCTCATTTTACAGAGAAGGAAACTGAGGTCAAAAAAAGTTTTGGCTTGCCCATAATAGTGCAACCATGAAGCATTAAAGTCAGGATTCAAATCCAGGTCTTCTGACTCCAAGTTCACTACTCTTTCCACTTGACTCTGCTTCACTCTGGTTATTTAGATGGCAATTCCAAATAACCAGACCTATCATTGTAAGTTGTCTATGACTGTTTACAATTGCCAGTTTCATGGTCACCATGCTATGAAAAGTTGTTGCAAATTTATCGCAGAGAAGCAACTCCATAGTGGTCTCCAAAGTTTGCTCTAAAATGCCTTTTGTGTCTCAAAATAATCCCTTATTATTTCTAACAACAGCACAGTCAGCCCTGCTGGAAGGCTACATTTCTACCCCTAGGACAGCTCGATGCAACAAAGCAATGTTCTTACGCCAGTGTGGTAAGGCATCACTTCAACCAATTTAAGATCATTCTGTTACTAGCATGACTTGAAATCAAACTGTGCTTGTTTGCTCCTGGTATTTCTTATGCCAATTTACAAAATGGCACATGAAGTTCATGGTGCCATCATTCTGAAGTATGTCCAGGTTTGTGGGGGATGGTTTTCTTTTGGGAAGTTATTTAAGATAAATCATTTCAATCTTAAGGCAGCTGCAATATAATGCATTTAATAGAAAATGATATTGTCCACATTTTCAATAGATCATTATGTTTCTTCCTGACCCAGAATGAGGAAACAATCCTGAATCTCAGAAAATATTTTTCTGTAATACAGCATAACCCTATTATGACCTAGCTTATTATCACATAGATTTGAATAGCCTACTGATGGATGATGTCCCCTGAAACATAATAACTTTATTCAACAAAAGTCTAACAAAACATGATTGTTCATTGTCTCTCTTATTTCAGCATTAGAAATGGGTTCCGATAGATAGGTAGATAGATAGATAGATAGATAGATAGATAGATAGATAGATAGATAGATTTTAGTTTGGTACTTACTAAGAGGATAGTGCTTTGATATGAACTCCCTCATTTGATTCCTTCTTCCATTCCTCAAAATTTCTTAGAATCAGCATGTTCTGACTCCTTATTCTCTTTGGCTACAGAAGAAGCAATCTGCCTATTCCTTAGTCTAATACTTTGCCTATATCATTGGTCCAACCTCCTCTCACTTCTTCAGGGTCAGTATACTCCCATCAATGACTATTCCAAAACTCTTCTCTCAGGTTACTTCTTGTACGTTCTCTCTCATCAGAGGATCTGCCTTAACTGAGACAATTGAGACCATCTATTGTGAGCTGCTACTTCTCTCCTATTCTGCCCTTTAAAACCCTTCTGTATCATTCCCTATTCTCTCCCCTTTAGGTATAGGTACAGTCTCTGAACAAGAGGTAGCCTTTCTCCTTGCCAAGGTCAATCTCACTACTTTTCTTCTTGGTCCCACCCTTCCCCATGTTCTCCAGGAGTTTGCTTGGCTGCTAATCATTTCATGTCTTTCTGTCATCTTCAGCCTCTTCTCGTCCTTTCACTCCTTCCCTTCTGCCTACAAACATGTCCATTCTTAGGTAAACTTCACTTGATACTATCATTCCCTCATCTTATGATCCAATATCTCTTTTTCTTTTCCACCAAACTCCTAGAAAGGATGGTTTCTGCTTTAGTTGCCTTCATTTCTATATCTCCTACTCACTTTTCAGCTCCTTGCAATCAGACTAATGACTATCACTAGACTGAGAATGTTCTCATCTGGATTCCTAATGATTTTTTTTGATAACCTTAATGGCCTTTTTCAGTCATCTTTCTATTTGATATCTCTTGCAGCTTTTAACACCGTTGACCAACCCTTTTTCCCTGATGTTCTCCCCTGCCTTAGCTTCAATGATGCTCTGTTCTTCTGACTCTTCTTCTATCTGCTAACTGACCACTCCTCCATCTCCTTTGCTGGATAAACTTTTATTCACTAATTCTAATCTCTGTTCTGAGTCCTTTTTTTCTTTCCTTTCATGACCTCATCATCTCACGTGGGTATAATTATTATCTCTATGTAAATCATTACCAAATCTATATATTCAGTCCTAATATCTTTCCTAATTTCCTATCCCAAACTTCCAACTGCCTGCTGGACATGGTTATCTCTCTGTCCCATAAGCACCTCAATGCATCTAAAAGAGAACTCAATTTTTCTGAGGCCCATCCCCCTATCTGAGTTTCCCTATTCCTTCTTCAAGTACCCCATTTTTCTAGTCATCCTGATTCTTAACTTGGGCGTTACTGTCTACTCTTCCCACTCTCCTGCTCCCCCATTGCAATCAGTTGCCAAATCCTCTTAACCCTTCCTACACAATATTCCTTATATCAGTCCTCTTTTCTCTAATCTGTCTGAGGTCAAATTTGAACTCAGAACTTTCTGACTCCAAGTTCATTCTGTCACCTAGCTGTTAATTGTTTCTTTTCTTTAATGACTTAAAGGTGTGTTATGGGTAGCTGTCCTTGATCTCCCTAGGCGGTAATGACCATTCCCCTCAGACTTCATATAGCATGTTGTCTCTTTCACTTATCATATAAATTATTTATTTATATAAATTATTTATTATATAAATTTATATAAATATAAATTTTATAAATTTATATAAATTATTAAAATTATTTATTATATAAATTATTTATTTATATATCTTACTCCACGATAGACCATGAGTTTTTGAGGACCAGAATAATGCTTTATATAATTTTTTCTTTCCCTATGCCTGTTATGGGAATCTGAAGATCTTCCCTGCCCCTAGGCCCTTTGCTAAAGTGGCTACGTGACTCTGAGGACCCTTGGATATTTGAAAGTATACTCTGTTCCCTAATAGGCTGAATGTGGTCACGTGGAGCCTATGG
>CM053580.1:492174142-492205982 GCA_028627135.1 Pseudochirops cupreus
GCGAGGTGTCACTACACCTGTCTCCTTGTTCCCGCAGCCGCACTTGGCCGCTTGGGAAAGTTTGTGGGAACGGAATTCGTGCGGGGTGTGGGGGTAAGGGGAAACTACTCGAATCCCTTCAAAGTGGTGGCAGGGTGGGGATGGTTGTGATTCTATCTCTTTTTCCTTTTAGCCTTTGGATCTCCTGTACCCGGTTTCCGAGTTTTGTTTGGCAATTATATCTGTAGATCACAGCATCCACTGAGCTTCCTGGTTGGAGGCATGGTTGGAGATGGGGACATCCTGGGGTTCAAGTCGGGTACAAATCCTGGGGTCATAGGAGCAAAAATTTAGATTACAAAGCCCTTTAGAGGCTTTGTACGGATGAGAAAATTAAGGCCAGGTGTGACTTCGCCAAGGTCTCAGAACCAGTAAGTGACAACAGAGTCAGTTTGAGAACTTAGGACCTAGCATTCTCAGGTCTTTTGACCCCAGATCCAGTGCTCTGGCTGTAAAATTCCCATAACAGATACTTGTTTTATAAAGATGAGGGGTTCATGATGAAACCCACTAATGTTTATGATGTGGAACTGTGTGATGAGTCAAGACAGTCAGGAAATGATTGAGCGTTAATGACTAAAGGTAGCATTCACATTCTCATGTATAGAGGATTACTTACGGTATAGAAGGGCGGCACTGGTCCAAAGCCTTTCCCAGGCATCAAGGGCAGGAGAGAAGGCAACACCCCAACGGCAGAACTGGGCTCAGTGCCACCCGGAAATGAGTCTATTCCTTGTGGGCAAGGGACAAGAATCAGTCTCTGAGGGCCTCTTTCTTTTGGAGTAGAAAGGAAGAAGAATGGCTCTCCGATTTAAACATCAGCCTTGTCCTCCTAAGAGTCCTTACTCTCGGCAGCCAGGTGCTTACTTTCTGCTTGTCAACCTTTTGAACAGGAAACGTTTATTTAACATTTAATATTCATCCATTGTCACCAGCTGCTACATTAATGAACATTTTTATATACATGTGTATCTATATCTCAATCAATTAATGAATATTTATTAAATGCCTACCATATGTTAGGCATGGGGGTCAAGCACTGGGGATACAAAGAAGCAAAAGACAGTCCCTGCTCTCAAGGAGTTTACAATCTAATAGGGGAAACAACATGAGAACAAATATATACATATATATGTATATGTATATATGTATGTATATGTGTATATATATATGTATATGTAATATACATATATATATATATGTATATACACATACACACAAAGCAAGCTTTGCATATACAGGATAACTAGGAAATAATTAGCAGAGGGAAGACACTTGAATTAAGAGGGGATGAAAAAGAAACCAGGGAGGTCAGTAGGCAGAGTGGTGGAGGGAGAGCATTCCAGGCATGAGGGACAGTTGGAGAAAATGTTTGGAAGCAAGAAGTGTAGTGTATTGCTCGTGGACATTATCGCTGGATCCAGTATGTGATAGGGAGTAAGATCTAAGAAGCCTGAGAAGGTAGAAGCAGCTAGGTTATGAAGTTATGTGAATACCAAACAGCATTTTGTATTTTATCCTAGAAGCAATATGGAGTCACCGGTGTTTTATTGAGTGGGGGGTGGGGGGGAGAGCATAACATGATTAGACTTGCACTTTAAGAAAATCCCTTAAGTGACTGAGTGGAGAAAGGTTTGGAATGGGGAGAAACTTGAAGCATCTCTCTCTCTTTCTTTATCCCTCTCCCTCTCCCTCTCTGTCTCTCTCTGTCTCTATCTCTCTCTTTCTCTTTCTCCCACTCCCTCTCCCTTTCTCCCTCTTTCCCTCTCTCTCTCTCTCCCTCTCTCTCTCTCTCACTCTCGCTCTCGCTCTTGCTGTCACTCTCACTCTTGCTCTCTCTCTCTCTTGCTCTCACTCCTTCCCTCCCTCCCATTTTAGGAGGTTAAATGACTTGTCCAAGGTCAAACAGGTCATCAGTGGGATTTGAACTGGGACCCTCTGAGTTCAATGTTGGTGCCCTTTCCCCCACTAAAGTCCTTCTCTTGGCTTGTAAGTGACGTTGGATACTCAAAGGCTGTCTGTGCCATTCAACCAAGTTGGAAAATCTTCTGGTATAGGCCTGGTAACACTACTCTACATAAGTTTGGAGAGGCTCTTTGTCAGAATAACCAAAGGATGAAGAAATATAGAGCCATAGGTACTCTTAACGACTGTCAACTAAGTCCCAAAGGGGTTTCTGGGTTTGTAAAGGGGAATACCCACATTTGAACAGAGATCCTTGATGTATTGAAGCAAGTATGTTTGTGTATGTGTGTATATGTACATATACATATATTTTACCTATTAATTTATTATATAATGTATATGTAGAATTGGTCGTGCCCTTCTTATAGTTTTCCTCTCTTATTGAAGCAAGATTTTACCCAAGCAAAAGGTTGGACCAAAGCATACTTAAAAGGAGGTAGGAGGGCTTTTTAAAAGGAGCCAGTAAGAATTTCAGTTAGTGTCACCCCTGTTACTGGTCACCCAGGTTATTGTTTGGAGTTTCCAAAGTTCTCAAGTTTCACTCAGGTGGCATTTGAGAGATTTGAAGCAAAGAAAGGAAAGAGTTAAACCAGTTCCCCTTTAGAGGAATTGGTTCTCTGTTTATCATTTTGTTCTAATTTTCTATAAGAGACACATTAAAGGATTGACAGTACCTGGGTTCTGCCTCTGTCACATTTGCTGTCTTACCCTGGACAAATCCTTTAACCCCACAGTGTGGCAGGCAATTTTCTAAGACTTTCAAGTAACAGATGAGTTAAATAGATCTGCCTTGGTTTCCACACTGGGAAGAAAGAGAGGTATGAAAGATAATGCCGCACCTTTTATAGGAAGGGAGAAATGCATTTTTCCTCTTTTTTTTTTTTGTGACCAAGCTCAATCATTACAGTTACATAGTTTCCAGTTTTTTATTATTGTTCTTTCCATATTATAGTAATAATGGGTACTTTTTTTCTTAATCATGGTGCCGTTTCCTTTGGATCAGTTCATATAAATCCTTTCATGTTTCTCTGGATCAGAAGTGATTTGATATAATTATTACAGATTTCTTCCTTATATTCAACAAAGTGGATCTCTAGGTCCTTCTTGTGGGAAAATTTTGTTAGCTTATTCTACTTAAGATGTATACTTCAAAGTGACAAAGCTTTATTGCTTCATCTCTCTCTCTCTCTCTCTCTAATTTATATGAATTATTGAGGTTTTACTGTGTAGGTATCTTTCCTTTAAGTAAATTTGTTAATACAGTTTTTTGGGGCTTACCCAGTTTCTTGGTATTATGTATCATATGTTAGTAGGATGGTGACAAATTGGAGTATCCCAGAGGAAAATAACCAGATTGGTGAGGGGACTTGAGACTGCCATATGAGGATCAGTTGAAGTGATTGGGAATGTTTAGACTGGAGAAGAAAAGACTGTCTTCAAGTATTTGAAAGGTCAGATTGTCAGGCTAGATTCATTCTGTTTGGTCTCAGAGAGTAGAATTAGGAGCACTAAGTGGAGATTTCAGAGAGGTAGATTAAAATTTATGTCAGCTGAAATTTCCTAACAATTAAAATTATCTTAAAGTGAAGAGGTCTGCTTGGGGAGACTCACTAAAAAGCTTTAAACAAAAGTTGGATGACTGCTTATTGGGGATACTACAGAAAGTCATTGTGGTATAGTAGATAGAGTTCAGGGTAAAATCAGAAAGTATGTGGGTTCAAATCCTCCCTTAAATGTTTTCTAGCTATTAGATTCTGGACAAGTCACTCAATTTCTCTGAGATACAGTTTCTTTGTTAAATGGGAATAATTAACTTTATAACTTTAACCTAAGTGAGGATTGAACCCAGTGCTGCATTTACATCAGACTTTTACAGCATATAAACCAACTAGGCACAGAATTGGGATGAAAAAAAGAAGAGTTAAGTTATAGCAGATAGGAACCACAAAATCTACAAATATTTATTAAGAACCTTTCTCTACTATGCTGAACATCATAAAAGATCTAAATAGGAGTAAGACTCCCCCTTTTCACTTCTCCCATTATAGTCTAGTTATGGGATTGATTCACCCTTTGATTCACCAGATATTCTTAAAACATTTACAGGGGTGGCTAGGTGGTGCAGGGAGTGGAGCACCAGCCCTGGAGTCTGGAGGACCTGAGTTCAAATCAGACACTTAACATTTACTAGCCATGTGACCTTGGGAAAGTCACTTAACCCCAATTGCGCTACCCTTTCCCTTCTAAAAAGCAAAAATAAACAAAACCAAAAACATTTACTATGTGCGAGGCATTGGCAATACAGAGGTACCTTTTCCTCTCAAGTAACTTTCCCTCTTAAGGGGGTGGGGGTGGGAGTGGGGAAGGAAAGAAATATAATATATACGGAAATAAGTATGATACCAAAAAATGAACAACCAATTTAGTTCTCAAATGAATTTGTGATTACATTGCTTTGGGTGTCCCCTACAGTGATGCAGATAATAACCCATGTGACCTTGCTGATTTTGTGAGATTCTTGTCCATGCCTTACCGTGAGTTTATGCAAAGTGATGCATCATATGTACCATGAGACTTCTTACACTGCGAGCATCCCATTGTAGCAGTTGAGTTGAGTATCTGTTATTCCTTACTCGTCTTTTTTTCGATCCTCCATTTCCCTGGTGATATTATTTATTCTTAATCCTCCTTGAAGTTCCTTCTTTATTACATTGCAGCCTGTTCATATCCACTCTTCGCTTCTCATTTGCTCTCTGTGTGGGACTTGTTTTTAATTCCTTGGACATTAGGGTGTTCTATGACATAGTCATATGTCATTTTTATGGGAGAATTTGGGGATTGTTCAGGAAATTTTGCAGTTTCATGAAGGTAATCTGATTCTTTGCCGTATTTAATTTGGGTCCAATTCAGTATCCATTTGTGCTGATCAACTGATATTTAGGTAGAAAGAGAGACGGACAACCTATAGAGTTTGTCTGTGTGCTGTATGTCACAAATCTAGGCAATAGACATCTTTTCATTCACTTTTTTTTCTACATGAATTGTGAGGCTAAACTTGCTTTTGAAAAGTTTGAAATGAAGAAAACGACAGATGATATAATCAATATTTAGTGTTTTATAGAGTCTTAAGTTAGCAGCAATCTGAAGATTCACTAAACTATAAGTGTCCTTTTAAGGTCGTGGACTCTGGTTATCATCTTTGTGTCTCTGCCATCTACTATGTGATTTTCATGAAACTCTCAATTCCTTATTTTTCCTTTACCTTAGAGCACTGGCTGTTAATTTTTGGTCCCAGGACCCTGTTACCTTCTTAAAAATTACTGAAGAAACTTCAAAGAGCTTTTGTGGATTATATCTATAGATATTTACTGTATTAATGGAAACATCTTGGTATTATTATGAAAATAATTTTGGCCCCATGGCCTCCCTGAAAAAGTCTTGGGGACTCCCAGGACCACACTTTTGAAAGCCACTGCCCTAGAGTTCTTCCTGCTAAGGGTAAGGATAGTATGAGGCAGTCAAAATGAGATTAGTTTGAAGATTCAGTCATGGGATGGGAGCTGGTGCAAAGGGGCGTTTGGTTCTTAAGCTTTGTAGTTGAATTTGGAAAATTAGAGGACAGGTGCTATCCTCCTATCCCAAGGCAAAAGCTCCCATTGAGTTTAATAATAGGGCATCCTGAACAGCAGCACATGTATGTACGTATGTATGTACACACACACACACACACGTGCATACGTATGAAACAATAGATGTTCTGCCACCTTCGCCCATCTGCCTGGTCCATTTTTGTGCAGACGTCAAACTCATAAAAAATAATAACTTTAAAAAGTAAATTGTTATTGATATCTGTTATTTTTACAGTGCCTAGCTTTCCACTGTAACTTTCTTCCATGTCCTCCTGAGAGTCATGCCTTATAATAAAAGTTTTTTTAAAGAATTAGAAAGAAGAGAAAAAAATCAGCATGGCTAATTAACGTATTGAAAAAATATTCTGCTGTTCTGTATGGTGTTCTACACTTGTTCGCCTTCCCCCTAACCTCAGCAAAGGACTGGGGGAAGATGTCTTCTGTCTCTTCTTTGGGGTCCAGTGAAAGGGTCACTTATTAACTGGAGGGAGGGGACTCATTTAGTATTCTGTTTAAATCCTCCTTTCCTCCTTATCTTTGGAATTTCTACTAATGTTTTCAAAGCCCAATTCAAAGGCCTCCTTTGATTCCTACCCCCACCCAACCTAATATAATACTTTGCTTTTACACCTCTCTAATGTGCTTATTTTGTAATATTTATGTTTTCTAGTGATACCTGTATCTATGATACATCTATCAGCTCTGTCCGTATCTTGCCCTTCCACTAAGTTGTAAGTAAGCTCCATGAAAGATGACTGAAACTAAGTCTTCACTAAAGCTTAACTTTGTGTCTTCTTCAGCACCCAAACCAGCACCTAAAAGATGCATAATAAATATTGTTAAATTAATCAGTTGATCTCTCCTTTAGAAGTTGAATGTAAAGAGTTCTGGAGAAATTCATGGATGAAAAAAAGGAGGGGTTTGGGTTAGATGGTCTTTGAAGTTCTTTCCATCTCTAAATCCGAAGTTGGTAAGTTAGGCCATTGTTAAAATCCTGGCTCAAGCCAAACTCTCTTGCTTCCTAAAGCAAAAGGAAGCCCTTGATTGATGAGAACACACACTTTGGAGAAAGGGGCTTTCTCTTATTAAAGGGCTATCACTTGGGGAATTGGATTTAGCAGAAGAGAACTATACACCTGTCTTATTTTGGTTGACTTCTTTATTTTGGAGGAGAGATATCCCAGAATGTCAATTAAAAATTTACATGATAATTTTGTGGTATATTTGAAAGGAATAGCAAGTTGTGCATAGTAGATTTGCAGTTGTTTTTTTTTTCATTGTACTATGTTATGGAAATGCCTGGTCTTTTTTTCATAAATTAAAAATAAAAAAAGAAGTTAAGCTGAGAATGTACATTTTTAAGCTACTTGTGAAGTTACCCATACATTTTTTAGGGGAAAGGACATGTTCTCTACTTGACTTTCTTATGGTTGTTCCTATATATTAAAGATATGTTCTTAAATCCAAAAATATATATATATATATATTTCTGGCTCTCTTGTTGATGAGCTCTGAAAATCACCCTCGATACCTCCCATCAGTTCTGGTTGAGTGCTGCCTGACCTCTTCCCAAAGCCACACTTCTTCCCATCCCAATGTTGCCTTTGTAAAACTACAGGTGCCAATGCTGAAGCTTAATTGTTATCCACACTGGCTTCCCCACCATGTTCTGGTGTGTAATGCAGTAGTGACACCCTCCCTTAGCCTGTTCAGTGTGGAGATGAAAGCAAAGGTGGCTATATTTAGTCTGATTTTTCTGAAGTGTGGGTGCAGGATGATTCCAGCACAGCCCACTTCAACAAGTGAAAGCCAGTGTAGGCAGAGCAGCCGTTTGAAGGGATCCTCTCTTTCTTTAAAGATCTGCTATTAGAGAAGGACTAGGAGAGGACACTTCAGTTGTGAGCTGGGGGAAGGGGGGTGCTGTCCCTTTCCTCCGCTACTATTGTTCTGATATTCTTTTATAACAGTGGAAGATATTTTTATCATGAGCCATTTGACAAGAGTGTACTCAACACACACAGGGAACATTGCTCAACACTCAACCAGGGCTTGGAAGGCCTCTTATGGAAAACGCTTAGTCTTTCTCAATGAGTTTATGCTCTAAAAGGGAAGATAGGGTGGGCCAATAGAAAAATAGAAATTTAAGCATTAGAAAAATGAAATAAAGGACAAAAGTGAAAACTAGGCTAGCATATTAGACAGTAGTGGAGTTAATGGGGAGAGGAGGAGAGATACAGATCTTTAAAGAGGTTTTTCCAGTAATAAGTGGTATAGTGGAAGATTGTTACCCTTGAAGTCAGAAAGTACCTAGTTCCCACTCCTGTCTCTAAAGCTTACTAGTTGTATGGCCCTTGAGAAGTTATATAATTTCCTACTACCTCAGCCTTTTAATTCGAGTTCCAGATTATATTTCAGTAAGTAAGCTCCTCAGGGGCAGGGACTCTTGTTTTTTTGCTTTTGTGTCTTTGTGTCTGGTACATAGTAGGTGTGTGAAAGATGCTTATTGATATCTGCAAAGTGGGGATAATAATATCTGTAAAACTTCCCAAAATTCTTAAAGGAATAATGAGATTTTATATGTGTATATAGTATATCTACACACATGTGCCTATATACACATACTCTATGTATGTATATATTTTATGGAGAACTCACACAAGGCAACACTCACACAGAGGTAAGAAGAAGCGACACAAGGACACTCTCAAGGTCTCTCTGAAGAACTTTGGAATTGATTGCATGACATGGGAGACACTGGCAGAGGACTGCTTGGCATGGTATGCCCACATCAGAGAAGGTGCTGTGCTCTGTGAGCAAAGCAGAATTGAAGTAGCTCGAAAGAAACATGAGATGTGCAAATCTAAACAATCCATTCCAAATGTTCACATGGACTATTGTGCCATACCTGGGGTAGAGCATTCTGAGCTCATAATGGTCTGATTGGCCACAGCCCGATGCACTGTAACTTGACTCTAACATAGTGATGTCACTTTGGTCCTCTTTGAAAACAAAGGACAACCAACCATATATACATGTGTATACCTATATAAATATATAGAGCTATTGATACATATATACGTGTGTATATGTATACATATATACACTTACATACACATATATGTGTTTTGTGCTTTGCAGACTTTCAATTGCTATATAAATGTCATTTGTCATTACATATTATGTATATGGGACATTTGGAAAGAGATTTAAGATGAAGTTGAGAACAAGGACTAGGTTTAGTGCTAATGTGGGTAGCAGAGAACAGTCAGACCTCCTATTCCTGTAAGACATCAGTATATACTTCTAAGAGTGATAAAGGATTCCCCTTTTCTGAAGAATTTGAATAAAAATGCAGCCTTATTTCTAGTATATTTGATATCTCATTGGTAGTAAAGGAAAGAAATCTATCTGGACTTTTTCTAGCCCTGTGTGAATCTAAGATAGTATCATATAGCTCATCTGTTTCTTTATCTAACTTGAGCAGTACTCTGTTCAGATATCTTTAGATAGAGATTATTTGCCTTAAAAGTTTTGGAAGTTTCTGTTTTATGTGGAGTGGCCTTGGAGAGTGGCCTTAGCAGATGGAGTGTTAGACCCAGAGTCATAAGCCTTGGGTTCAGATTTCATCTCTGTCACTTACTAGGTATGTGACCACAGGGGAATAACAGTGTTTCCTAACTTCATTTTTTTCCTGTATAAAATTAAGAAATTGTTTTAGATTGCTTCTAAAGCCCATTCTAGTTTTTAATCTGTGATACTATGATCTTCATTTTTATTTATTTTTTAAGTTAATTTATTTATTTTTAGCTTTCAGCATTCACTTCCATAAGTTTAACATTTTCTCCTCCTCCCCTCTTTCCTTCCTTTCCAAGATGGCATAGAATCTGATATAGGCTGTACACATACATTCCCATTAAACATACTTTCACATTAATCATGTTGTATAAAAGAGCCAGAATGAATAGGAGTAACCATGAGAAAGAAAAAAAAAAAAGAAAATAGTCTGCTTTGCTCTGCATTCAGACTCCATAGTTCTTTCTCTGTATATGGATGTCATTTTCCATCATGAGTCCTTTGTAATTGTGTTAGGTGCTTGCATTGCTGAGAAGAGCTAAGTCTACCAAAGTCAGTTCTTGCACACTGTAACTGTTACTGTGTACACTGTTTTCCTGGTTCTGCTCATTTCATTCAGCATCAGATCATGCAAGTCTTTCCAGGTTTTTCTGAAGTTCACCTGTTCGTCATTTGTTATAGCACAATAGTATTCCATTACATTCATATATCACAACTTGTTCAGCCATTCCCCAATTGATGGGCATCCCTTCAATTTCCAATTCTTGGCCACCACAAAAAGAGCTGCTATAAATATTTTTGTACATGTGGGTCTTTTCCCCATTTTTATGATCTCTTTGCGATACAGCCCTAGAAGTGGTATTGCTGGGTCAAAATGTATGCACATTTTTGCAGCCCTTTGGGCATAGTTATAATCTTCATTTTTAGCATATCGTATTAAGCTCTGAATATGAACATTAACTTCCTGCCCCCAAGACAACAGGACACATGTGTTTTGGGGTGTGTGTGTGTGTGTGTGTGTGTGTGTGTGTGTGTGTGTGTGGTTACTCAGTTGTGGTGATTGATACACATTATCTTAACTCATATCGTTTGTGATTAATGTCAGCATATGTTTTGGGGTCTGATTGACATCACTGCTAGAATGCTGTATATCTTTCTCCTTAGATCTGTTTTGGTAACTCTTTTTAATTTATCAGACTCAAAGTACTGACTATCACAAAAGTCTTAGTACAATTCAGAAGTGTTAATAGCACTTGCTATGGTCCATGCTCTATGGGAGGCTATAGGGATACCAAGACAAATAGAAATAGGTTCTGTCCTTAGGGAATTTACACTTCCCTATACAGAAACCACAAGATTGCAGATCTATACATTCAAAATAAGTAAAAAGTAGCCAAACTTGAGATTCTTTCTTTTTTTTTAAACTTGCATAACCAATGAAGCTGGGTGGGACAGTGGATACATTGGATGATAAAGTTCAGCCTGAGTCAGATCCTATGAGTCAATCACCTGCTAAAGCCCTACTGTCCTTGTGAGGCAGAAGCAACTCTTGCTTTGCCAGGGCATTGCAAGGCTTTGTAGGGCCTACTAAGCTGTGAATGGTTCTGAGTAATGTGTGGTGATAAATTGTGTCTGTCAGAGAACTAGTCTAGCTAAGTTAGGAGGGCTTGTCGCCCAGAAAAATGGTTTTCCTTTTGACCATGGCAATTCACAAAGAAGTACTTACTCACCAAGCAGAGAGAGGTAGTGATCTGTGTTGGGCGTGGGAAGTCCCTAGACCACTGAAATCATGATCCCTTCAAAGTATGTCAGTCAAACTCAGCATGAGTTGGCAGCATGATATGGAAGCCCAGTGAGCTAATTAATGATATCTTGAGCTTCATTAATACAAGTATGGTGTGTTCAGAGCAAAGGAGGCAATGGTGTCACTGTATCCACATCTGGTCAATTGTATCTCATTATGTCTGACACTTTTTAGAAAGGACATTGTCAGCCTGGAGAGTGTATAGTTTCCTTAGCATCATTGTCTTATTTCTCTGGATACTTATCGATGTCTTTTCTAAAATAAGGCATTGGTTGAAAGACATGGGGATCTTTAACAGACTTGGGATGAGAGTAAGACATGATTGAGATTTTTAGATATTTGAAAGGCTGCCATTGGAGAAATGTATCTTGTTCTGCTTGACCTTGGAAAACAGAAATGGAAGCAATGCAATTCATTAAGGATTTATTAAGCCCCTACTTTGTGCCAAGTATTGAGCTAGGAGCTTGGGACAGAAAGACAAAAAAACCAAAGCAACCTTTGTCCACAAGAAGCATATATTCTATGGGTGGTGATGGTGGAGTAGGTGACATCATGTACATAAATTCAATCTAAAAATAATTTTGGAAGCAGGGGTGATATGGAGGAACTAACAAAAGGAAGAGTCATGAAGGACCTCTTACAGAATGTAGCTTGTGAGCTTGAAAGAATTAGGATCCTAGAATGACAGCCTGTGTTGATGGAATGTCTTGTAGCAAGAAGGTCAGATAAGTTAGCACATTGTGCATGAGGATGAATAATAACTCTGTAAAGATTGCTTGGAATCGTATTGAGGCAGCAAAGTGGCAAAGTGAAGTGAATGTTGGACTTGGAGTCAGGAAGACCTGAGTTCGAATATTTCCTCATTCTAGCTGTGGGACCCTGGGCAAGTAATGTGACCTTTCTCAGCCTTTTCTGTGAAATGGGGCTAATAATAGCACCATCCTCACAGAGTTATTATGAGGATTAAATGAGTTAAGTAAAGTTCTTTGCAAACCTTAAAAACTTGCAAAACCTATCTTAAAAGCAAAAGGTAGATGCTGAAACTTCTTGAGCAGGGTTTAATACTGTCATTTGACCTTTGCTTTAGGGCTATCAATTTGGCATGTCATTTGACCTTTGCTTTAGGGCTATCAATTTGGCAGATTCGTATATGGCTTAGAGAGGAGTCTGGGTAAAAGATGATGAACACTGGAATTAGGGAAGTTACAACGTAAATGAACAGGAGGGGGTGGATTCAAGAGGTGTTATAGATGCAGAATCAACTAGATTTGCCCATTACCTGGGGATGGGAGACAGTAAATGAGAGTAAAGAATCAAGGAGGGTCTCTAGGTCTAAACCAGTGTTACTGGAAGAATGGTGACGCCTTCCTTAGAAATAAAGAAGTTGACAGGTTTAGGGAGGAAAGCTATCTAATTCTGTTTTGAATGGAATCTTGGGGTTGAGAAGTGATTGGGGGCAGCTAGGTGGTGCAACGGATAGAGCAATGGGCTTGGAATCAGAACTCATTTTCATGAGTTCAAATGTGGCCTCAGGCACTTAGTAGCTGTTTGACCCTGGGCAAGTCATTTAACTGCTCTCTGCCTTAATTTACTCATCTGTAAAATGAGCTAGAGAAGGAAATGGCAAACCACTTTAGTATCTTTGCCAAGAAAACTCCAAATGGAGTCATGAAGAGTCAGACACAGATTGTATATATAAGATAAGGGAGTCAGATGCATAGATATAGTAGCTGAACCTATGGAACTTACTGACAAAAGCACCAAGAAAGACATCGTAGAGAGGAAGGAAAAGGGGGTCCAGGACAGCACCTTGGTGTAATTCCACAAATAGAGGGCTGGATGTGCATGACGATCCAGCAAAGGGACCTGAAAAATTGCTCAGGCAGGTAGTGGAAGAACCAGGAGAGGACAATGTTACACATACCTAGGGAGTGGAGAATTATATTTAGCATTGGAAATATAAAGAAAAACAAACAATATAATCTCCACCCTCAAATAAATAGGAGCTGGAAAGTTGAGGGGAGGATATGCAGGTGACAGAAGTAGTGTTGTTGAATTGATTTAGAGGTGATGTGAGAAAGTGTGGGGCCTATCCTGAAATAGTGCCTTGGGCAAAGGAATCATCAATCAGGAGAGTAGGCTTTCAGGATGGAGATTTTTCCAAGGATGAGAAGATGGACTTAGAGGAGAGGTTGGTCCCACTGTCTTGAATATTGCAGAGAGATCAAGAATGATTATCGAGAAAAAGTCCTTGTAAAATTTTGCAGTGAAGAGATTTTCAATGACTTGAGAGGGGTTTTAATTTAATAATGGGGAAGGAAGCCAGATTTCAAAGGGTTGAGAAATAAGTATAAGAGGAGAAAGTGGAGGAAGTATAGTCAACTTTTCCTCCTAGGAGTTTGGCTGTGAAATTGAGGAGAGAGATTGGACTATAGTTTGAGGAGACAGTAAGATTAAGTAAAGGCTTCTTAAGGACAAGGGTGGTCTTGGAATATTTTAAGATAGCACAGAGAGAGCCAGTGGATATGGAGAGAAATTAAAAATTGGGAAGAGGGAATAAATAAAAGATTGAGATCTTGGAGGACATAGGAGGGCACAGGATGCAGTTGAGGGCACAAATAGAGGGGTTACATTGGGAAGGAGAAGGACCATTCCCCTTTCTGAAACTGGAGAGAATTGAGGAGATATTGAGGGGATCTTGAGGTGTAGAATTCTGGTGAAGAGGAGTTAATGATAAAGGGTCATCACCTGATCAGTCTAGCGAACTGCTAAGTCAAAGATAGGAAGTCCTCCAGACCTCTGAAGTTTATGAGGTCCTTCTCTTGTCAAGGGAAGATAAAGGAGCCTGAAACTGAACTCCAGCCTCTGCTACTCCTTCCCCTCCCATCCAGTGAATTCCTCCTCAGAGCTTTAACTGTATAGTTATCCCTTCCACATCATGACTTTTTCCCATCACTGTTTCAGTATATCTTGAATTGGCATAAGAAATTAAATGGAAATATTTTGGGAGTTTTGCGGAAACCTCAAATGACACATGAAGCCAGCAGATGAAACAAAAAGTTTAGAAATTGAGAAATGCATAAAATATATGCATAATATTGTGTAATATCAACCCAGATTTTATAACCCATAAAAGAAAATGAAGAAATTCAGACTTCTCTGGTATAAAGGGAGGGCCAAAAAATTTTATGGGATTTTCCAGATTGAATGCTGTACTCCTAAGGCCCTAGATGTGGAAGGGATAACTGTAATTCTCCTCTCCACTTGTACACATTTCTTAGGCTGAATTGGCCTCATTTTTCTTATCAGGAAAATGAGAACAATAAGAACACCTATATCGCAGGATTGTTTTGAGGATCAAATGAAATAATATGTGTAAAACAAGCCTAAAAATGCTCTATAAATGTTAGTTATTTGTTATTTTTTTGGTAAAGCGTGTGGTAAAGTCCTTTACAGAAAGAGTCCGAGAAGGGAATAAGTTAGATGGTTTGAGGAGAGATAAGAAAGTTTGGAATGAATTTAGGGAATATGACAGAATCAGGAAAGAGTAAAAATAATTGATGTGCTGGAGTGAAGATCAAATAACATAAATTTGAAGTTAGCTCAGTCAACATAGTTATGTGACTTCCACCAGTGTTAAGCTGTACCTGAATACGAACAAAGATGGTATATGATGCAAGCAATACAAGGGTTAGGATTTCTTGTTCTCTTTGAACAAGGGGGTAAGAAGTTCAAGAGCAGGGGCAGCTAAGTGGCACAGTGAATAGAGCACTGGCCCTGGAGTGAGGAGGACGTGAGTTCAAATTTGGCCTTAGACAGGTAACACAAAAACTAGCCATGTGACCTTGGGCAAGTCACTTAACCCCAAATGCCCTACCTTCCCCCTACAAAAAGAAAAAAAAAAGAAATTCAAGAGCATAGTGTAGAGACAACTGATTAATGATAGGGTCAAGATTTTGAAGGAAGGAAAATGAAACCAGAACACAAGCCATGGATTGGGGCAGTAAGGAGGGGTAAATGGAATGACAGGAAGTTGAAGTGATGACAGAGACAAGTTTTAGTAGGGAGGTATGAGGCCCAGGGAAAGATGGAAGGATAGGAGCTTATGGTTAGAAGAATTTCAGCATGGTAGTGGAACATTGGTGAATGATGGTGACATCAAAAGTATAATACTTTGCATGGATGGAGTAGAGTGAAAGCAGAAGTACTGAAGTTGAGGAGTTTGGCAAATTGGGAAGCAAGAGTATTTGAAGAGACATCATCACGTAAATAGAAGTTTCTGAAATAGAAAATCAGGAGTTGGGGTGGAGAGGAAGCCAATGAGCTAGGTGCTGAATGCCTTGAAAAAAGGACAGGAGAATCCCCTGGGGGTAGAGAGCAGAATCCAGATGGAATTAACTTCAAAGGATGAGAGGTTACTGAGTGGTGGTGTCAGGGAAAGGGTCTGGGAAATAAGTGAGGAGTAAGAGCATGCCTGCTTCTTTTCTTGATGTAGTCTGTTGAGGGTTGAGGGTAAGAACATAGAGTACTAGAAAGGATGGCCAGGGATGGACACAGTTGTCTTTTGGGGGAGCCAGGACTACAGGATGACAGAAGAAGCTTGGGAAGAAAAGGTTTGATTTGAGGAGCAGTGGGTGACTCTTGCAAAAGAGTAGATTTCATCTCAAATAAAAAGGCTCCTAACTTCCTAATCACTAGAGTTATCTAATAATTAGTAATACTAGTAATAATAGCTAACATTTATACAGCAAGGCACTGTGCTAAGTGCTTTACAATTATTGTTTCGTTCCATCCTCATAACAGCTGTGGGAGGTGGGTACCATTCGTGGGGTATGGCAAGTTCTCCCTGTGCTAGAGGTCTTTGAGTAAAAATTGTATTGGCTTTTGAGGAGCCATTTGAAAGATAACATTTGGGTATAGGTTTGATCAGTCCATTCAGACCTCTGTGACCTTTTAGATTCCTTCCATCTTTTGAAATTCTAATTTTTGGCAAGTAAAATTAATTGGCATATAGTCTGCTTACCACAGTAGAACTAAAATGGATCTGTAATATCTGTCATCCATGTAGATATTTCCTCCAAGATGTATTTCACAACCCATCTATGCCTGCTAGTTTCGTGTTATTCTAGTACAAATCCTCTCATAAATCTGCTGTAGGGGCCCCACCAATCTGAGGATCTTCTTTTCAATCTCTTCATGTCATGTGAACCAGTGGAGGAAGTAGACAATTTTGCTACATGACTTATATATTTTTTCTTTTGGTCCTGTAGCTCTCTGATAATATTGTTTATGCCATTTCTCCTGTCCTTTTCCTCATTTATAATGTATTTCGACTGCTCACACCTACAACATACATCTCTGTTGCTCTTTAGATAACCCTTAATGTCGCTTCTCCGGAGGCTGTGGTATTCCATGATTCACAGTCAAGAAGAATCACTGGGAAAATACTGGTGTTAAGAAGGCAGGAAGAAGCTTGTTTCCGGCAGGCAGAAGCTTGGAGTCATTAAAAGAACTCATTGTCTTTTCCCTGCAACCCACACCTCCTTTTGATTCCCCTACTTTTGTCTAATATACCACAATTCTTCCAGTCATCCAGATCAAAAACCTAGGCTAGGGGTGGAGAATCTGTGGTCTCAAGGCCACATGTAGCTTTCTAGGTCCTCGGGTATTGACTGAATCTGAACTCCATAGGGAATTTGTTCTGTGAAGTTTGGATTCAGTCAAAGGGCTGTAGTTGAGGACCTAGAGGGTCACATGTGGCCACAGGTTTCCCACCCCTGACCTAGGAAGTCTCCTATTATTGTACTTTTACTCTTTTCTCCTATAACTCATTTAATTTTTCCTTCAAAAATTTAGATGTTATGCTATTTAGCATATATATGTTCACTTTTAATACTTCATTATATATGTTATCTTAACAAAATCCTGATTATTCCATGACTATTCTAATTAGGTCTGTTTTTCTACTGCTTTGAGATCACAATTGCTACCCTTATCTTTTTTACTTTAGCTGAAGCGCAATAGTTTCTGCTCTAGCCTTTTATGTTAACTCTCTGTGTGTCTTTATGTATCAAGTGTGTCTCTTGTATGTAGCATATTGTTGGATTCTTGTTTTTAATCCATTGTGCTCTCTGCTTCTGTTTTATGGGTGAGTTCATCCCATTTACATTCACAGTTATTATTGCTATGTGTTTCCCTCCATATTATTTTCTTCTATTTGTCCCTCTCTGTTCCCACCTCAAATTTTTATTTTTTATTTTTTTAGCATTTGATCACAGTCTCCTTTAATTTACCTTCTCTTTTACCTCCTACCCCCTTTTTTGCCCATTTCCCTTCTATTTCCATATTGGGTAAGGTGAATTTCTCTGTGTGTATATATATTGCTCTGTTTTTGAGACAGTTTGGATGAGAGGAAGGCTTATATGTTGCCTAAAATCCCTCCATTTTCCCTCCATTGTAAAAACTCTTCCTTGCATGCCTCTTTTATGTGAGATAATTTCCTATATTCTTTCTCTCCCTGCCTTCTTCTCCTAGTATACCCTTCCATTTGTTTTTTTCTGAGTTCATCCCAATATAACAGACTTACATTTGAGGCCCCATGTGGCCTTCTAGGTTCTAGGGTATGTCCTTTTGACTGAGTCCAAGTTTTATAGAACAAATTCTTTTATTAAGGGGATTTGTTCTGTGAAATTTGGATTCAGTAAAAGGGCTGCACTTGAGGACCTAGAGGGCCACATGTGGCCTCAAGTCCACATGTTCCCCCACCCTAGGCAGTTTCCCTTTATAATTTCTTGATATATATATATATATATAATTTCTTTTTTCTTGTTATGAGTGTCAAGTAGTCCAAAATTCTTAAATGAGCTCTCCTTAATCTATTTTCCAGGTGAATTAGCCCTACATGTAGTGGGTCAGCTCTATACATAATGGGCATTTCAAAAATAATTATTATCTGATCAGTCTTAAACTGAATTTTAATCCTGGGATTATCAAAAAAGTTTTGCTGTAAACTTTTCATATATACACAAGTGCTCTGTTTTTTGAAGCTTCCCATCATAATCTTTCCTTAGTGTAGAAATACAGCATGATTTGTTATTCTATGAAAGCTGGGTGGTATTTGCCACCAGGTACAGTTGCTATGGAAATTAATAAGGGTGACTTTTCTCCACCTCAAGTGAATTCAGGAGAAGCTGGAGGCTGGGTCCAGGCTGTATATATTTCTTGCTTAAACTTAGGTACCTGTTAAGTATGACAGATTGGAATTTTCCCACTCTAATCTAACACCATATTGCTCACCAGGTATCAAACCTGAATTTATGAGTCTTCTTTCTGCTTACTGTCCCTGGTTTTGACTTAATTTCCTCTTTACATTATTGTGTTGATCCTGTTGAACTCTTTAGTTGGCAATCCTTTCAATTGGCTTCCACTTCAGGCGTCTCTGTTGCTTGGTGTCATCTGTTCCAAGACCCATCTTCCCACTGGCCAATAACCTCTGAGTTCTTATACCATAATTCATAACCTGTGTTAGAATGCCCTGGCTGAACCCCTCCTTGGGTCAGAGAGGACGGGATCTGCCCAAGGTCATACTTCTGGTTTGTTGTATGCCTCCTGCCTTCTGTCTCCTCTTCTCTGTTGCTTTGTCCGCCACACCAAATAGCCTTTTTGTTTTTCTCTTTGTTTTCTTGTAAAATATATAGGTTTAATCCTGATTTACTAGGCATTTTTTTAAATTTTGCCTTGGATCATGGCTAAGTAAAAAATTACCTTATTTGAGTTCAGCTTAAATTTCAGCCAATTCACACCATTTTTAATTGCTTCCCTGGTTTTTTCCCCCTTCTTGGTATATGTCCTAATATCATCTTTCTAAGTCTCAGTATTTTTACCTTAAACACAAGCCCATAGGCCCTCATTTGGTTCTTCTACTGCTTATTAGCACATCTGGCTATGTAGTCAGGTGTACTTTCAAATGAAGCAAGACCTAGGTAAGTTTAAATCCCATCCCTGACACTTCTTAGCTATGTGACTTGAGTAAAGTCACTGAACCTTTTTGACCCTCAGTTTTCTCAGTTGCAAAATGGGCTTAATATTTTTTAAATACTTCACAGGGTTGTTTTAAAGAAGGCAGTTCTGAGACTATAAAGTGCTAAATAAAGTGTTATAATTATTGAATTAATTGTTATATAGTAAGAAAAAATGAGACAAAAGTCAAGGAAGCCTTTATGGAAGGGATAAGACTTGAGTTGACTCTTAAAGACTGGTTTGATGGGGAAGAGGAGAACAAAGGTATTTCAGACAGAAATCAAAACAGAAATATGTGAATGGAGATGGGAAGGAACTTGACCTGGGGATAGTAATGAGGTAGCTTAGGTGGAGCAGTGGATAGAGCTCTGGGTCTGGAATCAGGAAGACCAGCATTCAAAACTGGCCTCAGACACTTTGTAGCTCTGTGACCCTGTTCACCTCAATTTCCTCATCTGTAAGATGGGGATAATAATAGCACTTACTTTGCAGAAGTGTTGTAAAGATCAAATGAGGCAATATTTGTAAAGTGCTCAGCAAAATGGCTGGCATATAGTAACAAATGTTTATTAATCTGCAATCTAAATCTGATATAGAGATGGGTCTGGCTAGAGTAGAAGACCTTAACAAGTAGAAGAATTTGAACTTGCTATACTAGGTGATAGGGAATTTTCTCACTTGTAGCTTCCAAGGTCCTTCTCAGTTATAAGTCTTTTCATCATTGAAGGTCAACCAGTAGGGATGGGGACCAGTAGAATACCTACCAGTACCTACCTTGAGGGAAGAGATTTTTTTTTTCTATCCCCAAAGCCTAACCAAGAGCCTGGCATATATTAGGTGCTTTAAAAATACTTGCTAAATTAAAAATTTGTCTAGTTGGATTGGGAAAAAAAATGGCTTGAGGCTGAGACAGCGCTTTGGAAGAAGTAGTAGTAATTTAGTTATGACACAATGAGTATATATGACCACAGTACAGAGTGTATGAAGCGAATTTAAGAAAGATTTCCAAGAAGAAATAACAGGATTTGAAATAACAGATTGCTACCATAATGCTTTGCTAGTGTGGTGTAATTGAAAGAATATTGTATTTGAAGTCAGAGGTCTTAGATTCAACTTCAAGCTCTTACACTTATTAGCTCTGTTTCCTTTGGTGTATCACTTTTCTACCATTGTTTCTTGGTCTGGAAAAATGATGATAATATCAGTTGAAGGGTTGTTGTGAAGTTCAAATGAGAAAATCGCTGCATAGGCCTTTATAGATTCTAAAGCGCTTTGTAAAACTGTCTTCTCCTTATTGCATTGATCGATGATCCGACTTTTGTTTATGTCACACCTGGTTGAATCTACTTAATGTTGGCTGATAGTAACTTCCACTGCAGATTAGGAGATTTGAAATGTGCTCAGGAGGCAGTGGACCTTAGCTGCCTTCAGGGGTTGTTCAGCACTTGGGGAACTAATGTTGCTGTGAATTAGCTCTTTCAATTAGAACTTCCCTTATTAACCTCTCAATTTATGTCAATTCAGTTTAATATGGACACTGTTCACAAAAGCAGGCGACTACTCTGATACTTTAATAAAGGCCACTGTTGTCATTTGAGCATAACATTTTTTAATCTGAAGAGAGCAGGGGCAGACAAGGGATTTCAAAGGTCCAGGACAGAATCTGTGAATTGAACAATGTTCCTTAGTAAATGAGTCCCTCTACAGTATGGCTTAGTGGTTTGCTTAGGGCAAAGGTCCCAAGTTAGTAGGTCCAGATCTACCAGTATGATTTAAAGATTTCCCTTATAGATCACTATCCATGATTTGCCAGAATGTTTATTGGAAGCTAGTGCCTGACTCAGTTTGGCCTTCCCAATAGCATATTCTCCCCATCACAGTTCACCACCTGATGGTCCCAAAGCTTTAGAGAAGATAAAAATAACTTATTACTCCAGTGTTTTTCCCTGAACTAGAGTTTAGGAAGAAAGGAAAATTAGATTGAGAGTTTTGTTTAGAATTTAAGAGTTATTTCAGTATAATCATAGAAGGGTCTCTAAGGGTCATCTAATGGAACCCTCTCATTTTTTGAATGGGAGACCTAGAGAGATTAGGTGAATTCCCTATCATCACATGGCTAAAAAGTATTGTTGACTAGGTTCAAAAAAATGATTAGTTATCTTATCATAGAAGAGCTTCTTACAATGCACTTATGTTAACTCTCCCTTACAATATTTTTTTATGTTCCACAGAGTGCTATCTTTATTTCTAAGCTGGATTTGAGATCAAAGATTAAATCCTGTGTCCTCTGAACTCAGATTTTGCCGTGATACATCCTACCCTCCAGACTATGTCTAGAATAGTTGCCAAGCATGATCTGATTTTTAAGATGGTACCTTAACATTATTTCTCCTTCATGTCTCCAAGAATTTCTTTCTTCATTCTAAGATTGAAAGGAGCAGGTCATGGTTTGGTGTTTGTATGTCTCTGTGCACATGTGTTTCTTTTGAAGAAGCAGCTGTTCCTTTGTTCTCTCAACTATTATATTTTCTCATAGCCGGAGGAGATGGGCCAAGATTCTTCTTGATATCCTTCTTCTTATAGGGTTGACTTTTGCAGATTGTTGGAGATCCTTGCCTATGAGTGCTATATGTAGACCTGGGGTTGGGTTGGGGGGCAGAGAGTGTAGAGAAGGAAGGAAGAATAGCATAGATTTTCAGGTTGACTGCTTAAGGGGATGGTGATAGGCGAGGCAGTGTTTCCTTTCAGCATAGTAGGAGGGAGGGGTTGTCCACCTGGTGTGATTTGAGAAATTCTCAGAGTCTCTTTCCCTCCCCCCGCCCACACAGCATCCAAAATATCTCCCTTATTAACCTGACATAGTGTCTGAAATTCTCCTATTATGGATTCATTACCTTGGGCTAAGGCATTACTTTTTTCCTTATTTTTTTTCTTCTAAAGGGTAAGCATCCATATGAAGATATGATATTAATCTCTTGTTACTCATATTTTGGTATGAATTGTTTTATCATATTCTTCTCTGTATGACAACAAGGCTCCCAGGGAATAGAAGGGGGAATTTTTTTAAAAAATTATATTTTTGTTTTTATATTACCTTCATTCTGTTTCCTTCTGCTCTGTCCAGAAAGACATCCCTTGTAACAAAAAATTAAAATGAAATTGAAGGAAAAAAAAGCGAAACTAATATATTAACTTGGGGTGACAATGTATGCAACATTTCAAATTCATAGTCACCTATCCCTCTAAAAAAGAGATGGAGGTGTAGTTTCTTTGTATTGTGCCTGTCACATAGTGGGTGCTTAATAAATAAATACCTGTTGACTTATCTTGACTTTTTTGGCCCGAACTTGGTCATTGTGATTACAGAGTATTCAGGTGTTCTTTTGTTTGTTTTAGCCACTTATCCATTCTGTCACATTGTTTTCATGGTTCTGCTTACTTTTATTCATATATTCCCATGCTTTCCTGAATTCTTCATGTTCATCCATTTTCATAGCTTAGTAATATTACATTATGTAACTATGTACCAAAATTTGTTTAGCCTTTCCCCAATAATTGGGCCTCTCCTTTGTTTCCAGTTATTTACTACTACAAAAAACCCTGGTATACATATTTTGATGTATACAAGACCTTTGTTTTTTGACTAATTTGGAGTATGGGCACAGCAGTGAGATGCCTGGATCATAGTCTATAGATATTGTAGTTACTTTATTAGTTGAATTCTAAGTTGCTTTCCCAAAGGGTTGGGCCAGTTCACAAGGGAGGTGGGAATTTTATTTGAGGGGAGCATTTTTCCCAAGCTACCCTCCTTTTTAGGTATTTTCTTTCTTCCTTCCTTTCTTTCCTTTCCTTCCTTTCCTTTCTTTCCTTCCTTTCCTTTCTTCCTTCCTTCCTTCCTTCCTTCCTTCCTTCCTTCCTTCCTTCCTTCCTTCCTTCCTTCCTTCGTTTCTTTCTTTCTCTTCAGAGTATTCTCTGTCCTTAATTGATCTGAACAACAACCTTGTGAGATAGGTGAGTCAGGTGGGAAAGCAAGCAAGAAGCATTTATTAAGTACTTAATATATGCCAGTCTCTGAGCTAAACACAGGAAGTAAGAAGAAAGAGAGGATGGCGGGCCTGCGCTCTTCCCCCTAATGGAGGCTTGGGGAGAACTCACCTATGGGACAAAGGGGCCAAAGGGGTGGAAGGATGTTCCAGATTAAGAAGGCCTGAGGGATAGAGGGAGGTCAAGAGTGAGAAGGCACCAAGGAAAGAGGGATATTCCATGGTATAATTCCAAGGACAAATAAGCATATTTCAGTATGAGAGGGCTAGAGGGCATGAAGATGCTAAATGCTGGAGAAAGTTCCAGAATGAAAAACCAGGTGAAAAATTATAGAAGTCCCAAGAGTCAGAAACAGAACTAGGTGGGGAATTCTCTCCTTTTAAAACCAGAGAGCATTATATATCACTGTAAGGTTTGCAAAGCACTTTACACGTATGTTAAACACAAAGGTCACCCTTTGTCACAAGTCACAGAACCAGTTAGTGATAGTACTGGGATTAGACCTTAGGTTTCCTGATTCCTAATTCATTCTTTTTGTTACTCCTCACAGTACTTGCTGCTATGCTGCTTTTGAATATAATGCTTACCTTTTGAGATGATTGCAAATGAATCTGGGGAACTGGCCTAACTACTTAAAATGCCTGGAACCCTAAGGGACCATGATGTAAGTGGACTTTGTCATTAAGCAAGGACTCTAGGTTCTGCTTTTGTCTAAAGCTATGGCCTGTACAGCCATGCAGAGGAAAGTACAGTAAATGTCCCATTTGTTGCTAGTTGGTTAACTAGCCATTTTGAAAATCTGTAGAAGAGTGAGAACTGATGTTTATCATGATCACCGTAAGATAAAATGCCCCCGAATAACTCTTAAAAATCACATAATTTAGTTGTAATGTTGTATATTTTATTTAGTTTTGAGAAATTAGTAGCTCATCAAATTATCACTTAAAAGAATTATTCCAGTTTCCAGAGTACCTCTCTTCTTGATTATGCTATATAATCGAGAGTTTTCTTATGCAAGCAGGCATGAGATTACAGTCTTGTTCTCAATATGGTATGGTGGAAGGAGGGCTGGCTTCAAAGTCAGAGGTTCTGGGTTCAAATTTTGACTCTGCCCCATGTAGGTAGCTAATTCTGTAACTTTAGGCATGCCATTTTATTTTGCCGAGTCTCAGTTGCCTCATCTGTAAAGCAAGTGCTCTGTATTGTATGAACTCCAGGGTCTCTTTGAGCTCTCATTTAATGACGCTATCATTCTCCCATTAGCCATCTAATTTGTGTTTATGCATGCAAATTTAGGGAGGATGGTCATGAATTACTAACAAACTATTGTAAAGTCATCTTATTAATTTTTTGAGATCTTCATGTTACAAGACATAATTAGAAATATCATTTATTCTAATTGGGCCAAGGAGATAGTAATGAAATGTCACTAGCCATCTGTTGACCTGCAATGAGCATTTTAGATGGGGTTGATAGGGAACGCACCTATATGCCTAGAAACTTTGGACCCATTTACTGCATTAAAGGGCCTAATTTAAGAGCATATTCTTGTTTACTCTCTTATACTGACATCCCCATCTGCTCTTTTCTGCTGGCTACATCTGTGTAACATGGAGAGAAGAAATGGCTTGATGGCTCACTCACTGCTGTCTCCCTCCTACTCCTTTCCCCCCGTTCCCAGATCTGCCCCTTTCTTCTGACATCTCCTTATCATGGTGGTGATCGGGACGCTGACATTGAGGGCAGAGCTGATCTTTCTGGGTGAGCCATCTGTCAAACTGCCTAGGCTGCAGATGGTACAAGGATCATCAGTGACAAATTCTATCAAAACCAGTCCCCATCCACTGCAGGTTCCCACTCTTAGGGAGGGAGAAGTGAGTCAGTGACTCTATATGAAGGACCCTGAAGAAAAGCCAGGAAAATATAGCTAGACAGTAGATTTTCTTTGAAAAATAATCCATTTTAAGATTGTATTATTCCCCTAAACCTGCTAACACCTTGTCTTCAAGTGCTATACCATAAGGAACTTAAAGCTTTACACAGTCAGATACTGATTAAATTGCTTGTAGGAGATCAGTGAAATTCAGTGTTCTTGAGTATTATTCTAATTTTTGGATCTCAAATTTTAGAAAGGACTTTGACAGCCTTGAGTAAGACTAGAGGAATATAACCAGGATAGTGGGAGGAAGAGAACCTTTGCCATACAAAGGATAGTTGAAAGAGCTGGGAAAATTTAAACTTTGGAAAGAGAAGACTTGGGGTGGGGGAAGTTTGAAGGAAATTTTCTCTGTTTTCCAATATTTGAAGAATTTCATGGAAAAAAAAGAGATTAGATTTCTTTGATTTGGTCATAGAGGGCAAACCTAGGCTTAATGAATAGCAGCTATGAAGGGGCAGAAGAATATGAGGGTGAACTTTCTAAAAATTTATACTGTCCAAAAATGAAGTGAGCTCATTGTGGTATAAATTCCCCAACAATGAATGTGTTCAAGAGGAAGCTGGATGATCATCCATTGTGAGCTCCCTCTTTTCTACAGTTCTGTATCTCAACATCACTCTCAGCCCCATTGATTCTTTCTTTATTTCAGTCTCGGAAGAATTTGCCCTTTTTCTTGTCAAAAATAACCCTTCTTTTCACATCTTTTATCCCATTTTCTCCTATCTCTTCTGAGAATCAATGCCCATCTCTTCCTGCAAACATGGCCACATACAGTCCATCCTTAAAAAATGATCACTTGAATCTGCATTCCCTACAATGTATCATCTTATATTTATCTTTCCTTTCTCAGACAACCTCTAGAGAAAAAAATTCTGGGTATACTTATTGCTTCTATTTTCTAATCTCCTACTTCTCATTTCCCTGTCAGTCTGGCTTTTATCCCCACCATGTGACTGAACTTGCTACCTCTAAGATCACTAGTTATCTCTTAATTACTAAATCAGTTGTCTTTTCTCATTCCTCATTCTTGACCTTTTTGAATCATTTGACACTGATGACCATCTCATTCTTCTTGATAGGCTCTTATCTTTTTTTTTGTTTGTTTTTTGGTGACATTGTTCACTCTTGGTTTTCCTCCCATCTTTCAGACTTTTCAGTCTCTTTTTCGGACTTATTTATTTTAAGACCTAGATGTATACCAGGACTCTGTGATAGGACATTTTCTCTTCCCTTTATATTCTCTCTTCATGACCTCATTAGCTCCCATGGATGTGCAACCATCTCTATGTAGATTACAGGTTCTTAACATTGTTTGGACTGTTGGTCCTTTCACGAACCCCTTTAATTGACTGATGAAGACTATGGACCCTTTCTCTAAATAAATGTTTTTAAATGCATAAAATACATAGGAATGCAAAGGAAATTTAAAAAATGCAAAGGAAAAAAATTAAAATAATTATTAAAATATTTTTTAAAAATCAAACAACCCCCCAAATCTATCAAAGGTGTCAATGGACCACAGATTATGAACCCTTCATGTAGATCAGGAAGTCAGATATGTGACCTATGGACCACATGCATCCTGTAATACTCTTGAGTGTGACTAGAACCACATTAAAATTTTAACTGGAAAATATTTAACTAAATAAATAAAAGTACAATAAAACAGACAGCATTACATTTTAAAACTGTCAATATGTAGCTAAAAGGGATCTGTATGCATTGATTAGTAGTCTTTGTTTCTATTCGAGTTTGATACCATTGTTATAGGTGATTACTCTAATCTTGATACATAGCATCATTTCTCACCTGAAGGGGGATCACCCCAACTTCTTGCTGAACATCTCTGATAAAATACCCACATCAAATTAATTTTGACATGTGAATATAGTACTGTCTCTATCCCACCAAAACTAACCTCTTAACCTCTGTTTTTCACTGTAAGGCACCATCATCCTACCATATAGCTGATACCTAATAAATGCATAAGGACTGAATGACCTGAGTTTAGAGCTCAAGTCATCTTTAGTTCTCAGTCTCATTCATTTCCTAATATCTATTGAGTTGCCAAGTTTCTTTAATCCTACCTCCACAATATCTCTTGCATCTATCCTCTTCTTTCCAGTCACACAACCGCTATCCCCATTCAGATTCTCATCGTCATGGCAACAACATCTAATTATTTTCTCTGCATTTTCTTTCCCTAAGCCAACTTCCATACAAAAATCACCAAAAATTGATATTCCTAAAGCACATCTTACCATGCAAATTCACCATCTCCCCATTATCTCTAAGATAGGATACGTCTCCTCTCTGGGGCATTTTAAGCTCTTTAAAGCCCAGTCTTGTTTCAACTTATCTTTGTACTGATTTCAAATTACTTCTTGTCATTCTTTTTGTTTCACAGAAACTGGTCTGCTTGCTTTTCCCTGTAAAAGACATATCACATTTCCATGTCTTGGCATAGGCTATGTATCCCCCATGCCTGGAAGACTCTCACTTCTTACTTTCACCTCTTGCAACCTCTAACGCTCCCTAAGGTTCAGTTCAATTACCACCTCCTTTAAAAGGCCTTTGTTGATTCCCCTGGTTATTGGTGCTGCCTTTTCAACACTCATTTTTGGCCTTCACTTTTTAATTTTCCATTAACCTCTCCAATCTTAGTTAACCCAATAGTTAGCCATTTCAACTCTATACTCTCCTCTGTTCTTGAATTCCTTGTACCTTTGTCTTGTTGTCACTCATCTCTTGCCATAGCTCAACTCTGGATTATTCCTACCATCTGTCTCCCAGACTCCTACTCTGAAGCTTCTGAATGCAGCTGGAAGGAGGCTTGAAATTGTGCTGACTGGGTATATTACCAATTCATATTATCCAACACCAACTGAGCATTTACTGCATTAAGTAAATTGAATTTTTTTCCTCAATTGATTCCCTATCTCACTCCTCACAGAAGTAATTCTAAACCTTCTCTTCTTATTTTGAGCCTCCCACACTTCCTCTTCACCCTTTTCTTATAGCTGAGGACCTTAGTTTACTGAAAAAAAAATGAAACTGTTTGATGTGAACGCTTCTCCGATTGACATCATCTCCCACTCTCTTTTCCTTTTCCAGTCTCTGATAGAAAGAGAATCTTTCTTCTTGCCAAGGCTAACTCCTTTATGTATGTATTTGATCCTGTCTCCTCCCATTTTATCCCACAGATTACATTCCTTATCATCCTCCCCTCTCTAACTTTCAACCCTTTCCATCTACTGGTCCCTACAGTCTCCTCAAGCTATATTTCTTCCTTTCTCGTCTATATCTGATGTCATTTTTCAGTTGAAATCACTGTCTCTTTAAAGTTGCCAATGATCTCTTAATTTCCGGATTTGATGATAGTTATTTTTTTTTCTGAGTCCTCATCCTTCTTGACCTCTCTCTTGCATTTGACAGTGTAGACACTGTCCTCCTTACATTCACATTTTTGGGGGTTTAAATAACATTATTCTCCTCTAGCATCTCCCATTACCTGACTTCTCCTTCTCAGTCTCCATTGTTGACTCATCATCTACATCATGCCCCATAACAGTGGGTTTTCCCAAAGTCCTGTTAGGCCCTCTTCTCTCTACAATCTCTCTTGGTAGCCTCATCAATTTCCATAAGTTTAATGAGCTTCAGTACCTCATCATACAATTTGCTGTTGGATATATCGATAAGGAAATACGAGTTGCTATTGGATATATCAACCTGGCAGCTATGTGGCACAGTGGATATAGAACACTGGGCTTAGAATCAGGAAGACTTATCTTCATGAGTTCAAATCCAGCCTCAGACATTTACTAACTATGTGACCCTGGGCAAGTCAGTTAACTGCCTCAGTTCCTCATCTGTAAAATGGGCTAGAGAAGGAAATGGCAAAACACTAGTATCTCTGCCAAGAAAACCACAAAAGGGGTCATGAAGAGTCAGACATGACAGAAAGTGACCAAACGACAACAAATAACATCAACCTGGATGTCTTAGAGACATCTTATCATGTTCAACATATCAACTCATTCTCTTTCCTCCCAAATCCTCCTCTCCTACAAATGGCCTTATTTCTCTTGAAGATGCCCCCATCCTTTTAGTCTCCCAGGTTCTTATCAGTGCTATTATCCTGAGATTTCTTGCTTCCTTAGCCTTCCCATGTGATCATTTGCCAAATCTTCCAGCTTTTACCTTCACAGCATCTCTTAAAACTGACTCGTTTTCATTTACATTGCTACTGTCTTTGCTCAGGCCCCTGTTATGTTGCCTAGATTATCATAACAGCCTTTCTAACTGATCTCACTACCACAAACCTCTCATCCCTTCTCTTTATCCCAGCCACATTGCTGCCAAAACAATCCAGATTTGTTCCACGTGATTCCTCTATCCAATCAATCCAGGAGCTTCCTATTGCCTCTAAGATAAACATAACTCAGTAAGCAATCAATAAGCATTTATTAAGGACCTACTGTGTACCAGGCACTGCTAAATGCTAGGGATATAAAAAGAGGGAAAAGACAGCTCTTGCCCTCAAAGAATTTACCATCAAACGGAGAGTCAATATGTAGTAATATGCAAAGCAAGCTATGTACAGGATAAGTAGGAAACAGTTAACAAAGAGAAGGCACTTTGCCCAACATATCTTTTCAGCCTTATTGGATATTACTCCCCCTCTCTCACTTGGAGATGCCGCCAAACTGGCCCTCTCTCTGTTCTCACATCCAATATTTCATCTCCCATATCTGTGCCTTTGCATTGGCTATCCCAAATGCCCAGAATTCCCTCCTTCCTTACCTTTGCCCAATAGAATATATCTCTTTCTTTAAGATGCAACTCAGATGCCTACTTTAGTATGAAACTTTTTCCTATCCTCCCAACTATTAGTGCTTTCCTTCTTACACTGCTTTGTATTTAACTACTTTGCAGATATTTGTAGTTATTCACTTTATTTTTATAATATATGTATATATATGTATATATGTGTGTATGTGTGTGTGTGTACATACACTTGTGACCTCCATTGGAATATAAATTTCTTGCAAGTATGAATTATAACGTTCTTTGCACTTGTATTCTCAGCTTCTATTACACTGCCTTGCATACAGTAACCAAATACTTATTTGCTGATTATGTTTATACTTCTCTTTGTATATGTCCTTTTTGCCCGTCTTTGACTTGGAGTCAGGGACTGTTTTCATTTTTGGCTTTGTAGTCCCCAAGATATACCACAGAGTAAATGCATAATAAATGTTTATTGAATTACAAGTTGAAGAGATGATTAATGTTTCAGATAAGGGATTACCTGCTTGGTCTGTTAAATTCTGTAACGGTGAAATTCTGTAATCTTAAGGAAAGGAAGGTTTTGTACAAGAAAAGAAATTTGTCGAGGCAATGCTAATGGCTTATTCCCACTATCTCTTGGTACTTTAATGATATTCTGAACAAGAAAGATTCTGCATCATAAGTATGGAAATATAAATTATAGAATTAGCTCTAAAAGGATTTGGGACCTGAGAGTGAGGTCTGAAGCTCTTATATGTTCCAGATACTCCTGGCGGTTGAGTCATTCAATAAGCATTTGATTTTTTAAAATTTATTTTATGTTTAATTTATGAAATAAGCATTTCCATAACATAGACAAATTTTTTAAAAAGATGATTGCACATGAAATTGCATATCTGTTATGTACAACTTGTTATTCCTTTTCAATATATAATAAAGTTATCAAGTACATTTTTTTCCTTTTTTCTTCCCTTCTTCCTTTCCTCCCCCAACCCCATTCAGTAAGCATTTATCAAACACCTGCTAAGTCTAATCACTGTGCTAGATATTGAGGATATAAAGAAAAAAATGAAATAGTCCTTGCCCACCAATAGCTTACATTGAGCTCAGGGGGTTGAAGGGAATTAGGACTGCCAAGTGGCTGAAGTGAAGAGGAAGAACTAGACATTCTGCCTGGACAAAAGCATGGAGGCAGAAGAGAGTATGTTTTATTTATAGGGAGCAGCAAGTAGGCCAGTTACGCCTAGAGTATATAATGTAGTATCAGTTTGGAAAGAGCTTGAAGTTAGATTGTGGAGCCTTGAAATAGCAGAAAAGTTTTTTTGTTTTTATCCTAGGAACAATAGGGCATATCTGAAGTTTCTTGATCAGGGGAAGTAATGTGATAAGACAGATGCTCTACAAATACCGATTTTGCAGTTGAAATTGGAAATTTGATGTTAGAACATTACCTAACATGGCAAATGTCCTGTAACTTTTAATGAGAATGTTTCGTTGCTATTGGGAGTGAACCATGGTTTACATTAGTTATATAGCTCATGTCTGTGACTTATTCTTTGCTTCCATCAGCCTTAACAGTGACTCAATTAGTTCTTGACCTATAGGACTTGCCATATAGTTAGAGCAGAAAATATCTAAATGAGAAATTAAATTATCCTTAGTACTCAGAGCAGATAGCTGAAAAATACATTTCATGAGTACTTAAAAATTATTTTGTGATGGGCAACTTTCAGGATATTTATATAATATGTGTATATAAAGTATGCTATATATACTTATGTTTGTGTATATATGTATGTGTGTGCATATGTATATGTGCATACATGTGTATACACACATCAGTTCATATATATGTACAATATATGATTCAGACCTGTGATTCCATCACTATAGGCCATTCCCTGTAGGGCAGCAGTTCTCAACCTGTGGGTTATGTTCAATTTGTAACAATGAAAATACATCCTGGGGGCAGAGCCAAGATGGCGGCATAGCAGCAGCAACATATCGCAGCTCTCACATAGCCACCCCAAAATACCC
>CM053580.1:492206482-492264963 GCA_028627135.1 Pseudochirops cupreus
TGTTTTGGGGTGGTGGGCGGGGGAAAGACGGGGAGAAAATATGTAACTCAAAATCTTGTGGAAATGAATGATGCAAACTATAATAAATTTAAAAAAAAAAGAAAGTACATCCTGCATATCAGATATTCACATTACAATTCATAACGGTAGCAAAATTACAGTTATTAAGTAGCAATGAAAGTAATTTTATGTTTGGGGGTCACCACAACATGAGAAACTGTATTAAAGGGTCACTGCATTAGGAAGGTTGAGAACCACTGCTCTAGGGAAACTTTTTTTGTGAGGATTCCCAAAGCTTACATTGGTGCAGACTGGCAACTTGGCAATGACTTGGAGACTTTCTAGGGCACTGAAAGTTAAATGACTTGCCTATGGTCCTATGAGTAGCGTGTATTAGAAGCAAGATTTAAACCTGGTTTTTCCTCTCCACAAGGCTGATTCTCTATTGATCGTGCCACATTGTTTCTCTTCAGTGGTATAGAGATAGAGCGTGGGGAAATGTCTTTTTTTAAAGTATGTGACTCTTAAGTCATACCTTCTTGAAATAGATTCTAATGTTCAGCATTGTTTCTAGCATATACATTTTGGTTATAGATAACAACATATACAATGTGGTTATATAATATTTTTATTATATGGTAAATATTTATTGAGAGTATTGACAAGTCCTGAGAAGAGAGAGAGAATGCTATAATGAAAAGGTCTCTGAACTAGGAATACACACAATTTTGAGGTCGATTTCTGATTTTGCCCACTAAAGTAGACTCGCTGTATTACACCAAGTAAGTTCCGGACTTTACATCTCTGGATATCAGTTTCTTTGTCTGCAAAATGAAGAGGTTAATCAGATGACAAATGTACTTTCTCAGCTCTAACATTCTATGATTTTAAGACAATGTTCTGAGAATTTCAAGTACAAAAAAAGTCATTTACAGCTTGTAGGAAAACCAAAGGAGCAGACATTGGCTACTGAGTTGGAGGCAAGATGGAGAGTTGGAAGATACATCCGCATAAAGGAACCAAAAGAGTAGTAAAGCAGCGTGTGCACAGAGGGTACTGACAAGTGAATTTCGTGTGACCAGGACATGCTAAAGTAGATATTAAAGGAAAAGAGTGATATGCTAGATGCCATAGCTATATGGAGAACTTTCAGGTATATAGCAAGTCTTTTATCAGAATCATAGTGATAGGCATGTGAATAACTAATGTGTTTGAGGAAATTATATTTATTACAAATCTCACATGCTTCTGTTTCACCTACACCTTCACGCACAGACGTTGATGAACAACCTTTCATTTCAGTGTGTGTGGTCCACCTACCATGGTCCTTCTTAAGACTCAGTTTTGATTCATGAGGACTTTGAATGGTGATTTTCCTGATCAGGCTTATTTTGCACCCACCTTGTTTGAAACAGTGAACTTCTCAATTCAAATTGCATCCGAATATTCAGTTGCTCTCCAGGAAAAGAATAGCATTTAAAAAGTAAAGCATTTAATTAACATAGAAACAAATAATGAAGTAAAAAGAATAGTGTATTCTATAGTACACAATTCCCTTCCATTATACCAGCAAACAGTTTGGGAAACAAGTTCTTCTAATACCATTGGCTATGGAATGAGGGCAAAATGTAATCAAGGTACTAGCAACCTGATTGTACTCTTGGGACAAGTCTTGGATTGGCTTGATGTCAGTAAAGAGTCAAGTGTTTGTCTCTCCAGTTGCCTCAGAATAGCTCCGTAAATGTGGTGGCAATTCACCAAGATGTCTCATCTTCTTTGTTCCCTGTCAATTTATAGTGCCACCACAATTCACAGAACCGATGATGACTGTGAATGTGCTGGCATAGTTTTCAACCACAAAATATAACAGATTCTACTTAAAGAAGGCAGAAGCAAAACACTTATTCAGACACCAGAGATCCACATTCCAAAACCAGGAAACTGAATCCATCATAGCAACAAAGAAGTTAATACAACATAGCACAGCAGGAAGCCACACTGTCCTTAAGCCCTCTCACAAATACTCACAAGCCTAGCTGTCAGAGCAGGGGGAAAACAAATACAATCCTAGCTGTCTTCTTGGGTGCATCCTCTACTCTCTCCAGCTGTTACTGTTGACTCCTGGCTTCCTGTGGGCTCTGCTTTACCCTTCAGCAAGTTCTTCCCACCACAGACTCCATGTGATAACATCTCTTTGGGGGCTTGGAACATCTTCAAATCAGGGAAGATCTTCAGATTCCCTTAGGCTTATTAAGAGGCTGGGAAGATCTTCAGATTACCATTGCCATTGCACAATTCCATTAGTAACAAAACTACTAATACTGGGCTCATTCCCAAATTCCTCTCTTGTTCCCTTTATCAGAAATCTAGCTATGACTTTCATTTTTTTTCCATCCTCCCACCTTCCCAGATAGCATCAAACTGTGCTGCAAGTACCTGTGTCTTGTGGTAATTTGAGTTTTTATATTTCTTTCAATGAATATTCATGTTCTAGGTAGGTCAAGGGTTCTTAATTTGGGGTTCATAAACTTTTCTCATACACACACATACTTTAATGTATTTTATTATAATGGTTTTTTTTTTTAATCCTGTGTATTTTATTTGACTCATTTAAAACATTCAGAGTGGTTTGTAGGCATCACCCAATTGCTAGGGCCATCCATGGCACAACAAATAATTAGGAATCACTACCCTAGACCCAGGAATCCTAGAAAATATAACCCTTTACCCTATCTCACCCATATAAGTCATAGGATCATAGATTTCAAGCCAAAGGGAAACTTTTGAATCTTCTGCCTTCTCTATTGTTGAAATAAGTAGTCTAAGCATTAATACCCCCATTTTATAACTGAGAAAAGATAACCATTTTCTTGTGGTTACAGAGTAGAAATGGGACTTGTCACCTAGGCTTCCTGATCCTAAATCTAGTGTTCTTTCAGCTTCATTCATGAGCCATAGAAATAGTCTTGCTGTGCCTCAGCATCTCCATTTAATTCAGTTCAAGACATAATCATTAAATGGCAATTATGTACCAGGAAGGATGCCAGGTACTGGTGATACTTAAACAAAAAAAGAAATCATCCCTGGCCTCAAGGAGCTTATATTCCAGTGGGAGATACAAACAGTATTATGTAGCTAGACAAATCAATACTATATATTTTTGTGTGTATGTGTGTGTGTGTGTGTGTATGTGTGTGTGTGTGTATATATATATATAAATATACATATATATATATATATATATATATACATATATAAAACAGTTTATTTTTTTTAAGTGAGGGGGCAGTCACAGCTGAAGGGATCAGGAAGGGTCTTAGCTGGATGCTTCTTAGGTTTTCTTCATAAGTCCAAAGTGTCAGCTTTTCTCCTTTGGTTTGTCTACCTATACAGCTCTTATGGGGACTGACTTTCTTAGAGACATAAACCTAGAGAACAGCAAATTGGGCCAGTTTCCTGGTGTTGAGCACTGCTTCCTATTCTATCCTACTTCTAAGAATTCTACAGTTTTAAGTCAAGAAGGTGTGAACGTCATGACCTACCTCAAAGGACCAAGAAATGAGTATTAGCAAATGTTTCTGTAGTAGTTTATAGTCCTGTAAGATCTTGATAATCACTTTTTGTTAGGTCTATCACATTTACATGAGGTTAAAAGTAATTATCTCCCATTGTTAATACAAATGGGAAAATGGAGGCCGATGAAGGCTCATAGAGCATGAGCTCAGATTAAATTGGATTCGGAGTTTGGGTTTTGATGTTGGATCTTGGTTTTCACAGTTGTAAAGTGAGGGGAGGATGATAATACATTTTTGAAAAATGAGATGGGGTTAGATTCAATGTTTGAGGTCCCTCAGAAATAAGTTCTCATAATAGAACAATAAAATACTGAGAAGTGAATGATGACTGAGGTTCGAATTATCCATGGATATGAATTCTTATCTTATTCTTCCTTGCAAAGAATTTTAGCTGTGCCTTAAGAGCTTTTTTTTTAAATTCTTAGCTGAGTTATCTCTTCAGCCTAACACCAGAACCACTTCTAAGCATAGGGTAATATGCTTTTAATGTATCTCGCACCAGCATATACTTCAATAAGGTATACAAATAAAAAGTGGGTTGAATTTTGAAAGTTCTGAGGTGATGGGAACATTCTAATAACAGTGCTGGGTTTGGAGGCAGAGGTTTTCAGTCCAAGTCTCAGCTCTCTTACCCAGTACCTGTGTGATCCGAGGCAATTTGCTCAACCCTTCTGGGCCTTAGTTTCCTTATCTATAAAATGAAGTTGTACTTGGGGCGGCTAGGTGGCACAGTGAATAGAGCACCAGCCCTGGAGTCAGGAGGACCTGAGTTCAAATGTAGCCTCAGATACTTAATACTTACTAGCTGTGTGACCTTGAGCAAGTCACTTAACTCCAATTGCTCTGCCTTTCCCCCTCCAAAAAGCAAAAAAAGAAAAGAACAGAAAAGAAATTGTACTAGATCAGGAATTCTTAACCTGGGATCCATGGACCCTCAATGGGTCTAGAGTTTGAGTTCAGGGCCCTGTGAACTTGGGGGGAAATATATTTTTATTTTCACTAATCTTTGGTTTCCTTTGTAATTCTATTCATTTTATTTTATGCATTTCAAAACATTATTCTGAGATGGTGTTCATTGACAGTTCATCAGACTTTCCATGACTCAAAAAAAGGCTAAGAATTCCTAGAAGGAACACAAACAAGTTTCCCTTCAAGCTCAAAATCTAATGAAAAAAGGAAAGAAGTAGGAACATTTGGGGTAAAGCAGGGAAGAATTTCACATTTTTTTGTGTCAAGCCTGCTTCAGCCTGAGAATCTTGCTAAGGCGAAGTTGGGAATTTTGAAATGATGTCTAGAGCTTTCTGAGTGAGTTTCATGCAGCCTAAGGAACTTTGTTACAACTTCCCAGATAAATGGGAGGAAGGGAAAGGATGCTCACTTTACTTAATGCTTGAGAACATACCGTTGCTGAAGCAGCTTGATATTTGGGAAAGGGCTCTTGATTTAGTCTGAAGACTCACATTTGAATCCTGCTTCTTTCACTGACTACCTGTGTGACCTCGAGCAAATCTCAACTTCCCTGGGCCTCAGTTTCATTTCATATAAAATGAAGAGATTATATAGATAATCTTTGAAGTCTGGATCAGAAAAGCAGCAAAATGGAAAAGAAAAGAAAAGTCATGGCAGATAGGAGAAAGTAAATAATAGTAGGCTTTTAAATTATCTCTGGTAAAGGGAGAGGAGGTGAATGTGTGCAGTTGAACACTGCAGATAAACCCATGAGATCCTGCCAAACTGGCTCCCCTCCCAAACCACCCTGTATTTAAATACTTTGTATTTATTCTATTTATTCTGTTTATACTTATGTATATACTTGTTTTCTCTCCTCTTAGATTGTAAGGAGAGGTTGTTTCATTCTAGTATTTTATCCCCACTGCCTAACACAATGCTTGGCCCAGTGCGTGTGCTTAAATAAATGCTAGTTGACTGATTGAAACCAAGCTACCTGTGTGATTGGGGGCAGTCAGTCAATTAATCTGTTTCTTCTTCTTTAAAGTGGGCATAATGATACCTGTGGTACATATCTCACAAGGTTGTAATGAAAATTGAATGAGATAAGGTATGTAAAGTGCTTTGCCAACCTTAGGGCACCATATAAATGTCAGCCATTATTATAATTTGCAATTCCCTCCAGTTCTAAATCCCGTAATCTTAGGAGAGGGGCCCAAACTGTTATAACTATTTCTGTGTGCTGGTACATATGATAGGATGCTTTTTACTCTTGTGGTCTTTCCTTCCTGTGTTAGAGATAGTGAGAAAAAAGCAAAGAACTGGGAGGGAAGAGAGCTTCGTCTTCATCCTGGGTCTCTAACTAACTTCCTGGGTGACCACAGGTATATCGTTTACTTTTTCAGCCTGAATTTGCAAAAATATTTTGATTGGATTGTCTGTGTGGAGTCCCTTTTTCTTGACAAATCCAGTTACCCTTTTTCAGAGATGTTCAAAAGTTGGCTCTGCTTTACAGGTGTTTTTATTTTCCCTTCCTGTATGTCTGATTAGAGTTTTGTGCTTTTAATTTTTCTTTTTTACTCTTTTTTTCCCTAAACTTCAGAAAAGTTATAATGTAACAGTTGTTGTTTACAATGTTTAAATGGCAGTCATATTGGGAGCTGACTGAAAGCATCTTTAGAAATAATTTACAGCAGTATATATGAATTTCTAATCTTTTACAGTGGATTTCTGCAGAATTTTTTTTTGCCTATTTTTGTTCTGTTCAACAGCCAAGAAGATCTAGTTCAATATGGAAACTGTTAAAATATTTTTAAAGCATTTTTTTTTAAAATTTGAAAACACAAGTATGAAAATAAATCCCTTCCCTAATTATTTTGCTACTTTTACTTAGTGCTAGTTGTCTTGAGTTGCCTTTTGCAAAGAGAAGTCTTGCCTTTATGAGGTTAAGAGAGCTATGGGATATTGATGGCACTGGTCCCAGCATTCTTTCACTTGTATTTTCTACCAGCACTCAGTTATGGGACTCGTGGGTGGAAGCCCTGAATACTATTTGGTATTTCTTAGGCTTCAACAAAGCAGCAACTGTCCACTGAGCAAAGGCATTATGCTAATAGCCCTAGGGTAACTTTAAAAAAAAAGTATAAAACATAGATAGACAGGTAGGTGGCCCAGTGGATAGAGTCTTGGTCCTGGGGTCAGGAGAACATGAGTTCAAATTCGACCTCAGACACTTACTAACTGTGTGACCCTGGGCAAGTCATTTAATATCTATTTGCTTCAGTTTTCTCATCTGAAAAATGGGGATAATAATAGCACTTAACTTGCAGAATTGTGAGGATCAAATGAGAGTAATTTTAAAGTGCTTACCGCAGTGCTTGGCACCAAGTAAGTCCTCTATGTGTTTTAGCTATTCATTATTGTTGTGTTGTTGTCATTATTGGATAGTACTGCCTACAAGAAGTTTATGTTCTCCTGTGTATAAATATTCAGTGCTATAATCGAAGTATCATTGTTTGCTGGAAGAGCTGGATTTATGGAAGCCATAGGAGTTCATATAACCTAGAAGAATGACTGGAAGTATATGGAAAAGAAGAAGATGTTTCAGGAAGATAGCTCTGCCCAAGCAGAGATAGAGAGTTGAGAAAGAACATGATGTGGAGGGAAGGAGGAGGAAGAAAAATTAGATCATAGCTCTAGAACTGGAAGGGAGCTCAGAGGCCATCTAGTAAACCTCATACATTTTTTAATGGTAAGGAAACTGAAGACCAGAGAGATAGGTGGCTTTTCCAAGGCTGCACTGGTAGTGAGAGTTCTAGGCAGAATTTGAACTCTGGTCTTTGACTTCAGAGTGAATTTTCTTTCCACTGCAAAGGGAGCAGTGAACATTATCAGCCTGAGTAGAAGAGCAGGTTTGTATTGAGGATACTGTATAAAAAAATCTGGTAAAGTGAGGCCAGATTTTGGAGAGCCTCAAATGCCAGATTGAACCATTGGTTGGGACTGACTTCAGTCTCAGGTGTTTACTGTGTGTATGGGCAAGTCATTTAACCCTGCTTGCTTCGGTTTCCACATCTCTAAAATATGCTGGAAAAGGTAATGGTAAATCACTCCTGTATCTTTGATAAGAAAACCCCAAAGGGGGTCAGGAAGACTCAGATGCGACTGAACAACTAACATGTTTATCAATAGTACCTCTTTCAAAAATGTTTTTTTTTTGTTTTTTTAAATATCATGATATAAAATTTTATATCATCATGATATCCCCTTCCAGGGAGCCATTTGAAGTAGCAGATATTATTTTTAAGGGAAACAAAAGGGGAAAATCAGCATCACTAATCAGTAAATCAAAAGAGTCTGAAGATATATGCAATGCACACAGCTTGTGGACCTCCTGCGTCTGCAAAAAGATGAGGTGGGGAAGTCTTTTCATATCTCGTCCTTCATGCCATATATGCTTTCTTTGGGTTTTTAGTGTTCTAGACCATGGATGTAGATGAAATTGCTTTATCTCCTACTAATGATCCTATTTTGGAAAGGTTTCAGAGGTCATGATAATGGGAGAACATATATTTTTGGTCATAGGCTATAAGTTTTCAATAGTACCCTCGCTGGAGGATCTGAAAAGAGACAGAGAAGCTTTTGTACGCCTTCTACAATAAACCACAACTTTTGTCATATAGTTAGTTAAAAAGTATAGCTAATCCAAGAGCCTGCTGTCTTTTGTCATTCAATCAATTAGCATTTATTAAATACCTACTGTTTTCTGATAAAGGGGACTCAAACACATAAAGGAAGCATCCCTTGCCCTTACAGTGCTTATACTGTTGATTATAAACATTTGACTTGTTTGAAAATGCAGTCTTGAGGGAACCTTCTCCAGTAAAAAGTCTCCAATATATAGGCTAAGATAATAAATGAATCTTTGATAGATGCAGCCATGAAAATAATTTTGTTCACTGATCTTCTGAGCATCCATATCAGATGAGGCATGAAACTGAGACGTTTTTGTTAAAGGTATTTTCCACTGTCATGGAAGATATCTTTTGCAAATTCCAAATGTAAGAAAAATATATAGGTAATTAAATCCTCCATATGATATTATGCTTATTCCATGAAGCCTCAGAGGAGTATAGGACCTCCTAATGAGGCCCATGGACACTTAAAAGAGGTTACCCTAATAATGTACATACAACAAATAAAATGAAGAAAGCCAATTGACTAGAATGTTGTACAATTGGATAAATAGCCCTGGAGTTATTTGTCAGTATCTCTGTCTAGGTCAGAGACTGAAGATGGTAAATAGGTTCAAAATGGGACGGGAGAAGGAAATAATAATAATAACTAACATTTTTATGGTACCTACTATGTGTGAAATATTGTTCTGAACATTTTATAATAAGTATTATCTCATTTGATCCACACAACCACCCTGGCAGGTACATGCTATCATTATCTCCATTTTAAGATGTGGAAACTAGGGCAAACAGAAATTAAATGACTTGCCTAGGGTTACACAGTCAATACATGTATGAGGCTGGATTTGAACTCAGGTATTCCTGATTCCAGACCCAGCTTTCTATCCACTGTGCCAGTAGTAGGAAAACGTGCTGAATTTCGTTTGGGTTATTGTGTAGGGCTTTGAATCGTGGGAAGCTACTTCCTAACATGTTCCCAAAATGCCTTTTTTGATATGAATATTCTCCTGAGGATGTTCTCTGGCTGTGGATCATGGAATCCCATACTCCATGAAGAATCAAAATAGTGGGTGACTCAAGGAGTAACAGAGAGATTCATGGTGTGTTAAGATGGCGACAGCATATTGCCGAGGTTGAATTATTGGCATAAATGATGTCATACAGTATATATATATGTATTATTGGAAACAGAAGTGAGCCAGTCATATAGTGAGAACAAGGCATGACAGATGGATAGCCAGATTGTTTCAATGATGCCCAAAGAATGGTGCTAAAAAGACATAAAGGAAAACATTTTGGGTGGGTCTTCTGTGGAAGGTTTATAAGAAGAAATGGATAATTTAAACTCTTTAGGCATAGACTGTTTTCCTGTTATCTTTATATCCTGAATGTAGTGCTCAGCACACTGTAGACACTTAATAAACGCTTGTTGAACCAATGACAAGAGTCCTCCAAGATAAGAAACCATGGAGAGGTTGTGATCTTCATCAGTGGAACTGTTACCCCTATTGATGGACCTGTTGGAAGGAAAAATCCTTTGTCTCAATTACTTTCTGCCTTATAGTATAATTAATTCTATCTTTGAATTTCATAGTATCCTCATTCCCTAGAAAACAAACTTCTTGAAGGCAGGAAAAAACACAATACTTTTTCTTTGTTTGCATTGTATCTGGCTCATAAGATGCATTTAATAAATACTTTGTTGAATTGAATAGAACTAAGGGGGCAAAGCTTGGTTGATAATTTTTGTTGCCTTGTAGGTTCTGTATGCTGCTATAGTCCTATAGCTTTTTCTTATTGTGCAGTGGATAACATATTTAACTGGCAATCTATGTAGCTTTACCACTCTTTATCTTTGCAATTGAAGGGAATTCAATCCTTATGGGCCTTAGTTTCATCAAATGAATGGGTGGGGATGGGAGGGTGACTAGAGAATCATGCAGTTTTTTTGAAACCTAAAAGTTTATGATTCCCTATTTAAAATATTAGTAATCTGTTCATTTTTATAATCTAAAAACTAAACATATTAATAAAACTTTTTAAAGCTACATGAGAAGACAAATATATATGTATATATATATGCACATATATACACACATACATACATATATATGAAATTGTGTTCTGCCTTGTATATGGAAATGGTATTGGGTGTTCAGTTCAGAATTAGAAAAAAAAATTTTTTTTAAAAGAAATCATAGCCCTTTAGTACTCATGATGTAATCTTCTTGGATTTCTTTAATCATGAAGCTGGAAAATAACAGCTTGATTTGTGTCCCTGGATTTTCTGGGGAACGGAAGGGCAGGGTTATTTAATGACTCAACAGCATTATTTTCTGAGAGGTGATTTTAACAAAAAGCCTAGCCAAGTCACTGTAAGAAACACATAGAGAGGCAAAAAGTATTTGATAAGAAGAATGAAAGTTCTGCAGTTGACCTTAATGAGACTAAATTATAAGCCAAAATGACTAAGATCTGAGGAGAGGAAGGGAAAAAAAGAAGTAGTACTTCTCTAGAATATTGGTTTGCCTCCTGAAACACAATGAAATATGTGCTGGAGGAGACTCTTAGCATTTTTAGGGCAAGCCATGAATCTCTCTCTAGTAATTTACAGGGATAGAAGATGCTAACATGAGCATAGCAGTCAAAAGATCTTTTACTATATACAGAACCTTGTTCCCCTCTTCACTGTGGCCTCGCTTTTTTTTTCTGGCCAAGGCTGTTGCATAGTTGGAAAAACTTTTCATTTTGTTCCTGTCTTTACTTTGCCTCAGTTTGCCAAAGTTGCTTAGAATGGCAGTCTTTTTTTGGGGGGTGGCGTTGAGATTTCAAGGAAAGGTCTGGTCTACATATATATTGTTGGAAGCAATCTACCTTTGTTTTTCCTTTTCTAGTTTAATTTCCAGTCTTGAGTCTGAATGGTCTGCTTTTCAGATCTGGATATACAGCAGCAATGTCAGTAACCTGACATAAGACAGATATGATAATGGTGTAGAATCACTGGACCTGGGGTCAAGAGGCTAAGATTAAAATCCATCCTCAGACACTCAGTGATATACTCACCTCCTACTCTGCAACACTCACTTGTAACAAAGAGAATTAATTAAGCAAAACCAACAGACCTAGCAGCTGTACCTGTCAGTGTGTTCAACATTCTATGCCATTAGTCCTGTCTTTCTACTGAGAAGAGGGAAAGGTATTTCATCATGTGCTTTTCCAGGAACAAAATTGGTCATGTTATGACATGCTGGTTGCTTTCCCTACCTCAAGTCCCTCCCTACTCCAGTCTATCCTCCACTAAGTTGCAAAAGGGGCTTTTCTAAAGCCCAGATGTGATGACCATGTCATCCCCCTTACTCAGTGAACTTCAGTTGCTCCCTGTTTTCTGTAGGATAAAACATAAAATCCTTTGATTTGGTCCTATTTTATCTTTCCATTTTTCCTAGTATTCCTTGCCCAACTACACTGTATACTCTCTGGTCTAGTGATGGTAGCCTTCTTACTGCTCCTTACACATAACACTCCATCTCTCAGCTGTGCATCTTCACTGGCTATCTGCCATACCTGAAATGGCTCCCTTGTGTTCATGTTCTGGCTTCCATCAAATCTCAGCTGCCTTCCTACTTTCTGTAAGAAACTTTCTGAGGCATCTGCCCCCAGCCCAGCGCTCTTGTATATGTGGAGTTGTTTGTATATTATTTCTCCTATTAGAATGTAAACTCTTTGAGAGCAGGGACTGTGTAATTACTTTTCATGGTGTCCACATTGCTTACTTGGTACACAGTTGTTGTGTTTGTCCTTCATTTTTGAAGAGGCCCATGGCATCAGGAAAATGATGACATGACTTGCAGTTGACTTGGGTTTGAGTGAGGGAAGGCTGTGCAAGGTCACCAGCCTCACTTTCTCCTCCAGAGCCATCTGGGTCCAGTAACCAGATATTCATTAGAATGACTGGAGATGACCCAGGATGCAATGGGAGACCCTGATCCTTTTAGGCTAAGGTCTTTTCAGGTACTCAGAGTGAGGTAACACCCATTCATTGAATAGACCTCTTTAAGAAGTTAGTGAAGGAAAAAAAAATTTAAAAAATAATTTAAAAAGGAGTGAAGAGATGGCCCCTTTAATTAGAAAAAAGAACAAAATCAAACTGGGAGGGGAAGACCCTTAGGGTTGCTGTTCCAAAGAGAAACAAGTTACCACTGACATTCACTCTAAGCCAGGAGGGCCCAAAATACAGTCAATAAGTGGAGCTTGGGCAGGTACCTATCATGGTCCAATCCATGAGCTTCATCTGTGGGACCTGGTACACAATAAGTATTTAAATGCTTGATGATAACTTGCCTCCATTTTCTTCACTATTGGTATAATAGAGCTAATGTTTATGAGTTGTGAATAGTGAGTAGTAATCTTTCTCTTCGGTATTCAAATTGCAGGGTAGAGTCAGGACACAGTGTTTTTGATTCTTGGACGAGGTGGGACAATTTTACTTCATATGTCCCTGAGGCTTTGAACTTTGATTATACCACACAACACATGCTTACATGCTATGAAAGACAGAAATTTTGTTGATAAAAATACCGTCAGTCCTCAGCATTCGTGCATTTAACTTTCCCAACTTCAAGCACTTGTGTGATTTTTATTAGTAACCTCATTTTCACTTTTGTGTTAGCTGAGCATATTGCTAGCTATGCACAATAGAGAACAAAATGAGAGGCATGATGCATGCAAGTTTGTGGAGTAGTTGATATCCTACTAGATGCTTCACTCATTTTATTCACCCTGCTGTTGTAGAATAAATAGCCCCTCCATTCCTGTTGCATATTTTCATTTTTTGCCTTTAAAACTCAAGTTTTATTTTGTAATCATGCCCCCACAGCATAGTGCAACTCCTTTGGGCCCTAAGCCCAAGTTTGCCAAGTCATTGACGCAGCTTAGTAAGAAAACAAAGATGTTAGATAAACTTTATGCCAGAATATCTGCAACTTCTGGTGGCTATGAGTTTGGTGTTAACGAATCAACCATTTGTTATATCCACAAAAAGAAAGAAAGTATGATACTGGAGATTTCATGTTATGAAAATGAATATTTTCTGAAATTATTTTTTTACTGAGATTTTATCATAAAAGGTCACAAAATTCTAGGGAAATACTAATGAGAAAAAATGTTTCACATGTTACCAATTTTATTTTCTCTGCAGCATTTTATGGGTTATTTCATGGTTACTATGTTAGGAAAAGTACACATTTTCAGAATTAATGTCTTGTTATAAAGAATAGTATGTAGAAAAGTATATTTTCAGTGATCCTTAGCAAAAAGAGTTCAGTTTTTGGTGGTCACAGGAACCTAACTTCTTATTTCCCATAGGTTCAATGTATCAATATTCATGTTTTTGACTTTCACACCATTTTCTAGGAACATTACCCCCATGAAAGTTGAGGATTGATTGTATATGCATTTGTTGGGCCCTTCTGTGAATACTGTGCCTGAGGCAGCAGCCTAATTTATCTACCTCAGCTCTGGTTTTGGACTCAGCTCTACTTTATATGAAGAATGATATTTAGAAGCAATATTTTGTTCAGTCAATCAGTAAACATTTATTAAGTGCCTACTTTATCAGGCACTATGTTTAAGACCTCAGAATATAAAGAGGCAAAAGAAAGTCCCTGTCTTCAAGAATTGCACAATATGATAGAGGAGACAACAAACAAATATATGCAAAAAAGTGATATACAGGAAAAAAAGGAAATAATCAATAGAAGGAAGACACTAGAATTAAGTGGGATTGGGAAAAGCTTCCTGTAGGAGGTGGGATTTTAGTTGGAAATTAAAGAAAGCCAGAGTTTAGAGAAACTCAAATGCCGTGAAATCTAACTCCATTTTACAGATGAAGAAATCTAGTACCAGAGATGTTGTCAATTGCCCAAGGTCACATACACACACACAGACACACACACAAACACACACACACACACACACACACACACACACACACACACACACACACACAGCAGAGGCCAGTTATGTACCCAACTATTTCAACTCAAGATCTAGTTCTCTCTTTTTTTTTTAATCCCACCCTATATCTTACATTGGCGTAATATCTGTCTATTAAAGGATAGGTCAACTATAGCAAAACTACATCCCTTGATCACCTAAAGGAAAGTGGGAATGTCTGATGCAGGCAGGAATAAAATGCTTGGGAACCCCACTGTGCAGCCTCTTTTTGATTCATCTCAAGAGAACAAAATAAGCACAGTGCTTCTGGTTACTCTATTTTAGTTAATAACTATTTAGTATAGCCAGGCTGCACTCTCTAGGTCAGCGGTTCTCAACCTGTGGATTATGTTCAATTTGTAACAATGAAAATATATCCTGCATATCAAATATTTACATCATGATTCATAACAGTAGCAAAATTACAGTTATGAAGTAGCAATGAAAATAATTTTATGGTTGAGGGTCACCACAACATGAGGAACTGTATTAAAGGGTCATGGTATTAGGAAGGTTGAGAACCACTGCTCTAGGTGGTAAAGACCTAATCTGCCTTTTTTTTCCTTATAAAGATGATAGAAATTGAACCCAGTTTCAGCCCAACAAGATTGTCTTTGCTTGGGGATAGCCTATATTTCTATTGAAGTTCTGAAGTCATCTGATCCTGATGGGACCTAATTACTGTCAATTTTGTTTTAGAAAACCAAAAAAAAAGTATACTAACTAGAAGTCATAGTGAGAGTTGTTGAAAAAGAACCTTGCCTTTTAAAAAAATATTGATGTCTTTAATTTTTTAAATCACCAGAATTTCTCTCAGGATCCCTTCTCTTCTCTCTCCCAGAAAGCCATCCCAAATTACAAAAAAATTTTAAAAAAATACAGAAAAAAGGGAGAAATTCAGGAAAACAAATTAGCCAGTCTAAAAAGTCTAAAAATATATGTAGTGTTCCACATCCATAGACCTACCACCTTTTCAAAGGAAAGGGATGGTAGTGTTTTCTCATATCTCTTCCTTGGAGCCATGCTAGGGACAGGTAGCTGGTACAATGGATAGTGTGCTAGGCCTGGATTAAAATCCAGCCTCAAATATTTACTAACTCTATGATCCTAGGCAAGTCACTTAACCTCTGTTTCCTTCAGTTTTCTCATCTGTAAAATGTAAAGTCTGCAAAACCTTCCAGGTTTATTGTGAAGATCAAATGAGATAATAATTGTAAAGTGTTTGGCACAATGCCTGGCACATAGTGAGTGCCCTATAAATGTTAGCTATTAATATTATCTATTTTTTGCTTGTTCTATGAAATTTAACAACATTTGGTCTTGATTGTTTTGTGGTTTTGTTGTCATTGTTATTGTTCTTAAACCAGCAACATACATCTTTTGGAGAACCTGGTACCCAGACCTTGTTTGCTGAAGAAGACTACACTATCTTTAAAATAAAAAACTTTTTTCAATTTTTGTGTGTAAAAAAATGATGGATATATATGTATATATATGCACACACATATATGTGGATGTGTATATACAGATACTCATGCATATGTATGCATAGACATATACACATATATGTGTGTATCTATAGCGATATCTATATCTATCTATCTACATTATCTTTATATAAAATGTGTTGTGCAGATCTTTTTGCACAGTGAGATACCAGGAACACATCTCCTTCAAATGGCATTTCAGGAAATGCTAAAAGGAGCACATTGATGCTGGGAATTTTCCCTGTTTAATTTTTAAAATAGCTATATCTGTGAGAATCATTCAGTCTTAACTCCTTCATTTCAAAGAACTCAAAATTAGGGGCATTAAAATTTAATTAAACATGAAAGCCTCAGCATTTCGGGTAAATGCCACAGGGAGTGATTGAGTTAGAAATGCCTGCTCAAGCAGGAAGAAACCCAGAAGTCTTCTAAAACGGGAGCCTGGGTGCATGAGAATGGCCCTTGGGCAGCTCAGTCCATTATATTGGGTAAGTAACTGTACTCAGTGTAAGAAAGGACCGTAATAAAAAAGAATGAATAAAAACCAAACAGGTTATCATTTAGAGGACAAGTCCAGAGTTGAAGATCACAGTTATCAAAGAAGTCACTTAAAAATTGCCTGATTTGTAAATGTTAGAAATATGAAGTTGCTGGTGGTGGTGGTAGGATGTGTGTGTGTGTGTGTGTGTGTGTGTGTGTGTGTGTGTGTGTGTGTGTGTGTGTGTAAAAGAGCCTACATTTGAGTTATGTCCTAATCTAATGGGGAGTGCTTTAAGGGGGGAAAAGGGAGGAGTTTGTAGGAGGAGGTGCTCATGATGTGGAAATGGGAGGATTAAAATATATCTTTGTGAAGAATAAGAATATGTGTGCAGAAAATCAAAAGCCTTTTTTCTTGTTTATAGATATTTTACATTTTGAGCACAAGATATTTACACTCAGAGAAAATCTCCCATGTGATTTATGAGCAGATATTTCCAAGAATGGGAGGGACAGTTGCTAGCTAGCTGTATTTTTTATACTTCTTAAAGGTGGGTAGAAAGCCATACTGACAGGGGTATTTTTTTAAAAATACATTTTAGCTTTATCCTTATGCCATTTCAGTAGGTCGAGAGTGAGGTGAAGTTTGGTTTTAAGGCTAGTGTACCCTTCTTTGGCAAGTAAGTTCTGAGTACTCAGTTCTTCTTTCCATCAAAGTTTTTGACAGAGGTGAGATACTTCCATCTCTTCCCCTCTACACACACACAATCCAGAAATCTGTGAGAAATTCCTCCAGTGTGGCAGACAGCATGAACATGATGAATTTAAGTCTATAGTGGGTCTACTCTTGTAGAGCTTCTCCTCTATTCTCCTCCATTCTCCCCCCTCCACATCCTCTCCTTTTTAGACTCATAACTACAAATCTACAGAAAGACAATATTTTCATTTATCTTAAAAATTAAAACATTTGTTATATGCCTACTATACTCAAGGAGACTAGACAAAGAAGAAGCTAGAGTAAGTCTTCCCTTAATATATTAGTAGACGTACTTAGGTAGCCCAGTGACTAGAGTGCTGGATCTGGAGTCAAGAAAACTCATCTTTCTCAGTTCAAATCCGGTCTCAGACACTTAATAGCTATGTGACCCTGGGCAAGTCACTTAACCCTGTTTTCCTCAGTTTTCACATATGTAAAATGGGTTGGAAATGGAATCACTCTAGTATCTCTGCCAATAAAACCCCAAATGGGGTCACGAAGAATCAGATAATACTGAAAAACAACTGAACAACAAAGAGATGAATTGAATGAGTGCCAAAGGAAGAAATGTTCTTGACTGAGAGTGGCAAATTAACCTTCTGAAAGTGAAATTGAGGAGGATAATGGTGATGATTATGATAACAATAATTAATAATAATAATATTTACTATGTTCCAGGCACTGCGCTTTACAAATATTATCTCCTCTGATCCTCTCAACATACCTAGGTATAATTATTATCCCCATTTCATAGATGAAGAAACTGAGAAATACAGAGGTTAAGCAATTTGGTCAGAGTAACAACAGCTGAGTATCTAAGACTTGCTTTGAGCTCAGGTCTTCATGACCCTAGGCCCAGTGCTCTATCCGTTGTATCACGTTGTTTCCACATAAGATTTATGTCTACATCTCCTTCTAACCCAGAGCTTTGGGGTAGGGATGCAGTGAGGAGGTTAAGCATGAAAGAAGGAGCACCTAGTATAGGAGAGAGTGGCTAAGGATGCAGTGTCTTCTGGGGAGAGCTAGTTTTTCATTAGTATGAGATGTAAAGTAAAGGAATCTAGGATAAAGGGGTATTTCACAATTTAGCGGAAGTTCTGCAGAGCATAATGAAATGTGATGGTAGTAGATATGGACAGAAGATTAGGATGCTATATAGGGAGAGAAGAGAATTTTTGCACCAGTAGATGTAGACTCTTGTTCACTATATAAGGAGAGAACAGAAACAAGGAATTTGCTCATCATAGCATAAGGAATGACCAGTTGATGGAGGCCCCAATGCTATAAGCAGGTATTTCTAAATGGTTTTATTTTTGGTATTATAGATTCCTTTAACACTCTGATGAAACATATGAACCCATTCTCAGAATAATGTTTTAAAATGAATAAAACAAAACACATAGAATTACAAAGGAAATCAAAGCTTAGTACAAGTAAAGATGGAGAAGAAGTTTTGAAGGAAGGAATGTTTGTTAATTTTTTAAATGATTTCTACAGTTGGGGTAGTACTAGGGTAAGGGTTGGTTTAAGGAAAATTGGGATGAGAAAACAGGAAGTTGTGATTGGAGATAATTAATTTCTTGTAGACTAGTGATTAAGTAATACAGGAACAGGGAGGAAGAGGTGGTAGGAATATGGTAACCATAGAAGTAGTAATGGGTGACAGATGAATTGTAAGGGTCACAGTTTATATAGGGTTTTGTTTTGAAACAAAGGTCAGTGTCACCTTGGGCTTGGCAGGTTCTGGCAACATCGTGTTGCAGAAGTCAATCAAGGGTCTGGTGGAAGGGTGCCCCAAGACATTGGTCAGTTCTGTGGACTTGATGCAGTTTGCTCAATATCACCTGAGAACAGGTGCACCCTAGCACCTCACCATCTGTACAATGGTTTTATGTTATGTATGCCTTTGGCAGTCTGGGGAAGCCTATAAACCTCTTCTCAGAATAATGTTTGTCATCATAATTGAATCGTTACCTACATTTGTAAATTTTATTTAGATATTAGTTAAAATAAAGAGGTAAATTTTCCCATCCAAATTTTTCTACTGACCCTTTGGGTGTCTGTGGCCCTTGGGTTAAGAATCCCTGATTTATGGTCCAACTTTTTTTTAGAGATAAGTAGACTGAGGACCAGAAAGTTTGAATAAGTACCTAGTGGTAGCAAAACTGGGATTTGAACCCTGAGACATCTGTTCTAGGTGATGAGGAAGAGAAATTTTTTAACAAACCTGACAAGCTCCTTCAAACCAAATTGCTCTATACCTTGATATTCCTAAATCAGGGGAAGGAAAATATATTGGAGAATATTTTGGGGGGTTAAGAAGTAAGAGATGCTAAAGGCTGGTACTCATTGGCTTCATGTCTTCATATTGTGAATACTTTCTTTCTTGAACTAAACTGAACTAGTTCAGAAAATGAAATTAATTATATTTACAGACAGGAAAGACTCGTTTCTGAAACAGAGATAATTTCAGAATCAGCTATTTGTGCACAATCAGCCCACTAACTAGTTAGAAGCAAAGGTCAGTTGCTGAATCATCTTATCAAGTTGGGATACATGGCAGCCAGTGACCAAAGTAAGATGTCAAGTTAGTAAGTCCTGGTTTCTATCCCAGCCTCTGAATTTTACTGGGTGTGATTAATAAATCACTTAATTTCTCTGATTCACTTATAATAAATGACTTAATTCCTCAGGGGAGTTGGATCCAGTGACCTCTGTGTTCCCTTCTCACCCAAAATTGAAGATCCTACAATCCTGTGAATCCTGATTTAGAGTATAGATGCTATGTTGAAACCAGTAGAGCCAAGCCTGAGAGTACTCTAAATATTCTAGGTGTTCAGAACAGGGAAAGATGAGCATGGTATGGATTAGTTGGGAAAGATATTGTAGTTGAAAAGAATCTTGAACTACTCTATGTTACTTAATGACTAGCCTACAAGTTAATTATGTCCAGTAACTTGAGTGGATAGATTATCAGAGTGTGGGATGGGGAGAAGGATTCCATGAGGTCATGTAGGAATAATCATTGTATCTTTGGGTGATTGTGAGGAGACTACCTGACTTGAAGGTTCATGTTAGGGAATAGTGAAGGGTAAATTTGTCTAAATCAGCGGTTCTCAACTTGTGGGTTATGTTCAATTTGTAACAATGAAAATACATCCTGCATATCAGATATTTACATTACGATTCATAACAGTAGCAAAATTACAATTATGCAGTAGCAACGAAAGTGATTTTATGGTTGAGGGTCACCACAACATGAGGAACTATATTAAAGGGTCGTGGCATTAGGAAGGTTGAGAACCACAGGTCTAGATGGAATAGCAGAGCAGTTGATAGAACACTTGAATGTCAGCCTGAGAAGATTAGACTTGATTAGACAGGCAATAATAGGAAGATAGTATGGGTTTTAAAAGGATATGATGAAAAGCAGTAATCTTTCTAAAGTAAACATAGGCAAATCTTTATCATATTCTTATAAGCCTTGTTAGCATTATTCAGTGAAGCTGAGGCACAGGTATGATAATTTTTTTTGTAACAGATTAATAGCTGCTCACTGCTATGTCAAAATACAGCATATTGGTGGTGCCTGACCCCTTGGTGCCTATAACATCAGTCTAACAAAAATCCTAGTCTCTTGCATTCACAGCTTTTATCTAGAGATCATAGACTCTTTTCTCTCTTAGAAGTACTTTTTCCCCCTCTTGGGCAGCAGCAGGAGGGCATTTTGGAGGGCATTTGAATAATCAGATGCTATAGGTCTTTTGGGCATGACCTGGCAGTGGAATAAAAAAAAAAAGATTGGTACTATCCATTCTAGACCAATTTTGTCCCCTCTAGAGGATCTTTTTGGTGTTCTGGCAAATGACATAGGCGAACAGGTAGAATCTGGGGCCTTGGTATACAGATTTGTCCATTGATTTTGACTTCCTGGAAAAATTTTGGAACACTTTGTGAATAAGGTGGTTTGTAAGCATTTAGAAAAGGAATTAGTGCTTTCTAAAAGACAGTATGGTTCTATTATGAACCATATGAACCATAAACAGATTATGACAGGGGAAACCAAGCTTTCTCTCTCTCTCTCTCCTTCCCTCTCTCTCTCCCTCCTTGTATTTTGCTCAGGCTGGAAGTTCAATGGCTTCTCATAGGTTCAATTCTGCAACTGATTTGCATGGGAGTTTCAACTTGCTCCATTTCCAACCTGCGCTTTTGGGGTCCTCTGTAGAGTTTGGTACTATCCTCTCCCCAACCCCCTACTCCCCACCTTTCCCATTAGCAGTGGGTACTATATTTGTACTTGATGTAGTGTAGATTCTTGATTGTTACCCAACTGTAGTTCAGGGCTCCTCTGCTCAAGAAATGAGCCTTATTCTCCCTGGTAGTAGAGATTATAGGCCCATGCCATCATGCTTAGTTCTTTTCTTTCTTTCATTGTGTTGTTCTTGACAAAGTAAATAGATTGGGTTATGGAGTTATGGAGATCTCAGCAAATAATTTGATATTCTGAAATAATTTGGCAGGAAGATTGATGCAGTAGAAGATGCTTAATTTGGAGTCAGAAAAATCCCAGTACTACCACTTGTGTGAACTCAGGCAGGTCATTTAACTTTATCTCTAATTGTCTTTAAAATGTAAAATGTGAGAGAGTAGATGAACTTCTAGAGTCTTTTCCAGTTCTAAAGCTGTGATCCTATGATCCTGCTTTGCTTAGGGAAAAGATGAAGAAATATGAACTGTGTAACATATTTGGAATTAAATGAATGACTAGACTCCCCCAAAATAAAGTCCATTAAAGTGGCAATGTCAGTAGTGTGGCAGGTCTCTAGTGGAGCACCCAAGGGATTGGTCCATGGCCTTGTGTTGTTCAGCATTTTTATCATTGATTTGGATGAAACCATAGATGACACATATGCCATGTTTGTAGATGATATGAAGTTATGAGTATTGGATAGCATAATGGATGACAATCTAGATTGAAAATAAAGCTCAACCTTTTAGAACAATGGGCTTAAATTAAAAATGTAAAATTTAATAGAAATAAAGGTAAAATTCTGCACTTGAGCTCAAAAAGACAACTTCAAAGTTGAAGTGTGGGGTGGTCATGACTAGACATATCCCTATGGAAAAGGTCTAGCTCATTGTAGATGCTTAATAGATTGAATGATTGAGAGTTTTGGTGAGCTGCAAACTCAGTGTGAGACAATTCATGGTGGCCAGATAAGCTGATGCATTCCAGCCTGCATCAGGCAAGTTATAGGGTCCTGAATAAGGAAATTAATAATTCTTTTTTTGATAATATTTTATTTTTCCTCCATTACATGTCAGGAAAACTTCTAGTGTTCATTTTTACAAGATTTTTAATTCCAAATTTTTGTCCTTCCCTTCTTCTGAAAATGGCAGGCAGTTTGATATAGTTTATACATATGCTGTCATGTAAAAATATTTCCTTATTAGTTACACTAGTGAAAGTCAAAAAAAAGCAAAAAACAAAAGTTACTATGTATTTCCCTCCATCCTGTTCTACTGTCCTCTCTCTCCTTTCACCCTTTCCTCCTCACCAGTATTTTGCTTCTACCGCCTGCTCAATCTGCCCTACCTTCTGTCAGTCTCTCCCTGCTCCCCCTCCCCCCTTGATCTCCTCCCCTTCTACTTCCCTGTTGGGAAAGATAGACTTCTATGTTCAACTGATTGTGTATATGATTCCCTCTTTGAGCCAATATTGATTAGAGTAAGATTCAAGTGATACTCATTGCCTACCATCCAATCTTCCCCTCCACTAAAATAGGTCTTTTGCACTTCTTCATGTGAAATAATTCACCCCACTCCACCTCTCTCTTCTTTCTGTACCAATTGTATTCCTCTTTCTCATCCCTTAATTTTTTTCTATGTCCTTCCTTCAGATTCACCTTATACCCTGACCCTCTGTCTATGTATATTCCTTCTAGCTGTACCATTAGTGATACAATTTTTAAAGAATTCCAACTATCACATTCCCATGTAGGGACATAAGTAGTTTAGAACTTTTGAATCTCTTATTTTTTCTTTTCCCTTTTTATCTGTTTATGCTTCTCTTAGGTCTTGATGATTGGAGGTCCAATTTTTTGTTTAGTTGTGGTCATCTTTTATAAAAGCTTGAAATCATTCTGTTTCATTAAATGACCATTTTTTCACTTGATGTATTATGCGTAATTTTGCTAGGTTAAGTGATTCTTGGTTGTAGTCCTAGCTCCTTTGTCTTCCAGTATATCATGTTTCCTGACCTCTGATCTTTAACATTGCAGCTGCCAAGTCATGTGCAATCGTGATTGTGACTCCCCGATATTTGAATTGTTTCTTTCTGGCCACTTATATTTTTTTCCTTGACCTGATAGTTCTGAAATTTGGCTGTAATATTCCTTGGAGTTTTTATTTTGGGATCTCTTTTGTGAATGAATTCTGTCAATGTTTATTTTGTCCTATGATTCCTGGACATCAGGGCAATTTTCCTTGATAATTTCTTGAAAGACGCTGGCCAGGTCCTCCTTTTGATTATGGCTTTCAGGTAGTCCATTGATTCTTATATTGTCTCTCCTTGATCTATTTTTCAGGTCAATTGTTTTTCCCAAGAGGTATTTTACATTTTCTTCAATTTTTTAATTCTTCTGAATTTGTTTGATTGATTCTTGATGTCTCAAAGAGTTATTAGCTTCCATTTGCCCAATTCTTACTTTTAAGGTGTTGTTTTCCTGAATTAGCTTTTGTATTTTCTTTTCCTTCTGGTCATTTCTACATTTTAAGCAGTTTTCCAAGCTGTTAACTTTTAAAAAATAATTCTTGCATTACTCTCATTTCTTTTCCCATTTTTTCTTCTACCTCTCTTATTGATTTTCAAGCTCTTCCTTAAGTTCTTTCTGAACTTGAGACCACTTCCTGTTTTTCTTTGGGGTTTTGTCCATAAATGTTTTGACATTGTTTTCCTCTTCTGAGTTTGTATTTTGGTCTTCCTGTTCATCATAATAACTTTCTGTGGTCAGATTATTTTTTATTGTTTTTTTGCTCACTTTTTTTCCCCTTTCTTTTAAATTTGAGCTCTGCACCTATGGCGGAAGGGGTACCGTCTCAGGCTTCTTGTTCTGGTGGCTGATGGTCCTGGCTGTTTACCTCTTGTTGCAGCGATATTGCCTTAAGTACCCCAGGGACCTTGGTGTTTGGTTCTATGCTGAGTTGGTAGGGGATGACTGGTGCAGCTGAAGGCTGTACAGATCTGGTTGCTTACCTTGTTCTGAGCTAGGGTCCTACTGGTGCTGTCTGGCATGTGCTAAGGCTCTGTAGTGTATTTCTGCTTTTTCCTGGGGCCATACTGAAGCACATGGAGGTCTGACCACTGGAAGATGCCTATTTTTCCCAGGCTACAGTGAAGAATATGGAGGTCTGGCCTACTTTCTTGTCCTGCTGAAGGATGCCTCCTTGATCAGAGCTATACTGAAGCACATGGTGGTCCTTGGAGCTGGAGTCTGCTGGTTCATCTGGCTATGCTAAGGCGTGTGGGGGGGTCCCTTTGTTGGTGTTTGCCTGTTCCACCACACAGGGGCTCAGTCTCTCCTGATGATTTGCTGAGTTGGAGCTTGCTGCTGATTTGCTGGGACGCTTGCTTCCTTCCTGAAATGTACTTCCCCTTTTACTCAAGTGAGATGGACCTTTCTTTTCGATATTCCAACTTTCTTGGACTAAAACATTGTTTCACCCTGCCTTTTTCTGGTTCTGCTGTTCTAGGATTTGTTTTGGGGCACTATTTTACGGTTGTTTGGAGGTGAATATGGGAGAGTTACAGTGATTTATTGCTTACTCCACCATCTTGGCTCTTGGAAGTCCAGGAGAAAGTAATAACTCTGCTAAACTCTCTTGTGGTTAGGGACACATGTAAAGTGATTTTACCATGCCACATTTTGGGAAAGATGCTTATGATGGAGCATATCCAGAAAAGGGTTACTGGGATGGTAAGAGGCCTGGAAAATTTGTCCTGCAAGGGGCAAATGGGGATGTTTGAGGATTTTTAGCTTAGAGAATACTTGAAAGGAATATAATAGCAAGTATTTGAAGGGTTGTTATGTAAAAGACATGAAGATTAGATTTCTTCTTCATAACCCCAGGGGTGGAGTAGGAAACGAAGGGTTTAAGATGAGAGAAAGATTTCCTTAATTTTTTTTTAAATCAGACTAGAAAAACATGGAAAAGTATAAACAATAGGAAATAGAAATGGTAAATGAAGCAATGCAATTTTTATATGATCGTTTAGAGTTCGAAAGGAGCTTGGAGGCCATGAAGTCCGACCTCTTTATTTAAAATAAAGGAATTAAGCCTGAGGAAAGTTAAAGTCTCTATCCCAGGGACATCCCTCGTCTAGGGAAAGATTTGGACTCATTGAGAACAGCATTTAATTAGTAGTGTTCTACTGACAAACCTAACTAGCCCTATTATTCACACCCTTTGTTTGTATACAGAAACACTCACACAAATACATACATATCTGTGTCTTTGTGTATTTTAAAGTGGCAAATGCCAACATTGCCCTGCTTCTCTGTGTCCTGAGAAGATTTCTGTGAAAAAACCTTCCATACAATAAGCATTATCCAAAAGTAAAATCACATGCCTCTGAGATGAGTGTATTCCCCTTCACTGGAAGCTATCAAGCAAAGATTAAACAACCATTTGTCAATGGTACAGGTTGGACCAAATGGCCTTAAAGGTCATTTCCAACTGTTAGACTGAGTGTTTATATGCTACATACTACAGGATGCCACTAGTGCTAAGCAATTCTATGTAATTTGGACTTCTCTTTCCATTTCAACCACTGGGCTAATAGGACATCCTTTGAAGTGGCCATAGACTGACCCGATTTGGAGAAACTCAGGCTAGATAAGACCTCTGTGTGGGTTTGAAGGCAAGAGCAATTTGCTATATGTCCCCAACAGTTTTGTCTGGTTGAAGTTTGTATCTTTGAAAGCATAGATGACTAAATGAATGTAAAATGATTTATTAAGCATTTACTGTGTTCTCAGCATTGTGAAAAGTTCTGGGGATAAAAATAGAAGAAAGCAAAATAGCCCTTGTTCTCATGGAGTTTACATTCTAATCATGTCAGACAACGCATGAAGGGAATGTGACCAGAGAACAGGTTTTTGGATGGATAGGTGTTTCACAAATAACCCACAGGAGGTACTGGAGTTTTGGGACTCCAGCCTCTAACAGGTTCACTCTTGATCTGGTCAGACAGGAAGGACAGGAAGAGGGGTTAATAATCTTACTCACTTTATTCTAGTATAGTCTTCAAAAGGGCAGTTGATAATAGGATCACCAACTCCTACTGCATTTCCTAATCATCCTTCTCACAGGGGCCAGCAAGAAGTGGGGAAAACTACCCCTGTGTCTCAATGGAGTCAATCAAGACAAGTGCAGCATTACAACTTGTGTACTCCCCTAAATTCCCTCAAGTGGGGGCTGGTTAAGGCAAACACAGATTCCCCACCAATAGTTGATGAGGCCAGTCAAGGCACACATAGCATTACACTGCCATATTCCCCTGTGTGTTCTCCACTCACTGGCCAGTGCCCACTTGCTTTATAGGGGAACAGGCAAAGAAAGCATATTGTCAGCAGTAGCCTCACAGGTTTACATTATCTCACTGTTATATCTCACTGCACAGTCAGTGTGGATATTTACAATTTTAAGCACAAATGTTTATGTTATTTATCATTATATAATGTTGCATGAGCACAGTGGAGATGTTTACAAGTCATGAGCCTAGGAAATAGAGATTATTATGGCCATGGATTCTGGGAAACTAAACTCTAAGAAAGAATAACAAAAATCCAACCTTACACTGAAATCCACCTTACAATAAGTCTCAAAGAAAATGGTGGATTGGAGTAATAGGACAATTGATTGACATCCTTATAGGGAGTGGTAGTATTGATTTGATTATTTATTATTGCTTTTTATTTATTCATTTTTTATTTTATTTATTTATTATTTTTCAGAGCTAGACTTGGAAAATATGTGTATGTGAAAGGATAGGGTATACAGATTCTTGGAAGGGAAAAGATGGGTATGAGACCAGGTAAGTAAAGGTGAAACTAATCAAAGTTTCACTAATCAAAGGCCCTAGGTGTAGGGTTGGGATCTTATGGAGATGGAGGCTGGACAGGAGGTGTTTTGCCATGAAGATATCTGGGAACATGGTGTGTTTATGAAATGTGCAGCTGATGCAAAGCTGGAGTGAATAGCGAAGTGGAGCTGTGGCGCTCCTCATTAGATAGACTTCAGTCTTCTTACACCCTCCCATGCACCTCTCCTTTACTCTCAATGTCGTACAAGTTTTTAGTTCTTCAGAGGCAGAATACTGCCTCTCATTGACATATGCTATGTAGTAGCACTGATAAAATGTTAGTATTGAAAATATAGGCCTTTGTTTTCATGGGAAATTCATAAAAGAACTTTGCAATTTCCTGACAACAATCCAGCATATTTTCTTCCTCCTTTACAACTCTGGGCCTGTTTCTTTGTATTATGTGTCCCATGTGTACACACACACACACACATACACACACACATGCACTGTTGGACAAACTCTATAGTCGATCTGTCTAAATGTGTGTATGGATGTTGAAATCTTAGCTGCAGATTCTTTTTTTTTTTTTGCACTTGGTTTTTCTTGTGTAAATGGGCAGGTCAAAGTCCTTTGAGTAGTTACACATTTCTTGCAGGATTCTCTGAAAAGTCTTGAACTTAGTGAAATCAGCACAATGCTGTCTTTAAGCAGGAACATCTAAGATACCTCCCTATCTACAAGGAATTCCACCTAAACCTGGAACTGTCCAGGTGACTTCTGTTGCAACAGAGAATACTTTCTGTGGGCACATTTCTTTATGTTTTATGTCTCATCTGCTGTTTCTTATCAAAACATCATTGAACAGGATTATTTCTGTTTCTGTTGTTATACCTTGTAAAAAATCCTAAATGATCCTGATGTGTGGATGGGAGACATTTTCACTCTAAGAGTTTGTAAGGCAACATTTTATTCTAGCATATTGTGTGTGTGTGTGTGTGTGTGTGTGTGTGTGTGTGTGTGAGAGTGTGAAAGAGAGCGAGAGAGAGAGAGAGAGATTTGTGAAGGAGGAGGTGGGTAGTAGAAATGTTAGGCCTTGTGTAGAACATGACAAAAGCTAAATATCAAAATAAACCAAGAATTATAAGAGACTGAGGTGATGAAGGACTTTATTCCAACCATGGGGGATAGCCTATATGGGCTTGAAGGTGGAAGATTCAGTACTGCTTATGGGGAGCAGTAAGTTGGCTAGCATGGTAGGAAGTGAGCCTTTGTCAAGGGGAATAATGAATAATAATCATAGAAAGATAGACTGGAGCTTCAGGAAAGAACTTCAAATGTCAAATAAAGGAGTTCATATTTAAAGGCAATAGAAAAATCCCTAAAGCTCCTTGAGCAAGGCAGTGGCATGATCTTTGTATTGCCAGAAATTAGTACAGTGCCAAGCATGTAAGTGCTTAATAAATAATTGCTTGACTGAACATCCATCAGAGTCAAGCCTTGGGAAATTCACAAAACCTAGGTTTAGAACCTGGGTGATAATACCACAAAGAAACCTGAGAAAGAGTGACTGGACAATTAGGATTACAACCAAGAGAAAACCTAGGGAGGGAGAAATAATAGGGAATATTAACCATGTTAAATGTGGTGGGTAAGGAGGGGATAGAAATCAATCAACAGGTATGTATTAGGTGCCTACTATGTGGTAAGAATGAAAATTGAGACAATGTCAGCAGATTTCACAATTAACAACTCATTGGCACACTTAGAGAGGACAGTTTCAATCCAGTTAGGAGGTTGGAAGCCAGATTATAAGGGTTGGAAGTAGAATTTCCCAAACTGTGGGATTTGTCTCTTACTCACCCCACCTCCATGATAAGATAGAGTGTCAAGAGTGTTCAAAATAATGGTAAAAAACCACTGAATGTTTTCATGTATGAATCCTACATAAATATATCCACTTTGACAAAAAACTGAACTTTTTTCAAAATAAATAGAAGCAAGAGTAATGGGGAGAATTCATTCCAGTTGACATTGGCTGGGCAGCATTTGCAGAATTCAGAAGGGGTCAAATGTTACATGTAGAATTTTAGCATAGTCATGATCTGATGCCGTTGATACAGACTCACGAGATAGAGGAAGTCTGTTGTTGCATTTGAAAAATAAAATCTAGAAACTTAAGTCAGATAGTTTTTGTGTAGAAGTTAAAAGTATCACGATATCTGTAATTATTTTTAGTAAATTTGGAATGAACTGGTTTCTCAAAAAAAATAACATTTAAAAGATTTTTCATAATTGAGAAAAATTTTAGATAATTGTTTGAAATTTTCAGCAATTAAATTTATATGTCTTAATTTTTATTGCCTGTGTTTAAAAGTGAAATAGATAAATCTATGACCTATTTGAAGAGAATATCGACTAGAGCAGCTAAAATTAGTATAAAGGTAATGAAGAATATATAAGTCACAGAAGAACAGAAAATCAAAGTAAAATTCCCAAATCCAGAAAATATAATCTCATTTATTTGTTGATGGGATTCTTAAAAACTGCTATTGATGAATAAGAAATAGCATTATGTTTGTTTATATCAGTGCTTTAGCTACACAAATAATATGAAACTTAGTTAATTAAAAAGATGTCTTAAATGTATACAAGCAGAATAGATTGACAAGATAAAATAATTTCTCAGAAAAAATTAGATGTTTTCAATAAGCAAAATGTATAAACAAAAAAACAAAATGTCCATGACATTGAGTTGCTTACCTTGCATAAGGTTGCTGCCACAATTACTACATGCAAAAAGCCTCATCCAATAGGAAACTGTGAGTTCTGCCTTCAGCTGTATGTTCAGAATAATACTGGGTACATAACTTGCAGTATAGCTGTGAATGGTTCTATTCACAGGTAAAATGGTCAAAAGGAAAGATCACCTACATGTCTGTCTAATGACTTTTGTAATCAAATAATTGAAAAGCAAATCTCTCCATTTTTACGTTAAAACAGGAGACAGCTAGTTAATTCTGGAGATAGGGTGCCAGGCATAGAGTGAGGATGACTCATCTCCCTGAGTTCAGATCTGATCTCAGACACTTACTAGCTGTATGACCCTGGGCAAGTCACTTGACCCTGTTTGCCTCCGTTCTTCATCTGAAAATGAGCTAGACAAGGAAATGGGAAACCACTCTAGTATCTTTGCCAAGAAGACTCCAAATGGTGTCATGAAGAGTTGGACACAACTGAACAACAACAACAAAAGTATGAAGACAGTTAAAAATTATTATTACCTATACTGTTGATAGTGAATTTAGGGATTATTTTTTAACTTTGCAAACCTATCAGTAGCAATGCCGTGAAAATGATGTAATACAGAATTCTATTGGATTCTGCACCGAAAGAAATCCAGTTGATGTCCTGATGAAATATCTATACATGCCAGTTAAATATATGGATTCTCTTATAATTTGGCTACCTATTTATGCATATATATGTAATCTCATGTTTCATAATTATCTCCATCAAGAAATATGAGGAGCAACATGTCCTTTTTCAAATTCCTGTAAGAATAATAAATCTCTATTTAAAAAATTAGTCCATAAAAGAAAGACTTTTTTCAAAATTGTGTAATGATAGAAAGAAAGAACAGAGGATTATACATATATATATATATATATATAATTGTGGAACATGATGACTTTCTCATGCCCTGGTATGTTGAATAATCAGTCAATAAACATTTATTATCTGTTATATGCCAGGCATGTACTGAGCTATGGAGACATAGAAAGAGGCAAAAGACAGTCTGCTTTCAAGGACCCCACAACAAAAACAAGCAAACAAACACGTCCAAACAAGATGAATTAAATAGGAGATAGAGTGAGTGCATTCATGAAGAGTAGTTGAGGAAGACTTCTTATAGAAGATAGGATTTTAGTTGGGACTTAAAGGAACTCAGGTAACCCAGGAGTTTGAAATAAGGAAGGGTAGCATTCCAGGAATAAAGGACAGCCGGAGAACAGGTCCAGAGTCAAGAGACTGAGTGGAACAGCAAGGAAGCCAGTGTTACCAGATTGCATAGTTTATTGTTGTTATTATTCAGTCATTTCAGTCATGTCGGACTCCTTTTGACTCCACTTGGGGTTTTCTTGGCAAAGATACTGGAGTGGTTCACCATTTTCTTCTCCAGCTCATTTTTGCAAATGAGGAAACTGAGGCAAACAGGGTCCCATGACCACATAGCTAGTAAGTGTGTGAGGCCAGATTTGGACTCAAGAACAGTTGTCTTCCTCACTGCAGACTTGGCATTCTGTCTACTGTGCCACCCATCTGCTCTACCTAGCATGGCATTTAGAATATAATAAATGATTGATTCCCAGAAACTAGAATGATGGAGTACTAGGATATCTCCTAGCTCTTATGTTGAATGCACAGAGAGGTGGGCCCTAAAGCCTCAATAATCTTTCCAAAGTACGATTGTGATCATATTGTTCCTCTAATTAGCCTTCAGTGGCTCCCCATTGCTCCACACCTAGGAATTTAAGGACCTCCATAATCCAGCCTAGTCTTTACCACTCTTCTTCAGTCAGTCAACCAGCAAGCACTTCTTAAGGACCTGATATGTGCCAGGGACTCTACTAGACACTGAGAATACAAAGATAAAAGTGAAAAGATTTCCTGCTCTCATGTAACTTAGAATCTAAAAAGGGGAAACATTCCATCTGTGTAGAATTTTTCAAAATAGATACAAGTTGACTTGTAGGGAAAAGTACTAGCAGGAGGGGAGGGAGGAAATCATGAAAGACCTCATATAGCAGGTGACTCTTATACATAAATAGTATTTTTCAATTATGTCTAAAGAGAATTTTAACATTCATTTTTTAAAACATTTGAGTTCCAAATCTTCTCTTCTCCCCTCTCCATCCCTTCCTTAAAACAGTAAGCAATTTGATTTTAAGTTATATATATGCAGTCATGTAAAACATTCTTTCCTGTTAGTCATGTTGTGAGAGAAGAAACAGAGTAAAAGGGGAAAAAATGGAAAAAAAAAATAAATGAAAATAGTATGAGTTGATGTGCATTCAAATTCCACAGTTCTTTCTCTGGGTGTGGATAGCATTCTCTATCATGAATCCTTTGAAATTGTCTTGAATCATTGTATTGCTGAGAAGAGCTAAACTATTCATAGTTGATCATAGCACAATGTTGTTGTTACTGTGTACAATGTTGTCCTGGCTCTGCACACTTCACTTTGCATCAGTTCATGTAAGTCTTTCCAGATTTTTCTGAAATCATCCTGTTTTTCATTTCTTATAGCACAGTAGTGTTCCAGTGTATTCATATACCACACCTTGTTCATCCATTCCCCCACTTGATGGGCATCACCTCAGTTTCTAGTTCTTTGCCACCACAAAAAGAGCTGCTCTAAACATTTTTGTACATGTAGGTCCTTTCCCCTTTTTTATGAACTCTTTTAGTTACAGACCTAGTAGTGGTATTGGTGAATCAAAGGATATGGACAATGTGATTGCCCTTTGGGCATAGTTCCAAATTGCTCTCCAGGATGGTTGGATAAGTTCACAACTCCATGGAAGGTACCTCTTGAAATGAATGTTGAAAGAAACTAGGGATCCTAAGAGAGGGAAGTAAGAACAAAGTGCATTCCAGGTATGTATTATAGCCTGAGCAAATGCACAGTGATAGAAATTGAGTGTCACATTTTGAGGAATAATAAGGAGATCACTGTAGCAGGACCAGTGTGGATGGCAGAGTAGTTATGTACAAAAAACCTGGAAAGAGTTTGGGATCATGTTGTGAAAGTTTTTAAATCTTGAAGAGTTTTAATTTGATCTTGAAGGTAACAGGGAACCAATGAAGTTCATTTGGGTAGGAAGAGTGAGATACTGGAGCATTCTCTCTGTTCTTGTGTTAACTTTGCTCTGGTCACCAGCACATTAAATGGTCTTTGCACATTCCCAGTTCCATCCGTTGAGGTCTCTTTTAGAGTCTTGATACAGATGTTAACTCCTCCAAGAAATCTTTCCTGGCCCTCCCTTTCTGCCACCTCCATGTGCCTCCTCTCCATCTCTCAGAACATTTTTTACACATCCTTTTTGTACCTTTTTCACTCTCCCTTCCATCATAGTTGTGGAGTTCTAGTCCATTCCCACTTTTCATTACATTGTAAATTTTGGAGAATAGGATCTTCATATTCATGTATGAAGCTTTAGAGCTGGAAATGGTCTCTCAGATGCCATCAAGTCCAACCTCTTCTCATTTTATAGCTAAGGGCATGGAGGCCCAAAGACATTAAGTGACTTGCCCTTTGTCAAACAGATAGGATTTAACCAAGGTCTTCTGACTCTTGAATCTGTCATTCTTCCTACTTTGCCACTTATGGCCATGCTCATCTTTTATCCCAGATCTTTGCACATGGTACATACTTAATATGAAGCTGTCTAATTGAATGGGTTACTCTGGAATGAAAAGCTGGATTTTTTTTTTCCAGACAAAGAAGTGAACCAAATTTCATACTACCAGAATAAGGGTGGAGTGGGAGAAATGCTCCAACAGCTATAACTGTCCCTAAGAGTAAAGGATTACTTTGAGATGTGGCCATATTCCCTCTCATCAGTCTGCAAGCAGAGCCTGGATGGCTACTTGTCAGATTGGCTGTAGAAAGTATTCCTCTGAGACAGCTAGGTGCTTCAGTGAGTAGAGCACTGGCTCTGGAGTGAAGAGGACCTGAGTTCAAATCCAGCCTCAGACACTTAACACTTACTAGCCATGTGACCTTGGGCAATCACTTACCCCCAATTGCCCTGCCCCCCCCTTCCAAAAAAGAGAAAAAAAGAAAGTATTCCTCTTCAGATATAAATGGGACAAGTGGCCTCTGAAGTTCTCTGAAATGCCTCTGAACTTCTGTGGTTCCTTAAGATTATACCAAATACAGTGTCTGAGGTTCTCTCAGCTCCGAGCCTGGCACTTTTCTGCTGTTGCTTCATAAAATGCTCTTTATCTCCAGAGACGCTCCTGATATGATTTGTTTACTGAGCTATATCTGTCATTTTTTCCCCTAGCTATCCATTGCAGTCTGAATCCAAATGGTATTGATCACTCTGTCCATGCAGAGGGTATTAACCAGCAAATTGAAGGCGAAGGCATTGAATCTCAAGCTGTTAAGAACAAAACTACCCAGAAATCACCTGACCTGAAAGAAACACCCAAGCGACAACAGATTGAGGCAGAGACATCTAAGGTAAGGAATAATACAACTTATTGAAGCAATACATCAACTGCAATTTTCTAAAAAATGTATGTCAGCCCAGGAATAGGAAAGGGCAATTGGAATACTGATGAACTAGGATCTTGTTTGGGTTTTATTATGAAAGAAAATTCACTTTATAGTTGGATTATTAGTCTACATTTGCAGTGTTTTTGGTTCAAAAAGCATTTTATTTACATTATCTCATTTGATCCTTATAACAGACCCTGTGAGGTAGGTAAATGCAAGTATCTTATCTTAAGGATGAAGAAATTGAGAGGATTAGTGATTTACTGAAGGTCTTGCTGTTTATAAATGGCAGAACTAGGACCCATGCTCATTCTTTAAATTTTTTATTGTAAAACAATAAAAACAATTAGCATTATTGCTGCTAATGTATTATTATTTTATATATCATTGCCATTTCCTGATTGATGTATATCTATCTATCTATCTATCTATATATAATCACTTCCCCACCCAGTCGAACTTTTTCTTGTGACAAAAACCTCAGAAGTAAACTGAGTGACTGTGCAACTTAACAGTTCCTACTAACAGCATGCTGCCACATTCTCACCCTGTGATCCTCTACTTTTCTTTCAAGAGGAGGGGAATGTATTTCGTTACTTATTCTCCTGGACACGATTGGTCACTGCAGTTAATTTGAGTTTAGCTCTTTTATAGAGGTTTTCTATTAGCAGTATTAAGGTCAGCATACGTAATAATCTCCTGATTATGCTAGAGTTTGTCCTTTAGTTCTTTTTATGAGACCTTTGCTTCATCGATTAGTTTAAAATACCATGCCTTGACATGAAAGTAATTCATAATAGTCATCAATATATAAGTAATATGGTATAATTAAGTAATAAGATATGAAAATGTTGACCAAAGGTGGGACTTGACTAGGAAATAGGAAGTAAGAAATTAAAAAATTTGTGGAAATTAAAATGCTTTGTCATTTACTAACAGGTACCAATAAAAGTTGAAAATAAAGCAGTGAATGGTATAGCATTTGATTTGAATGGGACTATTGTATTATAATGGAGAATTAGACAAGTGGGCCATGATTAATTCTCAAGTTTGGATATATCCAGTGATGCCTATTTGAAGGATGTTGTACATCCATAAATAAGGATTTACCAGGTAATTCTTGAACACAGAACACATCCCAGAGAGGCTACACCCCAGCTTTAGTTTCCCCAGTTCTCAGCAGTAGGCATGGTTCTGTAGAGAATCTGTCTCTGAAATAATTGAAACTGTTGGTAGGATGTAAGGTTGCACATCCCAACTTCCAGGTGCTCATATTCTCAAAGAGATCTGTGATCTCATTGATCCAGGAATTCCCTTCAATAATGTATGTGATAATCTATCTGTGCCTGACCATCCTTTGTGAATCTCACCTGTGTTCTCCTAGATGTTCACCACAGGAGCCAACCAACATGCTGGGAACCTTGTTCCATTTCCACATGGGTACCAGTGAACATTTTAGCCATCCACCTGTCACCTCTCACTTTTACCATGTGACTAGCCCATCTTCTTATTCTGTTATAGAGAATGATAAAAATCCTTTACTTCTACTCTTCTCTGGCATTCCATGTTAGTTATATGTTGCAGCCTGTTCACCCCTCTTTCTCCTCCCCTCTCTGCAACACTCCTCTTTAGTACTTTGGACGCAGTGGTATTCCAGGTCTTCCTGCTATACAGAAAACCTCAGTAAAATCTTTGTATTAAAAAGATAGGCCTTTGCTGTTATGGAGAGGTTGTAGTTAGTAAATGTGCTTCTTCATTTGCCCGAAAGTCATCCAACTCACTCTTCCTTTTTAAGTCTGGGTCCATAATATATTATCTGTCCCAGAAAAACATACCATTGGCAAAGCTCTATCAGGTGTTAGTGATGACAAATCACTATAGTTTAAACCTTTGGTATTCTCATGTGGGTTATCACAAGGGGTTATCACCTGCCGAATGATTGTTGCCTCTCTGAGTAGATTCTTCAAATGAGATATTTGTCAAGATCTTAGCACATTGCTTGACATTTAGGCAATATAAATGATTATTCCTCTCCCTGTCCCTTCTTGGTTACTCTTTCCCATTAATTAGATGATGTTATCTGATCAGTTGTCCAAATAACTAATGCTTAATATTTGTGTAAATAGAGAAGAAAAAGCAGAAGGTTTCTTGGCTGCCAAATTCATTCGTTAATTGATTTGAGAACAGTTTTCCAAACCTAACAGAAAATATTTTTGCATCATTAATTGTTTTGAATGATTATCACTAGTATTTCCATGCATCAGTTTAGATAATTAGAATGGGCTTTATAAAAGTTTTAGTTTCTTGTTCATGAGAAATGTAATTGGCCAGGCAATAGAAGTAGATAGTCATACACCTTAGATGCGAGGAAATGAGCCATATAAGATGTTAGCTAGTGGTCCTTCAAGTTTTATTTTTTAAGTAGAGTAGAACATGAAAGATTTGCCTCTCTCCTCTCCAAATTTCTGTAGTATAAAGAATTAATAAAGTTTTAATGTAATAGGCCCTAAAAATTCTTCATTTTCTTAAGAGACTTCTGCAACAAGGAAGATAGATGGAGTTTCGTTCAAATGGCATCCTTAAGATGAGCAGCTGAAACAGATTAAAAATTGTAATGAATGAATAAATTAGCCATTGATTAGTTCTTTATTTTTCTAATCCCATTCCAAAATTAAATCTATTCCTATTATTAATAGTGATAGTAATAACTAGCGATTTGATTGAGGTTTGATATGAGGTGATTTGTAAATTATTGAATACTTTCTATGTGGTTGACATGTTAAAATTTTCCTGAGGTTACTATTTAGGCAGTGCTTTTGTTTTTCTGGGTATTTGATGTTCATTTTGTTTAAACTGAAGTTCATTTAGATTTAGTAGACTTTCATCCGGAAGCAAAAATGTTGGTACAAAACTTCTTTGTGATGTCCATAAACCAGAAAAATTCACTCAGAAAAATATTCCATGTTGCCCTCCACGACAGAGGAAGTCGTTTTTAATATTGCCTGAAATTCTAGGGTAGTTTTCAGTAGAAGACCTAATTAGAACTCACAGCAGATAGTATAATCTATTCCCACCTTTGTTGAATTTGTGTATAGTTACAGTAATCAAGGGTGCCCAGGTTAACATAAGGAATGTTGTATTTTGCATGATGGAAAGTATAGGTGTGCCAGTTAACACACTGTATGAGTAGATCCTCTGCTGTGGTCAATATGAACTCATTTTGTTCATGGACTTGGAACATCTTAAATCTTTTCTCTTCTGTAGTGTGTGTGTGTGTGTGTGTGTGTGTGCGCGCACGCATGCACACACACACACACACACACACACACAACTATTTGGGTGGTTTATGACCTTAATAACCAAATAACTAAGCCCCAAGTGATATAAATTGAGCTGACTTGAATGGCTGTAAACTTGCCTAGAGATCATTTAAATAAAGTTGCTGACCATCAGTTTGTATGTTTTAAAATTGCTTCATGCTTTCTGGGCTAAAAGGTAGTTTTAGTTTTCTTAACCTCATGTCAGTGCTCCAATTCTAATAAAATTTAAGAAACATCATGGTATAATGGAAAAGGAACTGAATTTGGTGTCGGAAATCATTTTCCAATGACAGCCCTGCTGTTTGCTCCCTGTGCCTTGGGCAAGTAACTAAGTCCTTCTGGACCTCATTTTCTTCAACTATAATTTTTCTAAATCCATGATAAATGTAAGCATTCTATATCTTTGAAAACACTGGATGACCCAGACCATGTAGTGGATAGAGGTTTGAATAAATCAGGAGGTCCTGACTTTGGATCTAAGAATGTGTCTCTAGGAGTGTCATTCAGGACAAATCACTTAACTAGTCTTAGTTTCCTAATAAATGGAGATAATACTAGCACCTACCTCATAATGTTGTTGTGGAAATCAAATAATAAAGTGCTTTTCACACTTTAAAATGCCATTCATGTTTTAGTTATTAGTATTATTGTTATAATTTGCCATTCAAGAAACCTTTCCTCAGTTCCCTCATCTGTAGATTGAGGAGGTTGCAATGGAAGAAGGAAAATCATGAAATTCTTCCTAGGACTTGATTTGAACTTTGGACAGGTAAGATTCATAAGAGAAGAAATGAGGATAAAAGGCATCCCAGCTTGGGACAGGCAAAGGGATAGTGGGGAACACTATATGTAAAGGCAACGAGGAGAGAATTTTCAAGGTAATTTTGGGGAATGGTGAGGAAACCCATATGGATGTCAGGAGATATTGGCAGTGTGGAGGACCTTGAGTGTGAGGCTTAAGAACTGTGCTTCTTTTCAATCCATTTGGGCATCTGATTAGTTGTGCAACTTCCATTTCTTGATAGCATTTAAGTAAATAGTTATCTTGTCCTAAAGGTGGATTTGCTGAAGGTCTTGTGATTGAGACTTGAGTTAGGAAATAGAAAACTGTTGAGTTCCACTCTGGAGCTATAAATTGATTGTTCTTTTATAGTAAGAAAGCAGATCTCTTCAGCATATTTCCAGATATGCAAAAGTGACAGGTAATAATAATCACTTTTTCCGTTATGTTTTTGTGATGATCAAAATCCATGAATATTATAGAGAAGGAAGTGACAGTGAAGGTGAAGTCATTGGGTTATGTGTGTGCCTGCCCCAGATGTAGGCTTCTGTGCTTGTTTGCCCAAATAGGGCAAATAGTAACATGTATGCATAGTATGAAGGATTTCATTATTTATTGAAAAAGAAATCTAGTTCCTGAGTCAGCATTGTTAAGCTGAGAACTAGATAACTCTGTAGGCAAAGGAGGTCATTAAAATTTTGCAGGTATGTTTTTTTTTTTTCTCGAAATCAGGTAAGTTTTTGTTTTATCCATTTAGGGAAAAAATGTGATGATGCCAATAACTTTTAAAACAGCAGATAATTAAGCAATTCTAGTTTAAGTTGCATTTTCTGACTCTTTGGGAACTTTCTTAATTAGCATTACTTAAGCATTCTTAATTAGCCTCATGTATGGATATGATTGCAGGGATTGGGGGATAAATCAGCCTGGGATAAAAGTTTTGTCAGAGATAATCCACATAGGGATAATTGAGGGTTGACTGCAGGGAAGCTGGTCTGTGCTTACTTTTCTTTTCTCAGGTATCATTCCTTGCTATTATAAATACCTGAAGCCTTAGTGATGTATTCTTAGACAAAAGTTTAACTAGCACATTCTGACACTTTGTTTAATCATTGACTGCACACTTAAGCCACTGGACAAACTCAGCCAGTCCCAACCAATAGTTTCTATTGATTGTCTCCAGCTCCACATACAACAACAGAGTTCCCCACATAGGCCATCTTCTCATGTCACCAAATCAGTTAACTGGAATAATAAAGATATATACTCATACAGAAGGTAAACAAGAAGAGGGTTCTATGTTCTATAAAGCTTTCACGTAATGCCATCTTTCTTTTTTAAAAATAATTTTTATTGAAATATTTTGTTTTTACATACTTAAATCCCATGCTTTCCCTTTTCCAGAGAGCCATCTCTTATTATAAATAATTTTTAAAGGAAGAGAGAAAAATGTAATTAGGAAAACCCATTAATATATGGGAGAAATGTTAAAATACACTCAGTGTTCTAAACTAGTGAGCCTCTTACCTCTACAAAGGAGTGGGAGTATTTTCTTCCTATATCTCCTCTTTAGGGCTATGCTTAGTAATTTTACAATATTCATTTTTAATTGTTTTGTTATTGTTCTTTTCCATTTATTTTGTTTCGGTCATTGTGTATTTTTTGCTTGGCTTTGCCTCCTTCAGTTTCATTCAGTTCATGTTCCATGTTTCTCTCTATTTATCATATTCAGTATTTCTTATAATACATGTAATATCAGATTATATTCATATACTACAATTTATTGAGTCATTCCCAAATTGGTAGGTTTCTGTCTTGTTTCAAAAAAAGTGGCAAATATTTTGGGGTACATGAGGAAATGTGATACTATTTCTTTAAAAAAAATTACAGTGGATATTTACTTAAAATATTTAAGCAAGTAAAAAAATACAAATATTTCTCCTCAACAACTTTGGAGTATACTATCTCCCAACCAGTATTGGTTCCTGGGGAGAGTTGGCTCACCATTAACCCGGTATCTACATAACATTGTTTTCCATCAGGACTGCTGCATAAATCCTTGTCTCAATGACTTCTGGGCTGGGTCTCAAAGGTCACTTCAAAGGTCACTCTTATTTTATTTGGGCATCAATGCTAGACTTGCTACATAATTTAGCATGGACTTCATCTCTCAAATTCTTGAAGGCTTACTTTCCTGACCTTTCAAAACATGCAAAATCTGAACCTCCAAATGGAACTCTTTCACTTAGAACAAATGAGGCAAACAAAAGACCGTAGGACCATTTTATGGGGCCATGTAGCCCAAGACCTCTCCCTTTATAGCATAATATCTTGCCTTATACTGTCAGTGAAGGAATAAAACAGAGAGAGCACCCAGAAATGCAAAATGGTTGACATGCATGCTGTCATCAAATGAGCATAGCTTTTGGTGTGCAACACCTTAATAATATAGGTAGCCAGTTCAGATTTTCATGAGGGTTCTTAGCTTTTCTGTGAATCATGGACCATTTTAGTAATTTGATGAAACCTATGGATTCCTTCTTAGAATTAGTGATTATAAATACAGATAGTAAAATGCATAAAATTGCAATGTAAATGAATTATATTGAAATACAATGATTAAAATATTAAAAAATAATGTAGCCGAGTTCATGGAGTTGAGGTTAAGAACCTTTGATCTAGAGGGAAAGAGAGAAGGGGAGGAAAAGAGAGATATAGAAAGAGGGAGATGTGTATATATATATATATATATATATATATATATGTGTGTGTGTGTGTGTGTGTGTGTGTGTGTGTGTGTGTGTGTGTGTGTGTGTGTGTGTATATATATACACATATATGTGTATATATATGTGTATATATACATAGAGAGAGAGAAACAGAGAGACAGAGAGAAAGAGAGAGAGAGAGAGAGAGAGAGAGAGAGAGAGAGAGAATTTATTAGGTGCTAGCTCCATGCTACGGGTCACCAGATCACCCTAAGAGGCATGTTGTTCCTTTTGGCTATGACAGGCTAGGCTGGTGGTCTTCAACTGGAAGGGCCCCATCTTCCCCTATTTCTTCCATAGTAGACCTCTGTTATTACTGTGCTTCTTCCAGCATCTATGACACTGGCCTTTGCTTCCTCACCATCCAGGGCAGGCAAGTGTGGCTTCCACTGCCTAGCTGCAGTCCTCTTATTTCCCATGTGCCATTATTACTTCCGGGGTAGGCATTGTTTACGTTACCTGCTGGGGATCCTGTTTAGTCTCTGACACTTACCTTATATCTATGGCTCCAGTTTATAATAGTGAATAGGAAATACTAACCCAGTTACTCTCCATATGGCCTCAGGTAAAGCATTTAACATTTCTGAGTTGCCTGGAAAATGGAGATGCTCATAGTTGCCTGGCTATATCCATGGGGTTGTTTTGAGAACTAGATATAATAATACGTGCAAAAGTACTTTTAAAACTGAACCAAGTGTATTCTTATCACAATATGACAAGCACTAAATAAATGTTTTTTTAAATTAAATTAACCCAGAATTAAGATGAGATAGATGTAAATTCAAAGCTGAAGGAATAGGAGCTTGGGTGAAAAGTTGAGGTAATGCAACTTGACCTTGATTGAATCAGAGTGCTCCACTAACTTAAAAAGATTCTAAGGAAATTTGAGGTTAGTATGATCTAATTCTTGGCTATGTGTAACCCTCAGCTTTGGGAGTGAGCCTGTTCCCTAACCAATTCTGTCCACCCAATATAATATCACCAAAGAGATGAAAAAATATAATGTATGAAAACTGTAATGAGCACACATTTTGTTGGAACCATCAGGGGAATAAGAACAGAATGCTGGCAAAAAGAGGCATGTTAGAATGACTTCATACCGTGTGCATTCCAGGACTGGAGTGTTTGAACATCAAGCACTGTGACGGATTTAGTAAGACAATACAATAAACCCAATTTCTTTTTTTAAAGAGATGCATTTATGAATTGCAGTGTTAGGCTATGAACAGTATTATAACTAGAGAGAGATAGCTTTTCTTCAAAAATCTCCAGTGATCCCTCCACCTCTAAACTTCATCTAATCTGTATTCTCCATGTTACAGGTTAGGAAATAAAGACCCAGAGAGATTGTATCCTGCCATGGGTAAAATATCTAGTTGGTGTCATAGCCCAGAAAAAAACCCAGCTCATGACTAGGTGGTGCAATGAATAGATCACTGGGTCTGGAGTCAGGAAGACATGAGTTCAAATCTGGCCTCAGACAAGTGTCTAAATCACTTAATCTCTTCCTGAGTTTCCTCATTTATAAAATGGGAATAATAACACGTTTATCACCCAAGGTTGTTCTGAAAATCAAATGAGATAAAAATTGTAAAGTGCTTAACACAGTGCCTGGCACCATTGTAAATACTATATAAATTGTTGTTAGCTATTCCCCTTATCATCATACCATTCTAGGGAGTTTTCATTACTTGGGCTAGTTTTTCTGATGGCTCTTTTTCACAGGTTTTCTCTGATGCCTGGAAGATATTCCATATTTGCCAGTACAGTTTAGAATTTATACTTTCTTGCAGATTTGAGCCCAGTTGCCAGCTTCTGTATCCCCCGAGATGTTAGTACTTCACGTCCCCAAATTTGCTTCCTGTTTATTTTGTATGTATTTATCTATACATAGGTTGTCTTCTGTATAGATGGAAAGCTCCTGAAGGGCAGGGACAGTTTCATTTTTTGGCCTTTGTATCCCCAGTGCTAAACCAATGCATGTTGATAGATTGATAGAATTGTGTGAAAATATAATTTCTGCCATTTTGAAACTGCAAAATGAAAATAGGAAATGACCTGTCAGGTGATGAGATATAACCAGTGTTATTTATAGGAAAGCTGGCTCCCAGAAACTTCAGATCATTAAAAAGCAGCCAAAAAGGCCAGTTAGCTAATTATTTTTTCTTTCATCTTACCCTTAAATACCTGAATAAGAACACATTTTATGTTTATTTGGGGTTTTTGCCAAGGTTTTGTAGCTTGAAGGAGAAAATAAGAGTTCTAACCCCCTGTCTTACCCAGAAAGATTTAGAGATGTTATAACATTACTGACCTGTAGAGTCAAATTTGTCTTATTGATGCAGTTATAAGAGAATATGTACTATAGTTTAGGCATTAGTGGAAAAAGCACTAGACTTTGGATTCCAAGTGCTATCTCTGCTAGCTCTCTGGGCCTTGATTTCCTCTTCTGCAAAATCAGGGGGTTGGACTAGTTAATGTGATCTCTAAGGTTCCTCCTAGCCTGAATAGTCTCTGATTCTGTGACCTATGACTATCTTAGACCTATGCACATGCTAATCATTTTTGTTGTTCAATCACATCCAATTTCAGACCCCATCTAGGGTTTTCTTGATAAAGATACTGGAATGGTTTGCCATTTCCTTCTCCAGATCATTTTACAGATGAAGAAACTGAGGCAAACAGGGTTAAGTGATTATAAAGCCAAGCACAAGAAGCTTTCTAGAAGAACGGTTTTTAGATGTGAACGGTTTTTAAGATTCTGATTACATAGTATAGTAAACACTCTATTCAATAACAAATCAGAGCAAAACATTCACAGTAAATCAAGGTACAGCATTCCCAATGTTACAGTTTATCACAGATAATCAAAATACAGTTTTCACAACAATCTATCACAGAAAATGGCCACATATTTTCACCACAGTGGTCACATAGTTTTGAACAAAGTACAATCATTTAGTCAGTTAATCACTTAGTAACTCAATCATTCAATCAACTCAATCATTCAGTTATCCTTAAGGAGACTTGCCTTCTTAAGGGTCACAAAATACAAAAGTCGAAGTTCTCCATTCACTAAGTTACAATATCAGTCACTACTCAGCACTCTCTTAAGGGGTAGTGTAAAATACACAGGTCATCCACCCCTCAGTCACAAATAAGTTACAGTCTTCTCAGTCAGTACACAGTATCCAAGTAAAGTCTTCTTTCAGCTTGACTTGGGGTAGTCTCTCAAATTCCCTGGATCCCTTTCCATGGTCCCAGCTCCTACCTGGATTCACCAAACTGTCCCCTGGGTTCAAAGGCAGACAGCTCTCATGTCCTTATCCAGCTCTTTATGCTGTTCCTGTTGCACACTGAAGCTTACAGTATCCAGTCCACCTTAAATCCTTCACAGTCTCTGTTGCTGGGAAGTCAAGGCTTAACAAAGCTACAAACAGGGTTCATAAAAGCACCAGCATCATGTTTCCTCAGTCTTCAGCAGCTCCCAGGACAAGCTGGTAGCTCCCCAGCAGAAACTCCAGCTGGTTCCCAGAATCAAAATCACTTCACCCAGGTTCCCAAAATCAAAATCATTCTCTCCAGCCTGGGCCTTTCCTTTTCAGCCTCCTTAGCAGTAGCTGCTTCTGCCTCCATGAAGCTTATCCATGGAGTTCTGACTCTCCCTCTGTGGTGCTTTTCCTTATATACAGTATTGCTCCTCCCTTTTTAGCCCCTTCCTGTTAAGTCAGCAACAGGAGTTCATACCTTCTGTTTCTTTAACAGAGGTTTAATTTGAACTAGGTGCTAAGTACCTCTTAGCTTTCCAATACAAAGGAATCTTAAAAACCGTTCACAGTAGTGTTCTTCTAGAAAGCTTCTTGTGCTTGGCTTTATAGTCACTTAACCCTGTTTGCCTCAGTTTCTTCATCTGTAAAATGATCTGGAGAAGGAAATGGCAAATCATTCCAGTATCTTTATCAAGAAAACCCTAGATGGCAGTGACCTGCCCAGGGTCACACAGCTAGTGAGTGTCTGAGGAAAAGGAAACTCAAGGAAAACTCAAGGAAAACAGCTTTCCTTACTTCAGTCCTGGTCCTCAATCTACTACGCTACCTAGCTGCTAGTAATTTAACAGAATATAAATGATATGACCACATTCCTGACTTTCCTCAGGGACTTCCTCTACAGTACCCCTTCAATGGGTACCTTGATTCCTTGCCTCTCTCTCCCTTATCCTACCCAACTTCCTTTTACATGTTGCCTTCCCTCATTAGAAAGTAACCTACTTGAGGACAGGGGCTCTCTTTTTTTGTGTTTATATTTGTATCCCTAGCATATCACATTGAACATTTAATGAATGCATGTTGATCTGGCTTTGCTACCTTTCTATTATTTAAGACAAGAGTTCTTCATCTGGTATCCACAGATCTCCGTTGAGGTCCATGAAGTTGGGTGACAAGAAATATTTTGACAATTGTATTTCAGAGTAATTGACATATTTTATGCATTTAAAAACCATTATTATGAGAAGAGGTCAATAGACTTTACTGACAGATGGGGCCTTGACACAAAAAAGGTTAAGAATCATCCTGTAGAAGAAATATCACTAGATTTGGTGTCTGAAGAGTTAGATCGGAATATTGGTTTTCCAATTTATGACCCATGTGACCTTGGGCAAGTCGCTTTAACCCTATGGGCTTCACCCTCATTTACAAAATGGGAAGGTGTGTGTGTGTGTGTGTGTGTACGTACATGGGTGATTAGATTGAATGATCCATGGACTCCATTTCATATTTGAATCCTATTAACCTATCACCTTCACTTAACTTCATATTCAGTTCAAGTTCTCAGGGTTTAGGGAAGAAAAAAAAAGAAAAGTGGCCTCATTCCATAACCAGGTTAGGGACTTTCAACTCAAAACAATTTAATGAATTAATGTGTTGATTAAATATGATCCCGATGTACCAAAAAAAGTTAGTTTTTTTCTAGAGCTGACAATTTGGGAATGATATTGAAATACTGATTTCCACAGTTTTTATAGTTTTTCTTTTCCTTTTTACATTTAGATGCAACCTAGCAGTTTAATTATTAAATGTTTAAACGTTTCAAACTGAAGTCTTTTATTTTAGCAGTTACCTCTGTCTTCAGGTCAACTCGGCAAGTGTGAATCAGGTGCCTTATGGACCCAAAGTACTAAGGCAGATATTGGGAACTACAGAGTTTAGATAAGGTGTGATCCTTGCCCTCCTAGACCATAACGATAACAATAGCTGACATTTATAAACCGTCTGAACATTTGCAAAATGCTTTTGATATATGATCTCGTGAAGCCTAGTGGGAGGATATTACCCATTTATAACTAAAATACATTTTTTTCCTTGGAATTGAGCTGATTTCAGTGGTATATGTCTTTTCCTTGCAGATTCACAGTTGCTTTGAAGCTCATTCAGAGAGCTGGTTGGGGACACTGGGAAATGATATGACTTATCCAGGGTCAAACAGTCAGTGTATATCAGAAACAAGCTCTCTATATAGACTGCCATGTTTTCTTTCTACCATACCAGAGAGATGAGAGAGGTGTAAAACAGTGATCTCCGAGTTCAGTGGCACAAGGGTGAATTTACTGATGTTTTGGGGTGGGAGTCAGTGAACACTTTACAGAAGAAACAACTTCCTGAGCATAGAGAACTGCTTCAATTAAGCAACAAAAAACACTTATTAAGCAGTTACTATGTGCCCAGAACTGTGCTTGCTAGGTACGGGGGATATAGAGACAAAAATGAAAGGATCCTGGAACTTATGTTCCAGTGGGGAAGTTATGGCTAAATGAAAATACATACATACATATACATATATATATATATATTCACATACATATATATATATATATACATATGCACACACATATATATATATGTATATGCATACATATATGTGTATGATACATACAGAGTAGATAGAGGATCATCTTAGAGTACGGGGCACAGGCAGGGTGACCAAAAGAGCCCTCCTGAAGAAGTCAACACTTTAATAAGTGTTAAAAGAAACCACAGATCATATAATGTGGAGGTGAAGAAAGATAACATTCCAGGGATGGCAGGCAGCCAGGGCAAAGGCACAGAAAAGAGAGATGATGTACTGTGGGTAAGGATTAGCAAGAAGACCAATTCTTCTGAACTCAAAGTTCTGGAAGGGAGTGGATGCAGTTGGCAAAGGCAGGAGTACATAGGGAGAAAAGGACCACGGGCTGGACCTTGATGATCATTCACTTAGGAGAAAAGGAGCCTTCGACAGAGAAGCAGTGGCTAGGGGGCTAGGAGATGAACCAGGAGACTGTTATCTCAGAAACTAAGGGAAAAAAGAATATATAGAAGAGTGGGGATAGTTAGTGGTGTCAAAGGCATCAAAGAAGTCAAGGGGGATAAGGGAAAAAAGATCATTGGGTTTGTTCATTAAGTTATTGGACTTGAAAGGTCATTTTGAGAGCACAATTTCAACATTTTGGGAATGGAAGTCAGACTTCTAGTGTGTTGAGGAGAAAATAAATGGTGAGCGAGAGCAATGGGCATAGTCTACTCTTTTCTCAAGCATTTTGACAATGAAGAAGAAATAGATGAGGTTGACAGCTGGATAGGATGGAAAGATTTTTTTGTTTGTTTGTTTTTGTTGTTATCATTTAGGTTTATAGAGAGACTTGAACAAATCTCCATCTACTGTGCCACCTAGTAGTAGTAAAGTACATAGAAGGAGCATCTAAAACTGTAGACTGGTATGGAAAGATGAAAATTGAGGAAAAGCCATCAGATTTAATAATTAAAGAATTCTCAGTAACCTTGGATACAACAGTTTCAGTAGAGTGTGGTAGGGCTGTAAGCCAGAATGCCAAGGGGTTGAGAAGTGTGTGGGTGGTGAGGCTGGAAAGGCAAAGAGTATAGCTAAATCTTTCCAGGTGTTTGTAGAAAGAAGGGCAGATGTAAAGAGGGAGGAAGAAATGACAGGGTCAAGAAAAGGCTTTTTAAAAACAATAGAGCTGATTATGTTTGTTGACAGGAAGAAGCAGCCAGAAGGAAAGCAAGAAAAGGGTGGTGGTAGTGGAAAGGTGAGGGAAAGTTGAAGAGAAGAGAACAGGAGAAGAGAAGAGAAGAGTAAACTCTTAGAGAAAACAGTGAGAGTTGGTATCAAGGGTAGAAATAGAGGAGTTTGACCTTGACTAGGAAAAAACATTTATATTCCTCACAGGCTGGAGTAGAGTAGGAAAGGATGGGTGAGGATATAGGAAGGATTTTGAAGGGTGGAATTTGAGAGATAAAGGAGATCACCTTGAATAAACTATATTTTCTTAATAAATTAGGAGGTAAGGCCATTTTCTGAGAGAAAGATGATGGGGTGACATTGGGAATTTGAGGAGAGCAAGTTGGAGACAGCTTCTGAGGTGAGTATTATAGAGAATCAATCAAGAAAGAAAAAAAAAATTTCTTTGTGGTAATCAAAACTGAGCTTTTATAAACTCAATACTTTGTGATCCCAAAATGTAATACTTGACCTATAACCACAACTCATATACAGATTTATTGTACTATCCTTGGACTGAGGCTCTCCCCAAAGGAAAATACTTAAGGTCTCTAGAAAATCAAGCCCTCTCCCTCTGGTGAGCCCCACCTTCCACAAAACTATGTTATACTCTAGTTATAATACTAACCTCTTTGCCTTCTACATCCTTCAAAGGGGAAAGAACTTAGACACATACACACATACACACATACAAATGCACACGCGAGAGAGAGAGGAAGAGAGAGAGAGAGAGAGAGAGAGAGAGAGAGAGAGAGAGAGAATAGGCCCTTCCCCACCTCCAACATAGTCTACATTACTCAATAGTATCAGTGAAGGACAAGGTCCAGATTTGCTGCCCAGTGTCATAGTTCTCCTTGCCTGATTTAGTGATTCCTTTGTTGTTCTTCCACTGGAATTACATTACTGCTGTCTCTGGGACCTGTGGTTTCTTGGGGACTAGAGTAGGAAGGGGGAGCTACTGTATGGATGTCCAGAATTTCACACAAAAGACTTTAATCTGTTCTCTTTGTCCTGTTTCTCACCAGCATTTTTTACCTCTCTCTGCCCCTGCTCTCCATTTTAAGGTCAAGTTCAAGGTGCTGCTCAGGTAGCTTATTTCTTTGAGTATAAGGATACAAAAAGAGAATGGAAAGAAGAGATTTAGGATGAAGGGAAATTTAATTATAAAATCTGTGGGTAAGAGTACAGAGTTCAAAATGGAGAGGCCCATGGTGGGTCACAACACATAGGAATCTTTGAAGAACTCAAAGAAATGTGTGATCAGAAGATGATGGGTTTGCCTAATCATGTAGTTAAGAGTAAGGAATAATTTATGGGCAATCCATGTGTTCTGTCATAATCCTTGAAATATCAAGAGAAAGTAAGGAGAGAACACTCATGTTGATGGGATTACACATTCATTTGACTGAGTGAGGAGGGGCTAGTACATTGGCAGCAAGAAATGGGCCACTGCTATTAAGTAGAAATGCTTTTTTGAACAGACCTCCTTTGAAAATCCAGTGGTAAAAATCATCATTTCTTGCTTCTTATGTGTTGTACCATATGCTCCCCAAAAGCAGGAGCCTTATCTATCCAAGTGACTGTGCAGAAGGTGAGACTGAATACTGTGCAAGGACGGGTGTATAACAAATGCTTTTGGAGGGTAATGTGATTCTCTTGCTTGTTAGCAGATGGAAACACTAGTTCATCTCTGAACTACTCTAGCAAAATTAAGCTGGTATTTGAAGGCTTTTAAGCTTTTCTCTCCTAGCTCCCAGTGCAGTACAGTCAGTATAAAAAAACACCTTTGTGCTTGTCTCCCTCTTGCCTTGTTTTGTATTTGTAATTGGCAGCAATTAGCTGCTCAGGCTACCATCTCATTTTGATGATGTTCATTCCATTTCCCATGGTTCACCTTCTTTCCTACTAAGGAGCATTGAGTGCTCGTATCTATAACTGGTCTAAATTGTAGGGCTTTCAAAGTTTGGGAGGGACTTTGTTTTCCAGTGTCAGTGGATTTGTGTTTTTGGGATCCACTTGAATTAATTATGCTATTTTGGAGAAGCTGACCTATTTTTTCCTCTATAGAATGCAAATTACAGAGCATGTATTCCATCATTTTGCACATCAGCCTTCTGAAAATGGAGCATTTCTCATTGAACTAATCCTTATCCCTTCACATAGCTAATATAGATCAGCAACAGCTAGTGATTTGGCATGGTAGAGGTGTTTATAGCCTTGTTGATTGGTGTAGTTTTATGAGTCATATCCTTGTGTGAGGACAGGGAGAGGAACCCAAGACTAGATAGTTACAACTATTTATTGGTAAGTAGACTTGCATGCAATGAAGACAAACCATGGGACAGGGAGAGTGAGGAAGAAGTATTACATTTTATCGCTGGAAGGGACTTTAGGGAGCAATGTAGTATATAGTGGCAAGATCATTGGCTTTGGAATCGGAAGACTTGGGTTCTAATAAATGGCACTGTGAAAATGCTACTTTTGTTTATTGGAGGAGGAGAAGTATACTACCATGCTGTTGGAGGAGCTAGGAAATGGTCTAATTGTCTTTGAAAACAATTTAGAATCGTTTAAGAGATCCCACTTCTGGTCTTATGCCTGAAAGAGATGAAATATGGAAAGAAAGAAGTCCCATATACACCAAAATACTCATGGAAGCACTTTCTATGGTAGCAGAGTTGGAAACAAAATGGAGAATGGCTGAACAAATTATGTTTTATAACTATAATGGAACACTATTGAACCACAAGAAACAGTGATTATTAAGACTTCAGTGATACATGGAATTACTTGTTTCAAATAATACAGAATGAAGTAAGCAAAACAAGGAAAACAGTGTATACAATGGCCATAGTAATGTGAATGAAAAGAATTACTATACAGTTAAAATAACCAGTCTTGGTCCCAGAAAGGAGCTGTAGGAGTATATCACCTCCTTCTCTTTGAGAGATGGGGGCTAGGGCTGGGGCTGTGGGTGTGGGATGTTGCATACGCTGTCAGATTCTATTTCTGTTTCTCTTGGTCTTGCTATCCTTCTTTGTTACAAGAAAAGGCTCATTGATTGAGAAAAGGAAAATAATGCCATCCAGAAATAACTGTGATATGAATGTAAAAAACACAAAGAGAAAAAGAAAAAATCTTACTACTTGTGTAACCTTAGGCAAGTTATTTAACTGCTCTAGACTTCTAAGGTGCTTGCCAGCTGTAACCTTCTGTGCTTCTGGAATTCGGCTTCTCCAGCACAAAAATCTTCTGTAGAACCCTCTTGCCTGGATAAGGTGAAAGTCTAATTTCTGCAGCTTGGCCTTCCAGTTCCTCTCCAATTTGACCCTGATCTGTTCACTACATCTTTCAGTCAATTGTAAAATGATAAGGTGTAGTCCATTATTGATTAGCACTTATAAAAGCCTGCTTGTTCACAACTAATTTCCTGCTTGAGGATGACCTTGATTTGTGCATAGATGATTCTCATAAGGATTTTTTTTATAGATAGGAGAGTAGACAAATAGGTTGGTGGTTGTGGATGTTTTCTTGAGTCACAGAAGGACTGAGGACTATTTTTTGTTCATCTTTGTTTCATGGATTTCTGTGGCCAAAAGAAAGAAAAAAAAATCACTGTGTGACCAGCCACTTGGTAAAGTGCCTCTAAATAGTTAGCTAGGTTGGTTGTCAGGAAAACAGACTTGGTCTGATATTAGAGCTATTCTTGAATCTCTTCTGGTGTTGTAGCAGCTGCCAGAGTATAGGCTATACCATCTTAGTCTTCAAGAATCTAGGGTTAACTCGTGTGTAGATGAGTATTTGGAAGTTCTTTATTTGGAGATGTGGAGATTTTTCTTCATTAATTTGTCATTTTACAATACCTGCTAATCATTCTTAGTTTTGCCTTCCGGGATGAAACAGAACACAGCCGGTTCTTCTACATCCTAGGCCTTCATGGACTTGGATACTGCTGTCCTCTCTCCCCTAAGTCTTCTCTCTCCAGGTTAAATAGTCTGAGTTCTTTCAACAAATACTCCTATGTTTTTGTAGTGGCTAAGAACTGGAAATCAATGCATGCCCATCAATTGGGGAGTAGCTGAACAAGCTGTGGCATATGATTGTGATGGAATATTATTGTGGTATAAGAAGTGAAAAGCAGAATGACTTCAGAAAAACCTAGAAAGATTTACATGAACTGATACAAAGTGAAGTGAGCAGAACCAGGAGAACATTGTACACAGTAACATCAATATTATATGATGAAGAACTGTGAATAACTTAGCTACTCTCAGCACTACAGTGATCCAAGACCATCCCGAAGGAATCATGATGAAAAAAATGCTATCTGCCTCCAGAGGAAGCACTGATATCATCTGACAGACTGAAGCATACTGTTTTTCATTTTCTTTCTTTTTTTTGTTCTGATTTCCTTGTACAAAATGAATAATATGGAAATGTTTTACATGATAACACATGTATAACCCATATTGTATTGCTTACTCCTCCAGGGAGGGGGGAGGGAATGGAAGGAGGAATAGAATTGGAACTCAAAACTTAAAAAAGTTAAAAATAATTTTAATGTGTAATTGGGGAAAAAGTAAAATATTATTTAAAAACACAAATACTCCTTTGACATAATCTTATCATTCTAGCAGTCTTCCCTTGAATTCTTCCAGTTTATCACTGACATCCCTAAAATGTGATTTCTGGAACTTGAAAATAGTAGAGATGTGGTCTGACTAGGATGTAGAGTACAGCAGTACTGTCATCTTCCTAGCCTTGGACATTGTGCATCTCTTAATGTAGTCTAAAATTATATTACCTTTCTTACTTGCCACTTCACACCATCTTTCATACTGAACTTGCCATCCAACCTTCCATATCTTTTTTTCTTAGTCAAAAGGACTGAACAACAACAAAAATCCTTTTCATCATCCGTAAATTTGATAATTATGGTTTTATCTAAATTACCAATAACAGGGTTAACTAGCATAAGGCCCAGCACAGATTCCTGTGGTATTCCATAAAAGATCTTCACAGTCTTTTCAGTCAGACTGTTCAGTTGGTTTTAAAATCAGCTGTAGATCACTACCTTTTTCAAAAAGAATAGTGAAAAAGAATCCAACAAAAGCTTTTCTAAAATCTAGGCAAATGATTAGACTAGTAGCTAAAGAGAGTACTGTAAATTTTACTCTGAAAAAAAGAGAAATGAGGTTAATTTTAATCTGTCCTTGATATAATCATGCTGGTCCTTTGTGATCACTGCTTCCTATATTACAGATTCACTAACCATATCTTTTATTAATATATTCTAGCTAGGATTTCTTAGTAATCAAAGTTAAGCTTCCTGGAATAGCATTTAACCATTACATTCTCCTCACTTCATTGAAAATTGGGACCATATTTGCTCTTTTCCAAATCTGTGGTTCCTTTCCCATTTTCTGTAGTTTTTAAAAGATAATAGTTCTTTGGCCAGTCATACCAGTCAGTTCCGTCTTCAAATAGTTCATGTAGGCATGGCAACTTGAACTCATCAAGGACAACTGTGTGCCCTCTTACTTTCTTCCTATTTATCTTGGAAACCTGCTTTCTGTTAGCCATTCGTGTTCTGCCTAGTCAAAAAGATCATTTTTTTCTTGGCAGAGAAATCCAAAACAAAATAAGACTTGAATAGTTGTGCCTGCCCCAGTCTCCAAACAATAGTCCTATCCAGAGTTGTGCTAGAACCAGTGCTGAATCAATCATTATATTTCTGGCATGAGCATTTACACCTCAGCAAGCAGCAAACACTACAATCAAGGCATAAATTGTTTTGTTGATTGTCTAGACTTAAGAAAATGATAGAAAAAATGTTGATAATGCAAATTAAACTTAAAAGTATGTTTGTACATTTCTTTTGGAAAGCCATTTGTTAAACATTTAACAATACACCCTTCTCTGATTCTGCTCTTTTTCCAGAATAGCACAGAACAAAACAAGACAAAACTCTTTGGTTGCCCTTAGCCTTCGTCAACAGTGAGAGTTCATTTTGACATTACTGAAGCTATTCTCACAGATCTGTGCCATACTTTTATCCTTTGTTACCCCTCCTTGCTTCCACATTTTCCATGGGAAAAATTTTAAGTTAGTTTCTTACGTCAATATTGGTCTTCATGGACAACACTCCCTTTTTCTCTTCATTTGAATTGTTTCCCTTTGTATTTTTAGAATTCAATTCTTGAGACCTTCTCATCCCTCCATAGCTGAATCATCTTGTAGAATTTTAAGCCATAAGATGTTACTGAAATTTCCTCTCACACAATATTGAGGAGATGCCCACACCATTTTTCTTCTTCTTTTTCTTCTAATTTGTTTTTGTAAAATTTTGACTCTGACAAGTTGGCCTAACTCATACACAGAAAGCTGATTTTGAAATGATTACCATGCTGCTGTCTAGTTGTCGATAGACATTTAATTGAATTAAATTGTTGAAATATCATTTTGGGGATGTGACTGGGTGGTTATCATGTCCAGAGTCTTCCAACTATCTTCTTGAACAAAATATCTATCCTCTATAAGCATGAGACTTTTCTACCCAGTCTGTAAGCCTTTTAGCTCTGTAATTTCTTACTCCTAAATTGTGTGTATTGGGAGGGGTTGTTGTTGTGGCAGATGCTGTCTTCCTTTTTTAAAAAATTTTATTTATGTATTTACTTGTAGTTTACAACATTCAGTTGCACAAGCTTTTGATTTCCAAATTTTCTCCCCACTCCTCGTATCCCACCCCCCACCATGGTGACATGCAATAGGTTCTACAAATACCTTCTCATTAAATGTTAATCAAGTTGTAAAGAAGGATTATAACCAATGGAATGAAGAATGAGAAAGAAGGAAGAAAAAACAAAAAAGTGAGCAAGTAGTTTACTTGAGTCTGCATTCAGACTGTAAATCTTTCTCTGGATGTAGATAGCACTTTCCATCATGAGTCTTTTGGAGTTGCCTTATAGCCTTGCATTGTTGAGAGGAGCCCAGTGCACTGAAGTCACCAAATGTTAGTGTGTGTGTGTGTGTGTGTGTGTGTGTGTGTGTGTAAGAGAGAGAGAGAGAGAGAGAGAGAGAGAGATGGAATCAGTTGTTAAAAAATAGATTTTTCACCTTCTCATGCTCTGCAGAATGTATTGGCACATAAGCTTTAATTATCTTCATTTATCTTCATGGCATAGCACTGCAGTACAAGATGACCAAGTGTCCCATGAAATGTTATTGTTTTGGGATAACAATAAAATCTACCATACCAAATCCTTTATTTGTATCTCTAAGAATCTGTGAGGTAGTCATCCATTTCCTAGGAACTAGGGAGAGTAGAGTGATAAGCATTATGAAGCTTATGTGCGAAAAGCAAGATTTGATGTACAAAGGAGTATAATGCAAAAGAAGATACTACAAGTGCATTATAGAGGCGAGACACATTTCTGGGTGAGATTAGAGTCAGAAGAAACTGTTGCTGACTTGGGCATGTGTATCATGGCAGACTAAGTCTTTGGTTGTCAAGTGTTAGGATTAGGAGTGAGGAAAGAGGAAAAAAAATTTGGTGAATCACTGTGGATAATGATATGTGAGGTAGCTAATTCACATTAATAATATTTAATATACTTTACATTGATTTCCTTAGAATAACACTGGTAGTTCAAACAGTATTATCCCCATTTTACAGATGAGAACATCTTGTAGCCAGAGAGGTTAACACTACCTTGCCTGCCTTCACACAGATAAGAAGCATTAGATTCTGGATATTAACTCTCACAGTCTTCTGATTCAGTCAGTCAGTCCATCAGTAAAAATACGTTGAACTCCTACTGTGTTTCTAACATTATGCTAAATGCTGAGAATACAATGAAAGGCAAAAGACAGTCCCTGCTCTCAAGGAACCCCCAGTCCAATGGGAGAGAAAACAAACAAACATGTATAGAAGGCTACATCCAGGATAAATTGGTGATAATCAACTGAGGAAAGGTACTAGAATTAAGGGTGATCAAGAATGGATCAAGATCACCTTCCTAAAGAAAGTAAGATTTTGTCTGGGACTGTAAAGAAGGCAGGAGGTAGAGATGATAAGGAAGAGAAGAGTGGGGGAGGAGAGAATTCTAGGTATGGAAGACAGTCAGTGAAAACAGTCAGTGTTGAGAGATGGAACATCTTGTATGATGAACAGCAAGGAGGTCAGTGACACTGGATTCCAGGGTATTTTGCAGGATGTAATGTGTAAGACAATTGCAAAGGTATGGGGGAGGTGCAGCAGTTATGAAGTTCTTTGAACACCAAATAAAGGATTTTATATTTGGTAGGTTAGGTCATAGGTAGCCACGAGAGTTTATTGAGCAGAGAGGTGACATGGTCAGTCCTGTGTTCTAAGAAGATCACTTCAGCAGCTCAATGGAGAATGAACTGGAGTGGGGTGAGACAAAGCAGGAAGACCAACCAGCAGGCAATTGCAGTAGTCAAGGCATGATGTAATAAGGAAAGAAGGGGGTGAGAGATGATGCAAAGGTAAAAACAATAGGATTTGGCAATAGGGGGAAGTAGATAGTGTCGGGGATGATACTTAGGGTGTAAGCCTTGGTGACTGGGAAGATAATGGTATCCTCAATAGTTAGGAGCGGGATATCTTAAGGGGGTAAGAAGATGAGTTCAGTGTTGGACATGTTGAATTTAAGATGACTAAAAGACATTCAGTTCAAGATGTACTTGGCAGTTGGACAAGCAAAACTGGAGGTTAGCAGAGAGGTTAGAGCTGGATAAGTAGATAGGAGAATTTTTTATGGCAACAGGCAAGTGACAAAGCATCAGGTGTGGATATGTTGGGAGCTGTAGTCACAGTCATGCACACAGGCAGCCCAGGCCCTACGGTCATCTTCTCACAGGAAGCAGCAGATTTGGCAGCCCCCAGGGTGTTAGAACAGCCTTTTAAGGATCACACTGCTCACCTCCTGGTGTGAGAAAGGGACTAGAGAAGGTGCCCTAAAAACTGTCTGCTTACCCAAACCTAACCTAATTGCCATGGCAGGTGGGTAATCCCACTCTGTGGTTGAAACATAAAAAAAAATTTAATCCACCCCAAATGTTCACAGGAACTATTTGTGGATGGGGGTGGAGCCAAGATGGCGGCGTAGAAGCAACAAGGTTCTGCAGCTCCCATGTAGCCACCTCAAATACCCATAAAATATGACTCTAAACAAATTTTAGGGCTCTAAAACTCACAAAAATACAGAAAAACACATCTACTGCTGAAGGCAGCTCAGCAGGAAGGGCTCATCACAGCACACTGGGAGCCGAAACCAGCCCAGCCAGAAACCATGGCTTGGCCCCGGGGCAGCGAGGACAAAATAGAACTTGAGAGAATTCACCAATCACCTCTTGGAAAAGATCCCCAAAAGAAAACTCCTAGGAATGTTATAGCCAGTTTCCCCAGTCCCCAGATCAAGGAGAAAATATGACAAGCTGCCAAGAAGAAACAATTTGAATACTGTGGAAACCCAATTCGGATAACCCAGGATCTAGCAGCTTCTACATTAAGGGATCGAAGGGCCTGGAAAATGATATTATGGAGATCAAGGGAGCTAGGATAAAAACCAAGCATCACCTACCCAGCAAAATTGAGTATAACGTTCCAGGGGAAAATATGGTCATTCAGTGAGATGGAGGACTTTCAAACATTCTTGTTGAAAAAACCAGAACCAAAAAGAAAATTTGACACTCAAATACAAGAAACATGAGAAGGTAAACATGGAAAAGAAATCATAAGGAACTTATCAACGTTGAACTATTTACGTGCCAACATGGAAAAACAATAATTGTAATTTATGAAACTTTTCTCAGTATGAGGATATGTGAAGGGAATACAAATGTATATATACACATATGTCTATATGGGAGGGTTTATATATGTGTACGAACACATATCTGAGTATGTGTATATATGAGTACACAGAGGGCACAGGATCAATTGAATAGGAAGGGGACGATACTCTAAAAGGTGAAATTCTGAGTTGGGAGAGGATTAGAATGTGAGGAGACAGGGAGAGACAGAATGGGGTTAATCATCTCATATAGAAGAGGCAATGGATAATTGTTACAATGGAGGGGAACAACAGGAAGGCAAAAGGGAAAGGGTCAACTTTACTCTCATTGAATTTGGTTTAGGGAAGGAATGACATAAACTCTAAACTGGGTATCTTGCCACACAGGGGAGTAGGGGGGATGGGGATGAGAGCTGGGATGATGGAGGGGAGA
>CM053580.1:492265463-492341025 GCA_028627135.1 Pseudochirops cupreus
TTTAGTGGGAAGTATCTTTGTGTGCATTTTGGAGTTCCAGGATTGGTTTAGAGTCCTATTTTATGGGTATTTTGGGGTGGCTATGTGAGAGCTGCGATATGTTGCTGCTGCTACGCCGCCATCTTGGCTCCGCCCCCCAGAAAATTTGTAACTCAAAATTTCGTTGAAATGAATGATGTAAACAAGAAAATAAATAATTTATTTTAAAAAAACAAAAAAAATTAAAAACAAAAAAACAAACAAAGAAAAATTAAATAAATAAAAAAAGAACTATTTGTGCCTGACCTGTGGTAGAACATTCCAAGCTTGTATTGGTCTAATCAGCCATAGTCCAACACACTGAAACTTGACTCTAGCATAGTGATGTCATCTTGGTCCTCTTCAAGGATGAAGGACGATAACTAGGCATAGAGATCATAACTGAAGCCATAGGAGTTAATGAGATCACCAAGTGAAATATCAGGGGGGAATGAGAAGTGGACCCAGAGGAGAGCCCTGTGACACACTTAGGGTTTGTCGGCATGCCCTGAATGAGCATCTGGTGAAGGAGACTGAGAAGAAGTGATCACAGAGGCAGAAGGAGAGTTAGGAGAATATAATGTGATGCAAACCTAGAGAGGGAAGAGTATCAAGGGAAAGGGCTCAGAGAAGCAGTGTCAAAGGCTGCAGAGATATCAAGAAGGATGAGGATTGGGAGCCACTGAGAGCTCATTAGTAACTTTAGTGAGAGTAGTTGCCGTTGCATGATGAGGCCAGAAGCCAGAGTGTAGAAAATTAAGAGAGAGAGATGAAAGGAAGTGGAGGCATCAGTTTTTGAGTACCTTCTCAAAGAGTTTAGCTCCCAAAGGGAAGAGAGATGTGGGATGATAGGTAGGAGAATGAATGGATCAAGTTAGTTTTTTTTGAGGATGGAGGAGATATTGGCATGTGTGTAGAGAGTAGGGAAGCAGCCAGTAGATAAGGAAAGACTGAAGATTGGTAAAAGTGAAAATGATGGAGGGAGCAATCTGCTAGAGAAGACCAGAAGACACATTGTCATTTATGCCTTTAGAGAGATTTGCCTTGAAAAGGAGAAAGACAACCTCATTATATGAGACAGGGGTGCAAGAGATAGTCTCAGGAAGCATCTGGGAGATATGAGATCAAGAGGAGCATTACAGCTTTAATTTTTTAAATGTAATATGAAGTAAAGTGAGATTGCTATTTCTGCCACACCACAATGCCTCTCACGTACTATGCCGCAAGAGTCAAATACAGGAAACTGAATGATAATCCCACTGATTAGAACCCATGCAGCCAAAATAGTAGTGATGATGATGATGATGATGATGGAAGGTTTTCAGTGTCTTAGCATACATTCTCATTTGATCCCTGTGATAGCCCTGTGAGATAAGTACTATAGCTATTATTATTCCCATTTTACAGATGAGGAAATTGAGTCTGAGAGAGGATAAGTGACTTACCCATGGTCACACAGCTAGTTAAGTATGTGAGGATGAATTTGAACCCAGGTCTTCCTGACTTTTTGTTCAATGCCATATCCATTCAGAATGGACTGGGTCTGGGGGTAAAGGTAAAAAGTTCAATTTGAGACTTGTTGAGTTTGAGGTGGTAGCAGGACATATATATAGATGGATCGGTCCTGTCTGAGGCTGAGAATGCAGTTCTGTAAACTAGGAGAGAGAATTTGGGGAAGGAGACAAATATTTTTAATTCACCTGCATAGTTGTTGTAGCTGAAACAGTGGGATTAACTAAAATGCAGAATGGTAGCAGGGTAGTTAGGTGGCACAGTGTATAGAGTACTGGCCCTATGGTCTGGAAATTGTTCAGTTGTGACTGACTCTTTGTGACCTCATTTAGGTTTTTCTTGGCAAAGATACTGGAGTGGTTTGCCGTTTCCTTTTCTGGCTTATTTTGCAGATGAAGAACTGAAGAAAACAGGATTGACTTGACTAGACTCATCTTCATGAGTCTTCCAGATTCAGTCAATAAGACCTGAGTTCAAATGTGGCCCCAGACACTTATTAGCTATGTGACCCTGGGAAAGTCACACATGGTACAGTAGATTAAAAAAGAAATGTTGGATTTAATCAGGGTTCAAATATCGGACTATGTAACTTATTTTCTGTGTGACCTTAAGCAAGTTGCTTAATATCTCTGGACCTCAGTTTCCTCATGTGTAAAATGAGAAAGTGGAACTAGATGAACTCCAAGGTCTCCTGCAGTCATAAGCCTATGATCTTATCAATATGCCGAGTCAGAGACTAGACGCGGTGGTTCTCAACCTTTCTAATGCCGCAACTCTTTAATATAGTTCCTCATGTTGTGGTGACCCCCAACCATAAAATTATTTTTGTTGCTACTTCATAACTGTAATTTTGCTACTGTTATGAATTGTAATGTAAATATCTCATATGCAGGATGTATTTTCATTGTTACAAACTGAACATAACCCACTGGTTGAGAACCATTGGTAGAGAGAGAGATAAGAATAGAATCCAGGGCAAAACCTTGGACAACGCCCACCTATAGAAACCCTATAGTAGAAGAGAACCAGTGGAGTAGTCAAACAAGAAGCTTCAGGTGCCAGTAGGAGACCCAGAAAGTTCTTATACCTAAAGAAAGGGATCTCAATTTATTAATTAAGAAACTAAAGCCCAGGGAGGTTAAATGATTTGTCCAGTGTCATACAGGTAATAATGAGTGACAGAGGCAGGGTTGGGTTCTGGAACCTCCCACTCTGGAGCCAATATTCTTTCCCCTCAACCATGCTGCCTTCTAGTGTCAGATGCTACAGGGAAACCCTGCTTGTATTGGTTCACATGACAAGCTAGTGCACTTCTTTTCTACTGTTTTTCATTGTAAAGACAGATACTTTCCTTTCTGAAGCTAGTCCTAAAGTTAAATCATTTGCTTATCAGTCACTCTGACCTTCTCCCTTTGTCACATGTTTCTCTCAGGGGATATGTTTCCTTGTCTGTAGTCTGTCAGATAGGAAGTCACCTGCCCTAAGTTTTATAGCTGCCAGGGCATGATTCATTAATTACACAGTCTCTTGAGCCATAAACTCCACTTCCAACACACCTACCATCTCTTCTTTCTGTAACTCATGTAAGGGATAACTCATTAGCATTTTCCTTTTATTGAAGAGAATACTGTCTTAAGTGTTAATGTCTCAATCTTCTCACACATAAGCAAGCACTTTAATTCTTATCTTGAATTAACTCTGTAGAAGTATTCCACAGATAGGCATTTTTATGTAGAAATTCAGTATGCGAAGATACTTGTTATTATAAAATGTCTGTACCTGGGATCTGATTTGCTATCTATTCTTGGATGACTAACTTTTTAGAATTTTCAGATCTAATGATTATAGATTAGTATTTCATTCATTGTGATCCCTGTTCCCTTTTTCTATTCCAAATAAGGTCAAGCTGCCATTTCATTTCTTTTTGTTAATTCAGCCTGTTAATTTTTTAAATAATAAGCTACTTTAAAGTATCAGTAAACAAAGTGAGAGCTCCCACCCTCAACTCTTGCCTGTGAAAGTTTTTGCCTGATTCATATATTATTTAATACAATGTAATTAATATATATTAAACAGTCAAACAATATACATATGTGTATAGTTATATGTGTATACATATATATTTAGAGAAAGGAGAAAAGTAGAGGAACAAAGAGAAGAAGAAAGGAGGGGAGAGGAGAGGAAAGGGAGAGGAGAGAAGAGGAGAGTGGAGGGGAGAAAAAGGAAGGGGAGGAGAGGAAAGCAGAGGAGTAGTGAGGAGAGGAGAGAAGAGGAGAGGGGAAAAGAGAAAACAGGGTGAATAGCCAACCTTGGAGTCAAAGTTCAGAGTCCTCCTTTTGATAGGTATTGGATATGTAATCCTGGGTAAATCACTTAACCTCTCCTTGCCCCAGGAAAATCTCTAAGACTATAAATTAGAGAACTTGCTGTGACACTGAGTTCTTTGTATCCTTAGAGTTTAGCACATTGCCTGGCACATTACTAAGTGATTAATGAATGATTTTTGATGGATGGACTGATCAGCATTGGTGGTAGGAATTTCCCTCTCTATAGCAATGAAATCACAGGTACTGATTTTTTTTTTAATTACATCAGAAGGTTTCATAAAAGCTCTATTGAAAAACTTTAATCAGTTTAAGCTAGCATTATTGTTTCCTCTGAATATTAAAGCTATTGCTATAGAGTAATATATTTTGAAATTAGTTTTACACCAGAGCAGTGGAAAGTTAGCCAATCTGCAAGCATTCATTAAGTGCCTACTGTGTGCTAGGCACTCTACTAAGCACTGGAATCACAAAGAAGGGCAAGATAATCCTTTCTCTCAAGGACTTTACAGTGGGTACATGGTGAGTGTGACTAAGCTCCAAAAGAAAACAAATAGAGAAATTTGAAAAAACTGGAGCAAAGGAAGTCATTAGGAAAATTTATGATTTTTAACAAGAAAAAAATATGCTTATTACTTGGTTAGAGCAAGGGATTACTGATGGTTAGCTTGAGTATTTTCTACTGGTATCTTTACAATATCAAGAGAATTCAAGGAAGGTACCAACATGTTGAGTTGATCCCTTGTGGGAGCCTTGTAAGAGGAAGAGAATCACAGAATATATGGGTAGGCACAGATAAGTTCTGATCCATATCACTCTAGCAAAATCCAAATCAGTGAGATAATTTAGGTAATTAGAATTTAGTAAACACCTGCTATATGGCAGGCATTTTGGTGAGCACTGAGGATACAAAGAAAAGCAAAAACATAGACTGTGGCCTCAAGATTACAGATCTATTTGAGTGCTTGATATATCAAAAATAATACAAGCTACTTTTAGCTAATACTTTGGTTTTAGTTTCCTGGTCAACATCATTTTTCTTCCTTCTGAGAAGTAGAATTTTCTTTCAAAAGTTTTATTCTGAAGTATGATTTTATTATGTCTTAGAGGCAACATTTTGGAGAAGAAAGAATTTCCCATTTTATAATCAAGATCAATGGGAAAGGCAGAACCATTTCCTAGAAATGTCTTTTATTTTGGTATCCATTCAAGGAAGTATTCTGTAGGTGAGGCATAACTGGAATTTGGACTGGCCGCCATGAATGCTAGAGGTCTAAGCAGAAGAGTATAAAAGCCTGACAAATAATAGCTTTAAGGTTTACAAAGTGCTTCTCTCACCCCAACTTCATGATAGGTAGGACGAATGTCTTTAGAGTAGCGGTTCTCAACCTGTGGGTTATGTTGAATTTAAATACATCCTGCATATCAGATATTTACATTATGATTCGTAACAGTAGCAAAATTACAGTTATGAAGTAGCAATGAAAATAATTTTATGGTTGGGGGTCATCACAACATGAGGAACTGTATTTAAAGGGTCGTGGCATTAGGAAGGTTGAGAACCACTGATTTAGAGTCTCAAGGTCGTATATTTTGAACCGGCACGGACTTAAGAGGACAGTGAGTCCAACCTCTTCATTTTAGAGTAGAGGAAGCTGAATCCCGGGAGGTTAAGTGCTTTGTCCCTGGGTCACACAGGTAAGAAGCAGCAGAGCCGGGATTCAGACTCCTTCCAAATATAGCATTCTTTTCATTGTACTGCCTTGTCCCTGTTTTGCAGGTGAAGAAACTAAAGCAGAGAGAAATTGTAATTTCCCCAGTGACACAAAATGACCAGGCCTTGAACCCAGAGTCTTTTGACCCCAAGTCTAGTACTTCTGTTGTTGATGCCTTAACTTCTAATGTCTGCTGTGTGCAAGAAGGGCGAGAGAGCATGCTTTTAGCACCTGTCCCTCAGAAATGTAGTGAATGACAGTTATTCTGAAATCCAACAAATGTTTATTCTATGGAAGACACATAAGGAACAAACTGTGCATAGATAAGTCATGGGGGGGGGGCCCTTTTTCAAGGAAACAAGAGATAAACGTTTCAGTGTATCTCAGGAGTTGAAACAACACAATGATTTATCCATTTCAAAATGTCAATAAGGACGTGTAAATTCTGTTTTTTGAGATGCTAATTTGTGTACAAAATGTATACCCAGCCAAACAAAAGGAGGCATTTTTTCAGTCCACTAGAGAAGCTAGGGCAAAGCTGATTCAACATTCTCAGGGGATTCTGGGTGAGTATAATTGCTTAATGGAGTGCTAAAGCTTCAACCTGAATATTAGCTCTTTAGAATTCTACAGCCAGGATAGACAGCTTGGTGTAGTGGGAACAGTCCTTCATCTGGAATCAGAGGATCTGGGTTCTAATCCCAGCTGTGTTACTTCCTGTGTGTTCTTGGGCAAGAAGTTGCTTTACCTCTCATCACAAAGAGGAGGGAGTTTGACTAAATGGTCTTTAATATCAATCGGTGAATCGGGAAACATTTATTAAGCCCCTACCAAGGGTTAGGCACTGGAGCTACAAAGAGAAGTTTTAAAAGTTTATAAGAGAGTTCCAGCTTGTAAGTATTGTGATGCTCTGGATATCTTGGTAAATTGTGCTGTGAAAGCCTGGAGGTGAAACAAAAACACTTCACATTAGACATCATCTGGATGCTTCTCTCAGATCAACACTACCTTATCACCATTTCTCAGGGATCAAAGGGGATAGGCTTCAGGCCATGGAACATTAAGGTCCTTGGAAACATTCGTGACTGCTTTTTTATATCACACTATATAATGGATGCATTTTAATAATAAATTTTCCCCAGTGTCTGGTAAGTAGATTACTTGTGCCACAATTTTACAGATGAGCAAGGTACTGGGCTAGGCACTAGTGACAGAAAGAAAGAAAAAAAAATCAGAACAAAATTCCCTGTCCTCAAGGAGTTCATAGTCTACCAGGGAAGGTAGAGCTGAAACAATAAAATTCACAATAGCATAAATGTCAGTGGGAATTCCTAGGCTTAATGTTATATCCTTTCCAGGTGACCAGGTGTTGCTATTATTTTTTTGTTACGCATTTTGTGTGTTTCTGCATTGTTAGGCCAATTGCAGTAGAGTATCACTAATGATTAAGAGACTGATTGGAAATCACTAAGTGTGGTAGATTAGTCATTATGCCCAAAAAAGTAATTAAAAAATCAATGCAATAAGCAAGGAGTTAACAAAAAAGCCAAGGCTCCAGCTGTATCAATTAAGCTGCTTTATGACACAATGAGAAGCAGACATCATTTGTGACTGGGATGCCACCTAACAGCGTAATAAATGTTTTCTGATGGTTTATTGGCTGGTTTGGGAAATATGATGATGTCTCTAGCATAACTGAGGCCAGTTGCATTTCAGGACTGATTTCATTGCAGTGCTTTTAACCAAGGACCTGTGAATTTATGGTTGGTTGGATTTCATGCTAAGTGGAGGAGAGGGTTTGGATTTTGCTGTATAAATCTTATGAAGATTTTAATATTTTTGAATATTGATTTCATTGTCATGTTGGGCTATAAGAACCCATCCACTTGATTTATTGAAAAATAAACCAATTACAAATCAACCAGCTTTGTGCGTGGGTTATGAGTTAATGTGGAGGAAGTCAATTCTCAAAGGATAGACTATCTTCCATGTAGAAAGCACTGAGAATTATTGGACAACTAGTTTCATTTCTTTTTTTTTTCCAGTAAAGTTGTGGGGGGGGGGCTAGGAATAGCATTACATTTAGAAGTGAATTATCTCTCTGTGTTATTGTCACAGATTCAAGGGAAGAGAAAAAATTCAAACTGAAATCTTGGAGGAAAGTATTGTAGTTTTATTAGGGGTTTGAACAAAACATAGAATGCAACCTACGTGTAAGGATAAACAACATCAGAAAAGGAAGAATGTTTAAATGGAAATTAATTTTATACTGCAGCTAGTGAGAATCAAAATCTCTGAACTGGAAGGGCATCCGGCTTCTCTCCTATATGAGGCAAGAATCTCATGTAAGACATTCATGGGAAGTGACCATCAGTTTCATCAAACATCAAACACCCAAAGACTTGGAGTGAGAAGTGACTAATTGCTTTGGAAAGCAATTTGGTCCATTTTTTTTCCACAGCTCTAATTATTAGAAAGGTCTTTCTTTTTATCATGAAGCAAAATTTATATTAGTCCACTGACCCTACTTCTGCTTCTGGAGCCATGTAGCATATTGATATGTCTAATAATTACTGACAACTAACTATCTCATTCCTCCTCCCCTCTTCCTTCCAAGTCTCCCTTCCACATGACTGAAAATACTCTGTTTCTTCAACTATTTATTCTTTCAGTTAAGTCATGATAATCAATTTCCCTGTGGTTTCACATCCCTTTGACTTCCTTGATGATAACATACCTCCCTTACCACCACTGCCCCATGTGTGTTGCCTTTCCCTGTTAGAATGTAAACTTCCTTAGGACAGGGACTATCCTACGTTTTGTATCCCTAATGATTAGCAGTGCCTGGCAGATAGATAGTAAGCACTTAATAGGTATTTTTCATTCATTTGTTGCTTTTTTCCCTAAAAATTCAGTTTTATTTTATTTTTATTTCTGAATGATCTCTTTGCTATTTTTCCCCTACCCATCAAAAAGCCAAAAAAAAAAAAAGCTTGCAGATATGTATAGTCAAACCCCCCAAATTTCCACATTAACCATATCTTTAAAAAAGAAGAAAAGAAAAAAGAAAACATGATTCAGGCTGCACTCTAAGTCTGTTAGCTCCCTCCCTGAACATGGATAGTATGTTTTATCATGAATCTTTTAAATTCATTGCTGTTGTTGTCAAGTCGTTTCTGACTTTTTTGTGACTCCATTTGGGGTTTTCTTGGCAAAGATACTGGAGTGGTATGTTATTTCCTTCTCCAGCTCATTTTATAGATGCAGAAACTGAGGCAAGCAAGCTTAAGTGTCTTGTCCCAGTTCACATAGATAGAAAGTGTCTGAGGCTGAATTTGAGCTCACGTCCTCCTGACTCCAGGACCAGCACTCTATCCAGCTGCCTTTTGAATTTGTAGATAATCATTGTGTTGATCACAGCTTCTTAGTCTTTCCAAGTCATTCATACATTTTGAGGAGCAAAAGCTACTACTATGTGCCAGGTATTGGACTTTGGGGATACAAGGACAAAAATCAAAACCATTTCTTTTCCTCAAGAAGTTTGCTTTTTATTGGGCTTAGATAAAGTGATTTAAACTAGAGGCTTCGTATTCAGGGAGACTGTGTTTAGATTGTACCAGCTTGTCAGTATCCATACCCTTCTTAAAATAATGTTCAACATTGACCAAAGTACTTTAGAAGTAGTCTTACCAGGGCACTGAAATTGTCACCTTCATTGTTCTTCATGAAGTATTCTCATTAATGCAGTTGACAATTACATTAGGTGTTTTTGGCTACCATTGCACTATCGAATAATCCTGAGCTTTCAGTCTACTTTAAAACTTTATACTACCTAGGCAGGATCAAGAGGCATATTGTCTATGGCATGTGAGATGATAGTGTACTTGGACCTGGTCAGATCATATTTTGAGCAATGAATTAAATTATAGGATGCCACAATTTGGGAAAATCGTGAACAAGCTGTAGTACCTGTAGAAGAGGGTAAGGAGTGGTGAGAAGATTAGAAAAACATGCTACTTAAGGATTGATTGAAAGAATGCGCTTTGGTTAGGATAGAAAGGGAAGAGGAAGGGGATGATCAAAGAGCTGTTTTTAAGTAGTTGATGTGTTCTTTTGTGAAAAAGGGATTATACTTAACTCTTTTTTATCCCAGGGGCTAGATTTTTCTGATATAGGTAGAAAATTGTACATAGAACCATATTTCAGTATGATGTCAGAATACAATTCCTAATGAGCAGAATTGAATGTAAGATCTTTGAAGGAAGGGACTGTTTCCCTTTTTATTTTTATGCCCAGTTCTAAGCACTGATTGTTGATTGAAAAGTAGAAAGGTTTGCCTCAGGAGTTGTGATGGGTTCCTTATTCCTTGAAATCTTAAAGCACATAATGAATGACTGCTTTGCGAGAGCAAATTTTGGGGCAGATGATGATTTGATCTAGGTTAGGCCCCAAGGTTCCTTATTACTCTTATATTTTGTAACTCTAAGTCCTTTTTTTTACTGGAGTTATTGTCTAGTCATGTCTCTTGCAAATTTAATGGAGATTAAATTTCTGTGTCAACATCTACTGCCTTGATTAAAAGGTTGGGTAAAAGAGATGAATACAGCCTTCAGGAAAACTATTAATGATTTTTTTTCTTGATTAGATAGTCACTGGTTTGTGATAATAATAACTAGAATTTACAGAAGGGTTAATGTTAAGTATTCCAGAGTTCCTTATTAACATAGATCACACAAGTGAATTGGTAGGAACTGAGCACCGTTAGAAATAATGTAGGTCACAAAAATTTAGCACTTATTAAAAATCTTACAACACATAGTCTAGTGGCTAGACTAATATATCAGAAGCTCACTATCTTTCATGGACTGACAGACAGGATATCCATATACCTACATATTGCTAGTGGTTTGCCTCAAGGCTACGTCTTCATCTATTTTATTCAACATTTTTATCTATGATATGGATGAAAACAGAAAAGTCATATCCATTAAATTTACCAATGACAGGAAGCTAGGAGTGATAAGTAACACATTGAATCTGGAAAGGTGCTACAAATACAGACCTTAAAATATAATAAAAACAACCAATAAACTGTACTAAAACTAGAACGTTATCTCAGACTGAATTATTGCCTGCCATCACCCAGACATAACAATGACCCCAGAAACTTAAGAACAACACTTTTAATAGATGTTTAGATACTCTCTAAGCTTTGAGGATGAGAATCTTTCAAAATATAGATACCTAGCAAGGAGATTAAAGTCATGTGAGAACAAGATGAGGGTGCACATCAGCCCTATTGTCTTATCTGCTCCTGGAATCGCATGGGGAATGCTTTCAGTGAACTTGCAGAGGGCTTTCATTTCTGATCCTTTTTTGACATGAAAAAGCAGTTATTATTTGTATTTTTATAATAGCTTATAGAATGTTAAATAGAAAAGAATAAAGGCAGGATAGTGACTTGTCTGAGGAACATTTCTATCTAAACTATAGGAGAGAGAGAAAGAAAGAAGGATAGTAGACAGGGGAAAAAATAGGATGGATGGAAATACATAGTAATCATAACTGTAAATGTAAATGGGATGTACTCACCCATAAAACAGAAACAGATAGCAGAATGGATTAAAAACCAGGATTTAACAATTTTTTAAATAAGAAAACATTTGCAATAGAGAGGCACATGCCAAGTAAAAATAAGGGCCTAGAGCCAAATCTATTATACTTCAGCTGAAGGTTAAAAAAAAAAGAATGGATTGCAATCATCATCTCAGTGAAAGAAAAACAAAAATAAACCTAATTAAAAGAGAGAAGTAGAGAAACTACATTTTCCTAAAAGGTACCATAGACAATAAATAAATATCAATATTAACATATATATATGCATCAAATGGAATAGAATCCAAATTCCTAAAGGAAAAGTAAAATGAGTTATAAAAGAAAATGGGAGACTTTAACTTTCCCCTCTCAGAACTAGATAAATGTAACCATAAAATAATGAAGAAAGAAGTTCAGGAGATTAATAGAATTTTAGAAAAGTTATATGATAGACCTGGAGAAAATTGATGGAGTAGAATTGAGTATACTTTTTTCTGAGCTCTACATGGTGCCTTCACAAAAGTCAACTGTTGTTTTAATTAAGGCATAAAACCTTACAACCAAATGCAGAAAACAAAAAATATTAAATGCACCCTTTTTGGACCACAGTGTAATAACAATTAAATACAATAAAGGGCTGTAGAAGCATAGATTAAAAATTAATTGGAAACTAAACAATTCTAAAGAATAAGTGGGTCAAAGAACAAATCACAGAAACAATAATTTCATTAAAGAAAATGACAACAGTGAGCTAACATACCAAATTTTTATAGCCAAAGCAGTGTTTAGGAGAAAGTAGATATCTCTAAGTGCTTAAATAAAAGAGAGAAAGAAAAGATCATCGAATTGGGTGTGCAATTTTTTAAAAAGTGGAAAAAAGAACAAATTAAAAGTCCCCAATTAAGCACCAAATTGGAAATCCTGAAAATCAAAGGAAAGATTAACAAAATTGGAAATAAGGTAACCATTAAACTTATAAATAAAATTAAGAGCTGGTTGCGTGGAAAAAATAAAATAGACAAACCATTGGGTAACTTGGTGAAAAAGAAAGAAGAAAAACAGATTATAAGCATCAAAAATGAAAAGGAAACTTTCACCACCAATAAAGAGGAAAATAAAGCAATTATTAAAAGCTGTTTTGCCCAATTATATGCCAATCAATCTAGCAAACTAAGTGAAAATGGATGATTATTTGCAAACATATAAATTGCTCAAATTAACAGAAGAGAAAAAAGATACTTAAATGGCCCTATCTTAGAAAAAGAAATTTAAAAAGTCATCAGTGAGCTCCCTACGAAAAAAATCCCCACGACCAGATGGATTAACTAGTGAATTCTACCAAACATTTAAAGAACAATTAAATTCCAATACTCTATGAACTATTTGGAAAAATACGCAAGGAAAGAATGCTACCAAATTTCTTTTACAATGTAAATATGGTACTGATACCTAAACCAGAAAGAGAAAAAACAGAGAAATTAAATTATGTAACAATTTCCTTAATGAATATTGATGCAAAAAATTTTAAATAAAATACTCATAAGGAGATTACAGTAAGATATCACAAATACCATACATTATGACAAGATGAAATTTATACCAGGAATGTAAGACTTATTCAGTGTTAGGAAAACTATCAGTATAATTGCCGTATATATAACAAAAATGACAAAAATCGTACGATTATTTCATTAGATGCAGACAATTTTTTTTTACAAAATACAACACTCATTCCTATTAAAAGTACTAGGAAACATAGGACTAAATGGAGCTTTCCACAAAATGATAAGTAATCTCTATGTAAAACCACTGGTAAGCATTATCTGTAATAAGGTTAAACCAGAAACCTTTCCAATAACATCAGGAGTGAAGCAAGGATATCCATTATCACCACCCTTACTCAATATTGTGTTAGAAATGCTAGCTATAGCAATGAGACAAGAAAAAGAAATTGAAGGAATTCTAATAGGTGATGAGGAAGCAAGACTATCACGGTTTGCAGACAATACAATGATGTACTTAGAGAATCCTAAAGAATCAACTAAAACGCTAGTTTAAGCAATGAAGGTCATTAGCAATATTGAGGAATATAAAATAAACCCACATAAATCATCATTATTTCTGTATGTTACCAACATAGTCCATCAGGAAGAGAGAGAAATTCCATTAAAATAACTGCAGACAGTATAAAATAGTTGGGAGTCTGCCTGTTAACACAAATCCAGGAACTCAATGAACACAGTTGTAAAATGCTTTTCATATAAATAATGTGAGATGTAGACAGTTGGAGAAATATTAATTGCTCATGGGTAGGCCACGCCAATATAATAAAAATGTCAAATCTTTCTAAATTGATTTACTTATTCAGTGCCATGCCAATCATACTACCAAAATATATTTTATAGAGCTAGAAAAAATTCCCTTGGAAGAACAAAAGGTTAAGAATATTAAGTGAATCAAGGGAAAAATATGTGAAGGAAGGTGACCAAGTAACTATATTACAAAGTGGTAATCATTAAAATAATCTGGTGCTGATTTTGAAATAGAGTGGTAGGTGAGTGGAATAGATTAAGTATACAATACACAGTAGTAAGGGAACGTAGTAATTTAATGTTTGATAAAGCCAAAGACCCAAGCTTTAGGAAAAAGAACTCACTGTTGGACAAAAATTGCTCAGAAAATTGGAAAGTAGAAACTGTATATAGACCAACATCTCACGTGATTTGTACCAAGATAATTTTAAAATTGATAAATGATTTTGACATAAGGGGTTCTATCATAAACAAATTAGGGGGGCATGGGTAAATTTTACCTGTCAGATCTATGGAGAAGTAAAGCATTTATGACTAAATGAGATATGCAGAGCATTATGGGATGTAAAATGGATAATTTTGATTACATTAAATTAAAAAGGTTTTGCAGAAACAAATCTAATACATCCAATAAGAAACTGAAAAAAAGAATTTTATAGCAAGTTGCTGTGATAAAGGCCTCATTTCTCAAATATTTGATGAACTGAATCAAATTTATAAGAATACAAGTCATTCTCCAGTTCATAAGTGGTCAAAGGATATGAACAATAGTTTTCAGAAAAAGAAATAAAACTATCTATAGTCATATAAAAATGCCCTAAATCACTATTGAACAGAGAAACACAAATTAAAACAACTCCGAAGTACCACCTCACATCTATCAAATTGGCTAAAAAAGATAGAAAAGGAAAAATGGCAAATGTTGGTGGAGTTATGAACTGATCCCACCATTCTGGAAATCAGTTTGAAACTATGCCCAAAGGGCTATAAAACTATGCATACCCTTTGATTCAGAGATCCCACTGCTAAAGAGATAAGAGAAGGGAAAGGGAAAGGAAAAAGACCTAAATGCAGAAAAATATTTATAGCATCTCTTTTTGTGGCGGCAAAGAATTTGAAATTCAGAGGATAGCCATAAATTGGGGAATAGCTGAACATGTTGTGGTATGTGATTGTGATGGAACACAATTTTAGTATAAGAAATGATGAGCAGGATGGTTTCAGAAGAAATCTGAGAAAACTTGTAAGAATTGATGCAAAATGAAGCATTCAGAATCAGGAGAACATTGTACACAGTAATAGCAATATTGAATGGTTTGTTTTCTTTTGCAACATGGTTAACATGAAGATATGTTTTATGTGACTTCACATGTATAACTTATTTCAAATTGCCTTTTCAAGGAAGGGAGAGGGGAGGAATGGAAGGAGGGAATTTGGAACTCAAAATTAAAAAAAATAAAACCAAATATTAATTTTCATATGTAATTATAATGACATATGTTATTGTACATGTAATTTATTAATGAAATAAATAAAAATATATTGAGGGACAAAGTATTGTTCTTAAGTTTTTATGGCCCATTTTTGTGTCTGAGTGAAGATGGGCAACAGTTAAGTCTGAGATATGTTCTGGTTACAGTACAGTTTTTGGATTAAATTCTTTAGGATTTTTAAAAATCTCTATTTGCAGCATCTGTTTGCATACAATGTGTTATCCAGCACTCCTAGCTTCAGGTCATTGGCAAATTTAATAGATATGCCTCTCTGTTCTCTAAAGCTAGAAGGTACCTCAGAAACCTCTGGGTCCAATGTCTTCATTTTCTGTTGCTGTTCAGTCACTAAGTCGTGTCTGACTTTTCATGAGCCCACATACCATAGCACGCCAGGCTCTTCTATGCTCCACTATCTCTCAAAGTCTTCTCAAGTCCATGTTCGTTGTTTCTTTATCTATTCATCTCATCCTTTCCTGCCCCCTGTTTCTTTTGCCTTCAGTCTTTCCCACCATCAGGGTCTTGTCCAGCAAGTCCCATCTTCTGATTATGTTGCCAGAGTATTTAAGTTTTGCTTCAGTATTTGAACTTCCAGCAAATCGTTTAAATTAATTTCTTTAAATATTGACTAATTTGACCTCTTTGCTGTTCAATCGACTCTTGCACCACACTCTGGCACCACAATTGAAAAGCAGCTAACATTTCTGTAGAATTTTAAGGTTTACAAAATACAAATATTATCTCATTTGATCCTCACAACAACCTTATGAGTTAGTTCCTATTATTATCCCCATTGTATTACAGTGAAGGAAATTGCAACAGACAGAGGTTTAGTGACTTGCCCAGGCTAACACAGCTAGTATGTTTCTGAGACTGGATTTGAACTTGGGTCTTCCTGACTCTGAGCCCAGCATTCTTGTTCATTGAACCACCAATCTTTCTCACAACTACTCAGAAAAGAATCATATAAATTTGCATTCTTCCTCTGGACATTAAAGTATTTTTTAGTTTGCTTTTATGTAGGGAATGCCTGTCAAAGGTGTTTGTTTTCAGTCACTTTCTGCTAATAAGTCTACACTAACTTTTAAAATTAAGCAATTATTTCTTAATTCTTTGGGTGTTTCTTAATTCAAACGGGAGGTGCCTGGTTTGGAGAAACAAGAGATTGATTGCTTAGAATCAGCAAAATGTGAATTAAAGTCCTACCTCTGATGCTGGCTGGTTGTATAAAGTTGGGCAAGTCACTTGGCCTTTCATTGTTCCTGGCAACTCTCAATGACTGTTACAGATAAGATTTGCATTGCTATAGGGAGCTCCTTCATTAGGAGTTCCCTGAACAGTGAAAATGCTCTTCTAGTCCAGAAGCCAATGTATAAGCCATTGTACTAGGTTCTGGGGATATAAAAATGATATCACCACCCCAACAAGCTTTCAGTCTGCTGGGGACTGGGCATGAGAGGGTATGGGGGGCAGGGCATGCAGCACAGGAAGTAGTATAACATATGTGTACAAATAAATGTGTAAAAGGTACAATATGATAAATAGGTATTCAGGTAGTATAATGAATAGAGTGATGGGCTTGGAATCAGGAAGTCCTGAATTCAAATCCAGCCTCAGACATTTGCTAACTATATGACTGGGCAAGTCACTTAACCCTGTGTGCCTCAGTTTCCTCATCTGTCAAATGAGCTAGAGCAGGAAAGGGCAAACCACTCCAGTATCTTTGCCAAGAAAACCCCAAATGGGGTCACAAAGACTTGGACGTGACTGAACAACAACATAAGTTTTTGCTTCAGTATTTGAACTTCAGCAAATAGTTTAAATTAATTTCTTTAAATATTGACTGATTTGACCTCTTTGCTGTTCAAAGGCAAAAGAAACATCTGGAAAGATCCAGCCTCTAAGGAAATTTGAGGAATGATAACTCACCTCCTAAAGAAAATATAGTCAGTCTCCTTAGTATGAGCACTTAAGGTCTTCTGAAATATGATGCCCATTTACTTCCCACTTAGTTGGACATTATTTCTCTTCATGTATTGTGTCTAGCAACCAAGTTGGACTTCTTGCTGTTTCCTGAACTTAACATAGTGTGTCTCGCCCCTCTGCTTTCTTGACATCTGTCTCCAACTCCTGGAATGCCCTCTTTCATTTCTGAAGCCACCACATCACCTGTTTTAACCCATTTTTTTTTGCCTGTAACGGCCCCTTTTGGAAATCCGGCAAAGCCTACGGACCCTTACATAGCAACAATTCGATGTTTTTGTCTTTGGGGCAGGGCTGAAACCACCATGACTGAGAATACACTGCAAGGATTGTGTAGGTATAGTTCTATGCCCATCCTATCTTCCCAGTCTTCTCATGCCTTAGTCTGCTACCTGTATGTACTCTGCAATCCAACGACAATGACCTCATTGTTGTTCTTTGCCTTTAATACTCCATCTCTCAACTGTGGGCATTTTCACTAACTGACTCTCATTCTTGGAACTCTCTCTCTCCTCATCTCTGCCTCCTGGCTTCTATCAAGCAGTAGCTGAAGACTAACCTTTTGCAAGAAGACTTTCCCAATCCTCCTTAACCTTAATTCCTTCTCATTGAGATTATCTTCAATTTATTATATTTGCACATATATTTATGTAAATGTACATATGCACTCAAGATACATGTATACATATATGTATGTATTCATATTAACAAGATATATGCCGTATGTGTACACATATATGTACAAACAAGAAAGATGTATATGTAGCTGTATTTATTTAATATTTGTGCATTATTTATGTATAAATATAATATATTAATTATTATATATGTATATACACACATTGTTTAAATACATCGTTTGCTGTCTCCTCTGTTAGACTGTGAGCTCAGTGAGAGCAGGGCTCTATTTGTTCACTCACTTGTGTGTTAATTTGCCTTTCTTTCTTTACCTAGTGCTTAGCACTGTGCCTGATACATAGTAGGTGTTTAATAAATACTTATTGACTTGACTTTTGCTGCCATTTTCCTTCCAGAAAAAGAGTCAGGAAAGTAAAGGGGAAACGTTTACCGTGATCTTGGGATGAACAAAAGACTCATTCCTTAATTATGTGCCTGTGATTGATTATATGCTCCCTGGTCACCTGCCATAGGAGAATTGACATAGCCTTCTGTTCCATTCCAATAGCCAAGATCTTCCCGGGCTCAGTGCCCCCAAAGGCTATGGAATGTATTCCTCCTATCACACGCCAGCCGCACTGTAGCTGTGCTGGGGCTGATGTTATCACCTTGCCCAGTAAAGCCATCCAAAACCCATTTTACACGTTGAGCTGCTTTAAATAGGAGGCTTGAAGACTAATTCAGCATTTTAATGCCAATTGCTTGATTTATATGAAAAAAAAATCCTTTGTAGAAACATCACATTTCGATTAAGAGGGATTACAGCTTTAAATGTGAAATGCTTTATAGGACTAATTTATTGCTTCACTGCTGTCAGTCCCTTCAAGCAGATTTGTTCATCTGTTCCACTGACAGCCAGCCAGACTTTTGTTCTCTTCTACTCCCAGTGTACCTCATCTGGACTTGGAGCTTACTTGGGGTTTGAGAGACATTTTGCCAATGAGCATGGCACAGACTGCGGGAGCAGGATTGCTTTTAGTCACTGTGAAATTGGTAGAAGCACACAAGGGGGTCCTGTATAGTTCTTAAAGAAGAAATATTAGGAAGTTCACTTGGAATAAAGCCAAAAGGCATCACATGAGGATGGGAGAGGGGGGCAGTAAGCATTGCAGATCTTATTTTTGGCAATATGGTATTATGGAAAGCTCACTAGACTCAGAGGCAAACTCTATTGTGCATCTGCTGTTCTCTCTGGTTTTATCTCCGTTAGATCAGATGCCTCTTCAAGGTTAAGCTTATCACTTCTGATCTCATCACCCTGATTCTAACTCAAGCCTTGACTGACACCTCCCTCAGCCTAGCCTCTTCTCCCCACCTCTGATTAAAGGACTGGAGGGTAGAGTATCAAACTCCTCCAATGGGCGTCCAGATGCCTTCCTTTATTTGTCATTTAGTCCTTTTCAGTTACCTGACTCAGTGACTAATTTGAGATTTTCTTGGCCAAGATGATGGAGTAGTTTGCCATTTCATTCTCCAGTTCATATTACACATGAGGAAACTGAGGCAAACAAAGTTGCCCAGAGTCATACAGCTAGTGTCTGAGGCAAAATTTGAACTCAGATCTTCCTTACTCCAAGGCAGGCACTTTATCTACTGCCCTTTATAGGAGGCAGAAACTGGACTTCAGACTCACTCTGCTCTGCATCTGCTGCTCTGCCTGGTTCCTGCTCCACAGATCAGGATGCCCGCTGTGCCAGTACCCCTGGTGTCCCAAAACCTTACCTTGCTACTTTTTGTGTATTGTCTCCTCCCCCATTAGACTCTGTGTTCTTTGAGGGCAGGGACTGTCTTTCTTTTTATGTTTTGTATCCCCAGTGCTTAGCACATTAGTTTATCAGTGCCAGTGCCTGGCACATAGTAGGCATCTAATAGGTATTTATTAGATTAGATTGGATTGAGGTTCTAACTTTGGACAAGTCAATTAATTTCTCTAAATCTTGATTTGCTCCTCTGCAAGATGAGTGTGGTAATACTTGTGCTTTCTGTGTCATGAGGCTCAAATGAGATAATATATGGGAAAGTACTTTGTACGTGCAGGGCCTATAAGTCCTTTTCACACTGTGGAATGAAAGTGGTAGGACAACCCATAATACCAAGGTCCTCCAAGCCCAAGACAATCATGAAGTAGGGATCCTTACCTTGTTAAGACAAGTAGGCAGCACAGTAGTTAGAGCATAGCCTCAGATACTTATTAGCTGTGTGACCTTGGGAAAGTCATTTGACCTCTGTCCCCCTCAGTTTCCTCACCTGTAAAATGGGGATCATAGGAACATCTACCATGCCAGAGTTGTTTTGAGGATCAAATGAAATAATATTTGTAAAGTGCTTTGGAAACCTTAAGGTGCTATATAAAAATTACCATCATTGTCACTTTTACTATAAAGGTAGTTGATCTCCATATTTTGGTTGTCACCCTTAGATAAATCAGTTTGATCTGAGCAAAAACTAACTAAGAATTAAACTCTCCTAAAGTGACATAAGCTGCCTTGGAAGCTAGAAGGCTCCCTTTCACTAGAGATTTTCAAGCACCCAGCTAGCCATTTATCAGGGATGATAGGGAATGGATTGCTCCGCAGGTACGGGTTGGACTAGATTGTTGTCTCTGAGCTCCTTTCCAAAACTGAGATTCGATGATTCTCTGATAAAACTATGTTCTCTCATGTCTCCCATTTTAGTTTTCCTCCATATCCCAATTCTTCTCTTCCTTCTTTTATTTTTTCTTTTATTAATCTATTGTATAACTTTTAATCTTTCTCTGATCTTTCTCAAAGCCATGGGTGGGGAGGATGGGAAGAAAGAACAATTCGCTAAGGGCTGTGGTTAGTATATTCTTATCTTTCCTCTTCCAGTTGCCCCACATCCACAACTGTACTACATCTCTGGTAGCTCAGTGGTCCTCACCTGAAAATTTTCCAAATCTAATAGGGTCAGAGGATGTAGAAAGAAGCAAGACAAGCAATAGATTTCCTCTCTCCTATTATTGGATCTCTTTGTCCTATTTTTTGGCTGTTGGGTAATTAATGGGTTTATACAAGCCTAGGGCTCAGCTCACAGAGATGCATCATTTGCTCTAGTCCTAACATGACTCTTGGTAATTCATTGCCATTATATTCAAGTCTTAGTTTATCCACAAGTGACTTATTCATAATTGGTTTTGAATCCTAACATTCTTATAACTAGATTGTCTTCAGAGAATACTGAATCTTTTACCCACTGGTCATAGCTCTCCCATCTGAAGCAGGACTGAGTGAGCTCTTTGGTCATTAGTGGTTTCTAGTACATGTTGTCTTCCAAACACCCATAGCACTGCCTCTCTATCCTGCACAAGACCTTTTATGGGGGATTTTCTTGAAGAGAGGCCTTACCAGAGCTGTGGGAGAAGAAAAGGAGGAAAATTGCTTGTTGTAATCTCAGCCTTGATTTGGCCAATGTGAAGCCCAAATAGACTTGCTGGAGAAAAAGAGGTAGAAAGATCAGGTCAATTTAGCAGTCATTCTCAGAAGGTACTTACTTGTGTTCCATAGGAACATTGAGGACTGTAGCTCCTATGATTCCTACTGGATGGTGTTTGTTTAAAAAAAAAAGCTGCTAAGGAATATGATTAGTCTATAAGTAAGCATTTCTTTTTTAACTTTTTTTGCTTTTTGGAGGGGGGAAGGTAGGGCAGTTGGGGTTAACTGACTTGCCCAAGGTCACACAGATAGGTTTGTGTGTGTGTTAAGTGTCTGAGGCCGGTTTTGAACTCAGATCCTCCTGACTTCAGGGCTGGTGCTCTATTCACTGAACCACCTAGCTGACCCTGAGTAAGCATTTCTTAAGTGCTACTGGTCACAAGACTTTGTGCTAAGCACTGGAGATACTAAGAAGGCAAAAATCGTCCTTGCCTTCAAGAAGCTTACAGATTAATTAGCGAGACAGTATATACATAATTGGATACATACAAAATACCTAAATAGTAGATGGAAAGTAATATAGACAAGAAGGCTCTCACAGGGAGGGGGACCAGGAAGGGACCAGGAAGGGCCTGCAGATGGTAATATTTGAGTTGAGTCTTAAAGGAAGCCAAGGGTCATTGGTGCCAACATGCCTTCCTTTTGACTCGTAAACTAAGGGAATGCTATAGATATAGTGTACTTTAGGCTTCAGCAAAACTCTCCATGTTTCACGCTCTCCTTTGTAGCCAAGATAGTGGAATAGAACTCCATAGTGTAGCCAGATGGTTTTCATTGTTGTTGTTCTTCGTTCTTGAAGAAGGCCATGGCATCAGTAAGGTGATGCCATAACTTTTGAGTGAATTGGATTTAAATGAGGGAGTGCTGTGCAAAGCCACCAGCCTCACTTTCTTCTCCACAGCCATCGGGGTCCAGTGGCAAGATATAAATCAGCCAGTGCAGCAGATAGAGCCTGGTCGAAAGACTAGATCCAACTAATTACCATTAATGCCTTGACATGAACTTAGAGCAAGGTCTGTAGTATAATACTCCAGGTAGCTTTTCTGGCCCACCATGGGCCATATCCCATTTTAATGAATGACTTGAACAAAATCATATATGTCATACTCATCAAATTTAAAGCTGTCACAAAGTTGGGAGAGGGTGATTAGAGCAGGAGTCAGCAAATTTCTGCCTGAGGGCGAAATACAGCCTCTTCCTGTTTTTGAGAAATCTTGTGTTAAAAAGAGCTTTTTATATTTTAAAACACAATAAAACTTTGTTTAAAAATAAAAAACAAAAAACCTCTCAGCTCTTGGGATGGACAAAGACAAACTTGATCCATGGATTACAGGGTCAAGGTCAGGTTCCAAACAGAACTTGACAGAGTTGTATGATGGGCTACACCTAGTGAGATAAAATTTAACCACTAAATGTAAAGCTCTACATGGGTTCCAGATAAATAAACTTCACTAACCTAAAAAGGAGAAGGCATAATTAGACTATAATTTGTCTGAAGAAAAGATCTGAAGGATTTAGTAGAAGCTAGTCCAACATGAGTTGACATTGTAAATGAGTAAAACAAAAATCCTAATGTGATCTTTGGCTGCTGGGATCAGGCAAATTTTAGTTTTATTGTACTGTGTCCTGTCCAAGTCTAGATCATTCTGGAATATTGTATTTGGAAGGATTTGCATGTATTTAGCCTAGAGGAAAGAAAGGGGAGGGATTGTCTTAGTAGATGTCTAAAGGTGACTAAACTTGTTCTGTCTGGCCCCAGATGGCAGAGCCAAGAACAATGGGTGAAAGTTTCAGAAACACTAATGTGACTGTCTTAATACTTTCAATCATCCCAAAGTGGCATGGCTGCCATGGGAGGTAGTAAATCCCCTCTACAGAGAGATTCTCCTTTTCAAGTGAAAGTTGGGTGACCACTTGTTAGGTTGGATGAAGTTGAGATTCTTATCCAGTTACAGGTTAGACTCTTCCCACTCTGACATTCTGTGATTACAAGGTTTTTTTAAAAAAGAATTTCCCATTCTTACTCATTTCCAAATTATATTCCCATGTATCCTGTAATATTTGAATAAGAATAATTAGAAACATATTTGACTTTTTTCCTAATCATGTTGTTGTTGTTTGTCCTTCATCCTTGAAGAGGACCACTACATCAAGGAGGTGATGCCTTGACATGCAAATGAATTGGATTTAAGTGAGGGAGAACTCACCAAAGTCACCAGCCTCACTTTCTTCTCCTGAGCCATCTGGGTCCACTGGCAAGATATAGATCAGGATGACTGGAGATGTCCGTGGATGCAGTGGAAGAATTTGGCCTTTTTAAATTAATGTTTTTAACAAGTCTCAGTCTGAAGCAATGCCATTTCAGTGATTAAGACTAGGTAAGAAGTGAGGCAGAGAATGACCTCTTTACCTAGTCCAAAAAAGGAAAATATCAGTCTGTGAGGGAAAGACCTTCAGGGTTTGGGGTTCAAACAGAAACAGTTTCTATTTACATTCACTATGAGCCAATCAGAGCCCAAACAGTGACCAAGTGGGGCTTGGCCTGGGATCTCTTGTTGACCAATGAGAGCCAGACTGATTTGGGTTTGAGGCATGGTCCTTAAAGTAAAAAAGGTTTCAGTAATCAAAATTTACATTCCTTTGGGAAGAGCAGCCACGGGTAAGGGTATGATACCCTACATAGATAAAGGGAATGGAGAAAGGAAGGAAGGATGGAAGGAAGGAATGAAGGAAGGAACGAAGGAACAAGGAAAAGGGGGAGGGAAGAAGGAAGGGAATGAATCCTAGTCAGATACCATTTAATCAAATACTATCATAGTCAGTTAGACAAGTATTTTATTGAGTACCTACTGTATGCTTAATTTAGGCCTAGGTTCCGTGTAGAAAATGAAAGAATTATAAGATATGCTTCAAGCCCTCAGGAAATTCATTCATCCATTCAACAAACACTGTATTACCTCACAGGGTTGTTATGAAAACCAAATGAAGTAATATACGTTAAACATTCTAGAGTCTTTAAAGTGCTATCTGTTATCTGTGTCATCTGTCTATCTTTCTATCTATTACTGTTGCTATTGTCATTATTTTAAATTCAGTGAACCAGGTGCTGGAGGGAGGTATTGGGGGCAGAGATACCAAAATGAGTGAGACATTGAGGAGCTTGTACAGGTTAGATACATGCAGAAGTATAATACAAGTGACAGTGTAAGTGCCTAAGACAAGTACAAAGAGGAATGGAATCACTTTCTAGTATGAGAGCTCAGAGAATACCAGAATCTCACAATTGGAAGGGTCTTTAGAGACCATCTGGGTCAACCCATCGCTGAACAAGAATCCACTCTTACAAAATCCCCCTCAAATAACCACTGAGGGTTTGAAGACCCCTGATAAGGGTGTACCCACTTTTCCCTTTAATAATTCCACAGAGGAATTTGGCCCAAGAGGAATGGGAAACCTCAAACATGACGTTGTAAAGAGGCAAAGGTGAACAAATGGGAAAATTGGGATTTTCAAAAGAATCTAATGTCAGTACACCAAGAACTCAATATTAGACATAGATACTGAAAAGATTTTAGCGACCAGACTATGTAAGTTCATGCACCCCACCCCACTGCCTGCCCAAAAAAATAGAGAACAATAATCAGATTCCTTTCATAGCTATGACTAATGGAAAAGTTGGGAGGTTTGTTGTTGTTGTTCTTGTTAGCAAACAGGAGACAGAGGGAATCCGAGAAGATAAAATGGATAATTTTGATTACATGAAGTATAAAGGCTTTTTCATTAACAGTATCAACCCAACTAGGATAAGGAAGGAAGCTGTCAGATGGAGAAAAGGGAGTTTTCATGTCAGATATCTCTTATAATGCTCTGATATTCATGATTAATCTAAGATAATTAAAAGAAACACATGACCATGAGCCATTCTCTGAAGTGTGTCCAAATGAGTATCATCAGTCATCTCTCAAAAAGAGAGCTGTAAACTTTTAATAACTCTCTATGAGAAAATCACTAATAATAAATGAAATGCAAATTGTAATAAATCTGAGGTTTTAACTGCCATCCAGTAAATTGATAGAGATGGCAAAAGATGGGGATAGTCAATACTGTAGGGATTGTGGAAAGGTGGGCACAGCTTATGGGTTAGATGACTACATGGACGGTTCTAGCTAAACCTATCTGCTCTAAAGAATACCTACTAACAATGAAGACTACTTGATGAAATTATAGAAAAACCACTAAAGTCCTCTATTATACAAAGGCTGGCATGATAAAAGCAAAGATCTCTCTTCTATTTAAGGCCTTAACTACAAGAAAATGGGGTCAGGGCTAACAAGATTGGAGGTCTGGGAACTCCCCAAAAAATCAGCCTGAATCTAGTACCATTTCTGGCTACTCTTCCATGAACCTTCCATTACATGACTAAACAAGGAAAAAGGTGAGTCCAATGCCTGAGGATGCCCTAGGACGGTAGTCATCTTTATCAGATTCTTCATAAGTAAAAAAAAATTGAGTATGTCATTTATATTTTATATGTGCTTATTTATATATTCTATACATGTATTATTGTACATTATAGAATAATGTTGATTAAAAAACTTATGCAAAAATAGAAATTTTGAAAGGATGAGATAAATATAAAATAATACTTCAGTTAGTAGGAAGCCACTGGAATTTATATAGCCAAGGAATATAATGGTCAGACCTGTGTAAAATCATTTTGACAGCTTTTTGATTGTTTTTACTATTAATATTGTCAGTAAGGTTTGTAGTTTTCCTAATATTGAAAAAAATAATTCATACTCTTTTTCTGGATCATATATGTGTGGCTAGGTGATAATACAGTTTGACTGTGAGCTCCTTGAGGACAGGGACTATTTTTTTTACTTCTTTGTATCCATAGTACTTAGCAAACTGCCCTGTACATAGTAGGTTGTTTTTTTGTTTTTGTTTTCTTTTTTTTTTTTGTCCCAGAGACATAACCAGAAGCATTGGGTAGAAATTACAAATAGGCAAGCTTAAGTTCCATGTAAAGAAAAACGGGGGAAAAAAAAAACCAACTTGCTAACCAGTAGAGTTGTCCAAAAGTAGAATGGCATACCTTTGACGGTGGTGAGCTCCTCCTCATTAGGGGTCATCAGAAAGAGGCTAGATGGCCATTTGTTGGATCTGTTGTGGTGGAAATTATCTTTCATGTATGGGTTGGACTCAGTGACCACAGAGGAACTTTTTTTATGGGGAATAAGGTAAAACAGTTTGGTTGGAGTATAGAATGGGTGAAGGGCTATAATGTGAAATCAGTCCAGAAGGATTGGTTGAAACTAGAATGTTAGTGCTTTAAAGGCTGCTACTGAAGCTTTTTGAGTAAATGGTCAGATCTATGGTTTAGGTGTATCTGTTTGACAACTATGTGTTATAGAAATTGGTAAGGGGAGAGACTTGAGGGAGAAAAAAAGGCATAAAGACAGCAATCCACTTGAAAGATGATGCACTGTTGTGGTAGCCATTTGAATGCACAGATGTAAAAAGATGTTATGGAAACAGAATCAAAGCCTAACAACTGTTTGGTTTGGGAAGTAAGGGATAGTAAAGAATTAAGAATGATTTCAATTTGACAAAGCTGCATGACTTGGAGGATGGTGGTAGGTACTCAACAGAAATAGTGAATTTTGGAGAATGGGTGGAATAATTAATTCAGTTTTAAACATTTTGAGTTTGAGAGACCCAGGAACAGCCAGGGGGAGACATCAACAAGGCAGAGAGAGAGAGAGAGACAGAGACAGAGAGAGAGAGAAAGAGAGAAAGAGATGGGGTCAGGGTTTGTTGCTATAATATGATATAATTGTCTTTCATAGTTCTGTTATGCTCAGATCACATCTAGGATATTAAGATCTGAGTGACACGCTTTAAAATGGGATATAGATGTGTTGGTTGCATTCAGAGGAAGTGTGGTATGGGAGCTTAAAACCATGTCTTATGAGGATTAAAAAAATGGGGATATTTCATCTAGAGAAGGTAAGTGTGGGAAGAGACATTACTGGTTTCAAATATTTATCGTGCTATCCATTCTGAGAGAAGAAATGACTATGGTCTGAGTAATTGCAGAAGGCAGAAGGAGGATTAGATGAAAGATATAGGGAAATATGTTTTTGTTCATTATAAATAAGTAGCATGGACTTGAAAATATACTTTGTGGTTGTTGCTATGTGTATTCGAGCAGAAACTAGACAACCACTTATTTGGGATATTACAGAGGAGATTCAAAGGGTTGGACTGGGATGATCTGCAGAGCTTTTCTCACACTGAGATCTCATGATTTTCTTTCTTTTGTTTTAGTCATTTGAGAGCTACTGAAGACTTCTGGTCAAGTGAGTGATAGGATCAAAGTTGCGTTTTAAGATTATTTGTCTAGTGTTCATGAGAGGCAACCTGGAAGGGTAGATAGAAAACTGGCCTTAGAGTCAGGAGAATGTGGGTTCCAGTTTCACCTGACAATGGGTCAGTTGTTTATTCTCTTAGTGCATCACACAGCTCTCTAAGAGTACAGAGAGTCCCACTGGTTAACAAACAGAGTTTGAGAATTTCCTCATTAGGAACCACATTCACTAATTAAGTCACAGGTTGAATTCTCCAACCACCCTTCTTCCCCAAAATGGTTTTTTTCGTGGTTTGGAGAAGGGAGAACGTGGCTTCAGCAAGATTTATTAGGTGGTTATCACAGCAAGTAAGGCGCAAGGTAACAAACTAATGTAGCATTATTTGGAAAGCAGAGAAAGGTATATGAAACCAAAAATAGGAAGAAAGAATTACCAATAGGATTGGGAAGAGATGAAGACTGAGTTTTTGAACCTGGATAATTGGAAAATGATGGCATCACCAAGAGAAATAGGCAAACCAGGAAGGGGGAGTTGGTCTGGGAAAGATGAAAACAATGAGAGAGAAAAGGAATCAGTGCCTTCTTCAGATTAGAATTTTGGGGCAGATACTGAGTGCTGAGCACTGTGGAATATTTTTGCAGTTTTTACCAGATGGAAAAATGGAGACCCAGGTGGCAAGTACATAAATACAATCTCTAAACCTTTATAGAAGGAGTATGCTTCTCTTAGGGAATTCATTTCTCCCAATGGAAATAAATGAATGTTATTAAATGATATTTACAAGCAGATTCCTATCAATTAAACTAGTTTGGGCTTGGAAATTAACTTTCAGTTTTATCTATTCAACAACTTAATAAAGAAGTAATTTCATTTTTAAAAGTGCCATAAAATTATCCCTAATTGCCCTCTAGTTATCTAGTAGGAGTAGGACAAATTTCTCATTATTTCCTTATGGTAGCCCAAACCTAACTAGATAGAATAATCATATTCCTTATCAATAGATAGATAATCATATTCCTTACCTCAGCCTCAGTAATGGGGCATGGACTGGACATCAGGAGCCCTGGATTTGAATCTCTTCTTTGCTGTGTATTCTTCATCAGGTTTGAATGGGAAGGGATTTGTATTGAGGATAGGATAAGATAATGAGTTCTGTTTTAGGCAGTTTAAGTTTGAGATGCCTATGGGACACCCAGAAAAATATACAGTTCATGATGCCAGATGCTAGAGTTCAGGCAACATCTCTCTTCTAGAGTTTATGTGTAGACAGCTTCTATTGTTCCTCTGATAGAAATCTTCAAAAGCTTCCTGTTGCCCATATAATAAAATTCAGGCTTTTACGTTAATTTTCTTTTAATATTTGTTTTTGTTACACATTTGTTATCCCTTACTGTCAAAATATTACCAACCCTCTTGCATTTCCAATTGTACATTTTCTGGATGCTCTTAGACTAATGAAATCACAGGTTCTAACCCTGTTGCTACCCCTATGCTTTTACTCCACTGTGTAATGTAAGGCATTGTTGGTAATATACTGTAACTTCTTTATGCCCACCAAACATCTCAACTTTGCCTTTTCAGTTACTCAGTTTTGATTTTTCAGAAATACCATATTCCATAATTCTCCCAAGCCATATAGCACCACTGAAAGAATTTTGGTTTTAAAAATATGCACTTTTGCTTTACCCCATAATTTCACAAATACAATCCAATTCTCTTTCTTCCTCCTACTAAATTTTGGGCCCAGTTCATTATCCATCTATGGTATCTGAACAAGATAGTGGTTGTGATTAATTTGCTCAATAAATTCTCCATCTAATTGTGTGTCACAATCCAGGCAATATGCTTTCTTCCTTTTGATTTTTCTTCCAGGTGGAATGTTAGGTGAATGTATTTTGAGTAGCTGTGGAATGTCTTTGGATTGGCTTTTTGGTATTCAAAAGATCAATGAATTCAGCATAATATCATGTAAATATGGACATTTTTAAGACCTTGCCATTTATGATGGCTTCCATTTAGACCCTGCAGGGCATTTTCTGTGATGGTGGTAACAAGAAAAAGTCTGAGCCTCAGTGTATTCATCTGTTAAAAATAAGTGGGTTGGAATATATGGCCTCTAAGGTCCTCTCCACCTTTAGATCTTTTATCTGGTCAGCTTATGGGCAGTAGTTATAACATACCTCTCTGTTTTATGACTTGTTTAATATTGCTTATCAGAGGATTGGTAAACAATTATCCCCCTCAGATAATTGTTAAATAAGTAACACAAGTGATCTTAATATATAATACATAATTTTAGCGTATACTCTTGCATGGGAGACATTGGAGAAAAGTTCTTAAAGCTGCATTTTCACCATTGAATCAACTGATTTTAAAACAGTCAACAAATAATAAATGTTATATTCTCTATATCTTTTAGTCAGTCAGTTGTGGGGCTGTAAAGATGGTAACTGCTGTGAAAAAGTAATTTTAAAAATGACCATTTCCTTCTCATCTTCATCTAGGTTCCAAATTTGATGTCTATGTAAACTATTTTAACAAAGATTTTATGGAGATAAGAAATGAGAGATGTGGATCAGGGGTTATTGATATCCTTCCCATTGCCTTTAAGAAAGACCAATAATATTTCCTTCTCTGCCAGTTCTCAGAAACAGTCCCAGAGTCTCAGGGCAGCCATGGTAACAATAAGGATCCCAAATTCCTTTCTCACCAGTGACCATCTTTTGAGCAACATTGTTCTCCCAATGATAGATGCTACATGGCAACGAATCATGGAACTTGTTGGCTTTGTTATAGTGAGGATTTTGTGGTATAGATTGGACCAGATGACTTCTGAAGTCCCTTCCGATTCTCAAATCCTGTGATTCTCCTGTTTCAGTGAATTTGGGTAAATAACTTAATCTCTCAGTATCCTAGGCAATTCCCTAAGATTACAAGCTACAGAGAAGGTCCCAGCTTGCTTGGATAGAGGGAGTTAACTTATCTGGGAATTCCCTATGCTAATAAAATCACAAATGCAGTCCCTTTTCCTATGGAAATGCCCCAAAAAGTAATTGTTTCCCTACCTGAAAGGCTAAATATATGTCATGAAGTGAGATTAGCTAGTGGTTTTTTTTATCATTAATTTTGATGAGAGCAAAATGATTTTTTCATTGTAAAAAAGTGAGTGTTTAAAGCTGAGAAAAGGAATTTATATAGAGAAGATTTGGTGATTTCATTTTGAATGTCACAGTCCATATCAATCAAGCACTCTTGTTGTAAAAAGGCAAGTATCACAGTTGATAGTTTGGCAAAACAGTTCACAAGCACAGATGTCTGGGCGTTCAAACACCATGTAACCAAAATCTGCATACTTCCTCCACCCCCACCCCTTTCCATTTATTCCTATTAAAATCCTTTCCATTGGTCCTGGCGTAGCTTAAGTGCCAAGTCTTTGCATGAACTCCTTTACTGAAGCTTCTACTAATCAAAGCTCTTGTATCAAGGTGTGCAGCTCCTTTGCATTTAATGTATTTTAATTTTTATATTATAATTGTTTGGCCATATGTGTGGCTGGCTTCTTTTCTCAATTAGATTGTAAACTCCTTGAGGGCAGGGACCTTGGCTTCATCCTCAGCTACTATTCCAATGTATGCTTAGAAATGACTAGGGCTTCTCTAATAAGGTGAGAAGTGGCTCATCCCCAGAATGTGAGTGAACAAGTGATTGATATTTTTGGCCACGGTAACCCATATATGAGCTTAAAACCAACCTTAACCCTGTGCAATTCCCCTTTGTTTCCTTGATAGGACAAAACATACTAAGAATTAGATAGTTCTTAGAGCATTTTTTTTTTAATTCAACAAAAGTATTTAGCACTTACTAGGCAAAAGGGAGCTAAAAGCCAATGAACAATGCTGTTTATTTACTCACCTTGAGCCTATTGGACTGATCAACATCAAATTGTTTTTGTGATAGTACTTTTTTAGAGCCTTTGTAAAGGACAAATTAATGACTTTTTTTGAAGGGTAGAATGGGAGTGTTCAGGGTTGTAGTTTTATAGGTGTAGGGCATTCCTAATGAGGAAATTTCTCCTTTACCAACGAAGATTGGTGATTTTTCTAAAGTGCGTGTCTGACTGTGTCCTTTCCCTCCCCTCTCTTCAGTCAACTCCAGTGGCTCCTTGTTACTTCCAGGTTCAAATATTAAATCCTGTCCTGTACTAAAAGTCCTTCCTAACTTACGCTGATCCTTGCCACATATTCCTGGATCCAGTGACACTGACTCCTTACTGTTCAGAAAGGACTAGCACATATGGTGTGAGGACTGTTGAGCCCTTTTCAGGGCTACTCATCCACCTTTGGTGTCCACCTGTGACCCAGATGTCACTTGTGGCTCCACAGAGCTGTAACATGTATAGCAGCTACACTGTGGTAAAACCATTTCAATGGCAGGGCTAAACCAGATTGAGGGTAACCAACAGGCCTCAAACCTGTCAGTGAGTTAGAGGGATGTCTTCCCCTGGCGAAAGGGTAGAAGAGAACAGTTTGTTCCAGTGGCCATGAAGGCAGCTGAAGCAGGTGCTATGGAGTGCTTAGGGCTTGTTCAGACATTGACGATGCCAGAGTCATCCACTGCAGACCAACCAATTGCCAGTCATCTTGACTGTTGTCTCGCCGCTGGACTTCGATGACTCAGGAAGTGAGAGTGAGGCTGACAGCTTTGTTAAACCTGCCTCACTTAAATCCAATTCAAGAGCAAGTCAAGACATCACCCTGTGATATGATTGATTGTCTTTGAAAATGAAGAACCAACAACATCTCTTAGTTCTGAGCATTCACTTTCCTTGGCTGTCCTTCATGCCTGGAATGTTCTCCTTTCTCATCTCCATCTCCTGGCTTCTCTGGATCTCTTGGTTCCTTGCACTGTTATGGTGATCCCCTTCAGGTTCCAGCTAGAATTCCAACCTCTTCAAGAAGCTGTTCATAGTCAGTCCCTCCTAATTCCAGTGCCCACTGTCTGTTGGTTAGTTCCTGTTCAGTCTGTGCATAGCTTATTTGTAGATAGTTGTTTACATGTTGCCTCCCCCATTAGAATAGGAGCTTCTTTAGGACCAGGACTATCTTTTGACTTTCCTGATATGGACAGCTCATCACAAGGCCTGCCAGGTACACAGTAGCTGATTAACAAATACCTCTTAATCGATTGCTTGCTCTACAACTTAGTCTAAAGAGTAAGGGTCTAGGACACTCTGAGATTAAGTGATTTTCCCAGGCTTATACGGGCAATGTATGTGAGAGGAAGGACCTAAATTCTTGACTTTATGGCCCCAAGCCCAGCCCCGTAGCTACCACATCATGCTGCCTCTCACATGTTGGAACTCTTAAGACTGCAATCTATACAATAATCTATATATTAACACAAAACTATGCGATCATAAAGTTAAGGTTTCAAAGGTACTCTTTTAGAGGTGTCATACTCCTAGTGGTTAGTGCAACCCAAATCAGATTAAAATGTAATTGGGAAATGTTTAACAAAATAGATAAAAATACATCATAACATAAATAAGGTAAATTTGTGGTTTTCTAAGTCAATATGCCACTCTCAGGGGTCTGTTTCTATTTGAGTCTGACACCATTCATCTAGTCCAATACCCTCATTTTATAGATAAGGAAACTAAGTCCTTGAGCCGTGAAGTGACTTGGCCAAAGTCTCACATATTAATCAGGAAGAGTCAGGATTTGGGCCTATGTCCTCTGACTCCAAATCTGATGTTCTTTAATTAATATAATGAAAAGTAACAATGGACACTTCCTAGCACCTAAGTACAATGCTTATGGATGTTTGTTATTTTGTTTGACAATCTATATATATTCATTCAATACATTTCCCATTAATATTTAAAGAATAGCTCTTTACCCTCAATTATATTCCTCATTAGTAGCATGTTGAATCAATTTATAGAATGTCATATAAAATAATCCCAGATTTGTATGTTTTTAATGTACTTTCCTAGCAACAACTCTCTAAAATAGGTAGGACAATTGTCATGCATCCATTTTGCAGATAAGGAAGCTGAGGCTCACAGAGGGTATTTAACTTGGATATAGGGTCATATAACAAGTAGCAAAGCTAGGATGGGAATCCTGATCTCCAGACTCCAAGGCCAGCATTATTTTCAGTACTTTTCAGGCATTCCATCATATTACTTTTAATAAGCAAACTCTGTCTAATGACGAATGTGTTGACATTCGAAAAACTGAACCAAATGCAAATTGAAATCTTTGCTGTAAATGAAACCAGAAAACATAAAGTAGTTGCATCCCTTTGTATGCATAATATTCTTGCTCTTCTTGGACCACTGAGAAAAGGTGAAGTTGGTTTCATTATTTGTTCAAGGGCAATAAGATATTATTTCATGAGGTATTTGGTCGTTTTATGTTTAAATGATTGTGATGAGTATAAGTAAATAGATCACCATAACAGAGCAATAAGTTTAGCTTTTGGACCAGCATCTCTTTTAGAGGAAGAAATAAAACAATTTTTGCATAGAATTTAACCAGATACTCTGTGTGCATAGAATATTTGCATAAGGATTTCAAAGACAGAACATCTTCCTCTTCATGGCAAAGTTAAAGGTGAAAGTGAATGAAAAACAGATTGCTCCAGTTCTGACATGCAGCTGGGTGGCAGCCCTTTAATTATTTGTGTATGTGTATTTGCATATATCTATGAATAACTAAATCTCTCCATTGATGTGTATACATATATATATATATATATATATATATATATATATATATATATATATCTCATAGGCATAGACCACGGACAGTGAGCTGGGCCCAGAATTCATTAAGTAGTTCTCAGGTTGGAACATATTTAGCACAGTATTTTGAGCAATTTCAAATTGTCCACTTGTACAAAGGCCATTTCATCAGGTAGGTGACCCAGTGACTAGAGTGTTGAACATGGAGTTAGGTAGACCTTAGTTCAAATCCAGCCTCAGACACTTACTAGCTTGTGTGAATGAGTTAATATTTGTAAAGTGCTTTGTAAGTCTTTTTTCTTTTTTAGATTTTTTATTATTTTATCTTTTTTTATTGATTTGTTTGTTTACTTTTAGTTTACAAGATTCAGTTCCACAGTCCCTTGAGTTTAAAATTCTCCCCCCCTTCCCTCCCCGCTATGGCGGCATGCAATCAAGTATAGGATCTGCAAATACTTTCACGTTAGACATTAGTCTGGTTGTAAAGAAGGGTTGTAAGCAATGGAATGAACAATGAGAAAGAGGAAACAAAACCGAACATGAAAAAGAAAGAGAGCAGGTAGTTTGCATCAGTCTGCATTTAAACTGTTCTTTCTAGATCTTTCTCTGAATGTAGACATCTCCTTCCATTATGAGTCTTTTGGAGTTGTCTTATAACCTTGGGTCACTGAGAAGAGTTCAGTCTATCAAAGTCGGTTGTCACACATACATTGTGTCTGTAATTGTGTACAAATTTCTACTGGTTCTGTTCTTCTCACTTAGCATCAGTTCATATAAGCCTCTCCAGGTAAATATAAAGTCCATCTGCCCTTCATTTCTTATAGTACAATAGTATTCCATTACATTCATATACCATAACTTATTTCGTCATTCCCCAGTTGATGGGCATCCTCTTAATTTCCAATTTTTTGCCACCACAAAGAGAGCTGCAATAAATATTTTTGTACATATGAGTCTTCCTCCCACTTCTATGATCTTTTTGGGATACAGCCCCAGATGTGGTATTACTGGGTCAAAGGGTATGCAATTATTTATAGCCCTTTGTAAGTCTTAAAGTACCATATAAATACTAGTAATCATTGTTTCTCATTATCATTATTAATACTTACGTTCTCTTGAAGATAATGAATCAAAATCAAAGGTAAGGCAACAGACAATGGAAAACTTTAGAGTGTGTGAAAGTAGACTATAATGTGTTACTAATGATGATTTACACATGTGCAGTGGCACATGTGTAAATAAAGTAATACTGAGAACCTGTATGAACTTGGAAGAGAGAAGTGATCCATTTGGATGGTGAGATGAATGGAAACCCAAGTGATGCATTTGCATTCTTGAGGAATTAAAAGGTTCTAGTAAATTGAGGGGCTTCTCTGTATAAGACATTTGGAAAAGGAATATTGAAATGAATGAAATCAAGCATCCTTAAAAATGACTCTAGCTTTTTCCATCTGTCTATTTTCCATATTAATATATTCCACTGTGGAATGCTTAGGATACCTAAGGGACTCTTGTATGTTTAATGTAGAAGTTGCGACTTGAATCCCATTCTGGAGGAAAGCTAATTGTCGGGTGGGGGGAATAGTAATAGGAAAGGGAGTGGTGATTAAAATCTATTTAGGGTACCAGGGACTTTAAGTTGGAAGAAGGTGGGGCACAGAAGAGCCAGCTAAGAGACAAAGAGGAGCAGGCCTTTCTGGAATATATGTGTGTAGGCGTGGGTGTGTTTGTATATCATAGATTATACATTCAGTGCTAGAAAAGACCTTAGGGGTCATCTAATCCAGGCCCCTCATTTTATGAATGGGAAAAATGAGGTAAAGAGATGTGTAGTGACTTGACTAAGGTCACACAGATAGGTGAAATTTGATTTTGATTCCAGATGCGGTGCTTTTCCCAAAGAATAGCCAATTAATATTAATATTGTACTGGAATTAAAAAAAGGTGCCTCCTCCTTCCCACTAATATATTCATCCTTTCTTTATGGAGAAGGGTGGGTGCTAGGGATAATCACTTTGGTTGGTAGAATTAAATTTGGTTTACATCCTTCATAGGGCAACTAGGTGACAGTGGATAGAGTGCCAGGCATGGAATCAGGAAGACTCATCTTCCTGAGTTCAAATCTGGCCTCAGACACTTGCTAGGTGTGTGACTCTGGGCAAGTCACTTCACCCTGTTTGTCTCAGTTTCCTCATCTATAAAATGAGCTGGAGAAGAAAATAGCAAACCACTTCAGTATCTCTGCTGAGAAAACTCTAAAGTTTTCTAAAGAGGGTCATGAAGAGTTGAAAATGACTGAATAACACCAGCAAAACACCCATAATCCATTCACCTAATGAAGGATCCGTTTTTCCCCTTATGTCCTAACCTGCTGCCTTGAGGCCACAGGTGATTTTCTAGGTCATCAGGTGTGGCCCTTTGACTGAATCCAAACTTCACAGAACAGATCCCCTTAGTAAAAGGATTTGTTCTGTAAAACTTGGGCTGAGTCAAAAGGCTTCACCCAAGGACCTAGAAGCCCACATGTGGCCTCAAGGCTGCAGATTTCCCACTCCTGTCCTAACCTATCACCCACCCATCCAAAGGGATTTTCATAAGAGTGTGGATAGAGCTTTAGAGAGAAATTTTATTTCCTAATATTTTTAATTTTACTACAAAGGAGATTTTAAAGTTGCTTCCACAATAAATGTGCTTCCAGAGTATGATTTAGTCTCTCAATTCTTATGTTCAACTAGGTTTTGCCTTGGGAGATAGCAGGGAAAATGACTGATAATTTATTTTTGTATTCCCCAAAGCACTAAGTATTATACCTATCAAATATTAGCTCCTCAAATATTGATCAATTTTAAATACTTCTTCATTTGACTGCTTCTTAAATCTAGTTCTAAGAACTTGGGCATTTGGGAATATTTTTGTTCAGAACATCCTGTTTCCACTTTGTTGCATCTGGTTTTTGTACCAAAGATTTTTAAATTCTTCTTTTTGGGGAATTTGTTAAGCTTTGGAGACGTCTCTGGTTTCTTAGCTTTTAAACTTTCACTAAAAGATTTCTTAAGCCTCCCTAGTCACCTGATAAACCTGCTGAGATGGCTCTCAGTCTCATCTATGAAGTGTTAGATCTATTTGTCTGCCATAGTAAGCCCTTTAGAACCATACAGCTTCTAGAGTTCTCCCTGCGTTATCTTCTTGTGTATCAGGAATTGAATCGAGGGACAGCTGTTCAACTTGTGACTTTTCTTGCAAGGTTATGCCTAGGAATGTCCTATCTTCCCTTTTTGTTGACTCTTCAACTGTTACTATACAAAGTCAGCCATTTTCATCTTATTTTATTTTGTCATTTTCATATATATACTCTACTGATAAAGCCACTTGTAACACAAAGGCCCTGGGTCAATTTGGGAAATGTTTCTTTTCTTTTAAATAACCTTACATTGATATATTTGGTTTTAACATCACCTGCATTTCACTAACATATTCCACCCCTATCTACCTTTTAGAGAGGTCGCTCTTCCTTATAACTAAAAAGAAAAAAAGTTCAGAAAAACTAGACAATATATATAGTCTAATGCTATGTGCAATGAAAATTCCCCCACCTTAACAAAGAAAGTGATGAGGCACTTTCTCACATCTCTTCTTCTTTTTTAAACAATTGATTTGTTTATTTATGTTTAGTTTACAAGATTCACTTCCAGAGTCCCTTGAGTTTCAAGTTTTCTCCCCTCTCTCTCCCCCCACCCCCTCACCCATGGCGGCATGCAGTCAAGTATAGGATCTGCAAATACTTTCACATTGGACATTAGTCTGGTTGTATAGAAGGGTTGTAACCAATGGAGTGGACAATGGGAAAAAGGAAACAAAACCAAATATGGAAAAGAGTGATAGCATATAAATAGATTGCTTCAGTCTCCATTTAAACTGTTCTTCTAGATCTTTCTCTGAATATAAGTATCTTCTTCCATGCTGAGACTTGTAGAGTTGTCTTATAGCTGTGCGTTGCTGAGAAGAGTCCGGTTTGTCAAGGTTGGTCGTCACACTTAAGATCTCACATCTCTTCTTGAGACCATATTTTGTCAGTATAATTCTGTCTGTTTCTGTTTATTTCACTTTGCATCAGTTCGTATGTCTTCCTATATTTCACTGTATTCATCATATTAATCATCTTGTAATTCAGTAATATTTAATTGTGGGGATTTCTTGAATTTTCCTTGGTTCTCCCCAGAGGCTAGGGGCCGTATTATATTGTTAGCTCTTTGGTTCATCTCCATCAGGAAATAGAAACCTAGTGTAAATCAAATATATTCTATTCAACTTCATTCAACAAAATCCATTATTAATTATTAAAATATATTATTAAATTGTTAATAATATACAAGCAGTAAATTCTTATGCTGCTTATTAAATTATTGATAACATGAGTGTCAACTTAATGTGTTGATTATTAAATTGTTAATGTATTAAAATGTTAATGATGTTATTAAAATGTTAATAATATATTAAAGTATAATTCATTCTTCAGGATATTGGAGGAGGATATAGATATAAATAAGACATAATCTCTGGCCTCAGGGAGGCTGGAATCTATAAAGGTAATTAGATTTGTATATATACATAAGTTCTTATCCCCAACAGTCATCAGCATGAGCTACACATTTAACTAATCAATCAAGTCCTGATTTAACATTCTGTCCTCCTCATGTTGGACTTGGAGATGTGGATGGAGAGAAAGAGATACAAGAAAAAACATATAATAACTTTGGCCACCCTCTTCTTCTGGTTTCTCTTGCTTGTCTGGGTTTTCATAGCTTTGATCTCTCTTGGTTCTCATACTTGACTGACCATTCCCTAATCTCCTTTTCTGAATTATTATTCATATCATCCCCAAAACTGTGAGAGTACTTCAAGGCCTTGTTCCTGGTCCCATTATCCTTTACTCTTTTTTGGGCAACTTCAGCATCTCTCATACTTTCAATTATCATCTTTATGTAGATGCCTTCCATAATGATATTTCCAGCCCCAGCGTCTCCTGAATTCTAGTCCCACATTGCCTCTCGGAAATTTCAATCTGGTTGTTCATTGGAATCGCAAACTTGACATATCCAAACAAGGATTATTTTTTCTCTCTAAAGCTACTCTTCTTCCTAACTTCCCTTCATCTCACAAGGACACTACCATCCTTCTAGGTTTTAAGGTATATAACCTCAGAGCTACCCATAATGCCTCATTTTCTCCCACTCCACATATCCAGTCAGTTCCCAAATCTGTCACCTTTCCTTCCACAGCCTCTTCTGTGTCTATCTCCTCTGTTCCATTCACATAGCCATTACCCTGGTTTGGGGTCTCATCAGTTCTTGATGGACTATTGAATAGTCTCTTAATGTTTCTTCTTTCTCCAATTCACCCTGCACAAAACTGCCAAAGTGATTTCCTTCTTGTTCAGTAGATTCCGATGTCTTCCTCTTAGTTCTACAGTTCAATAGAAATTCCTCTATTTGCCCTTTAAAGCTCTTCAAAATCTGATTCCTACCTGCTTTCCCAGACTTATTCTGCATTATTTGTCTTCAAGCACTACACAATTCAGCCAAACTGATCTTATTTCTCACGTAACACTCTATCTTCCATCACCATGCCCTCATGTACACTGTCACCTATTCTTAGAATTCTCTGCCTCTTAGAATCCCTAATTTCTTTCTCAGCCCAGCTTAAATGCCACCTTCTACCTAAAATGTTTTTTTATTCCTCCCAGCTGCAATTAACCTAGTTTGTTTTGTATATATGTTTGTGTACGTACTATAGAATTATAACCCAGAAAATATAACCTCCTTGAGGACAGTGATGGTTTCATTTTGTTTTTTTCTATCACCTAGGTGCCTAGCACTCTGCCGGGAACATGGGAATCACTTAATAAATGCTTAATGATGGAGTGATAGTTGGGTTGACCAGAAAAATGCCTTTGACACAATAACAAAGCAAGATTAATATACAATTAAGTGCTAAGTTTTGTCATATATATACTCTAACAATGTTGAGTATGCAAGGAAGGAGAAGAGTTGGACCATAGCTTTAAAGCTGGAATGGACCTAGGGTAAGAGATCTCACCTCATACATTTTATGTATGAGAAAATAGGTCAGGAGAGGTCAAGTTGCTATCATGATGTCACACAAAAAGTAAATAGCAAGTATAAGAATTTGAATTTAGGCCCTCTGCTCAGAATCCAACCTTCCTACCAATGTGAAATGCAATGAAGTAAATAACAGGGAAGCTGGATCTTGAAGGAAGGTTTAGAATTGGATGTAAGTAACGCAAATCCTATTTGCTTTTCTTCTTTACCATTTAATTCCAGGTAGCTTTAATTGTATCCCTTAATCCAGGGTATAATTAGTTTTTTTTTTAAATCCTTATCACAAATCTAGCTGAACTACTTTAAATCTCCTAGACACAATATCTCTTATCCAGCCTCCTCTTCACTGGGTACCAAATCTCTTTGTGTCCATTACTACTCTGCCAACTCTCTGCCCAGTTTTGTAATGATGCATGAATCCCTGAATGGGTCCCAATAACTTCTTTCAGGTGAGATCATCGTGTTCTTTCCTTTCTTTTTGTATTCTGCCCTTCTTTTGGGCTGGACCTTAGAATTACTGCTCTCCAAGCCTCCCCCTCTCTCCTAGCTAAGGCAAGTGTATTATTCACAAAGAGTACAGTTATCTATCTATATCTTTACATCTGTAGCTACATCTACATCTATAACTCTCTCACACACACATATATATGTGTATGTGTCTGTTTAAATATATATACATAAATAAATACTTAGATATATCTACATATATCTATTTCTATATATTTAAAGTTCATGGACCCCAGACTCAGAATACTGGTTAAAACTCATTTTCTATTATCCCTAGATTCATAGTGGGATAGGCTTAGAACTGCAAGGGATCTCATTTTATAGATGATGAAATTATGTCCTAAAGAGGTTAATTGACTTTTTAGAAATCATAGAGATAATTGATAATTGTGGGATTGGAGCCCTCTTTCCATTGCTCCACTTTTCTCATTAGAAGTAAGAACAAAGGGCTTGCTCTCCAGCCAGTTCTGCCTCCACACGTTGCTACCCATAGTGTCAGGCACCAGGTGTTTTTTTTTTTTAAAGCACCATGACCTGCCAAGATAAATTTCATCAGTCAGATGCTGAAAATGGAAAGGGGGTGGTACAGTACAATTCCCATGCTGTTTTGGGCCGGGCCTGAGTCAGGTCAGTCCCCTGGTAGTTTATTCTGGATTGGGGAACAAAATGAGACACTTGTAGTTCGTTCAGCAGAGAACAAAAGGAAAATTTGCTTAGTCATAGTTGGAGGATAGGCCCCTTGAATTGATTCATTTCCCCTTAGCTTTCTATAGCTAACCATCATAATGCACCTGGAGTCTTTCTGTGACTTTTTGTATCCAGGGGACCAGCAAGTGATGTCAACAGCCTCATCCTTTAGTCTCCTGAGCCTATCAGGTCTTGAGATTGGTTTCAATTCTTTCTTTTTCTGTTTCTGCTTCTTTTTTTTTTCATTAGTTTTTAAGGAAAAAAAAAACAAGCCTGACTTGAATGAGAGCAGAAGTTGGGATATAATCCCATCACAGCACCACAGACTCCCTTGGATTATCTTAGGGTACCAGTTATGCAGCAACCACCCCCCCCCTCCACCCAGAAAAAAAAAGAAGAAAAGATTCACAAACCCCACTAAGGTGTAAGACCATCAACAGAGTCTCCAGGCTTCCTCCTCTTTTCCACACTATAATTCAGTCTATGTCTTTGTGTCTCCGTCTGTGACTATGCTCCTAAGGGCAGTAGTACTGATAAAGCATGAAAGAATGAATGAGTTTACTGTTTGCCCTAGTAGGATAACAGTGTTGTTTCTTGTATGTAAGGAGGATTTTGTTAGCCTTTTTAGAGTTCAGTTTCTCAGGATCCATGTCCATGGCAATGTCTAGTTTCCAGGTGTCAGATAATAACTCCCAGAATACCTCTAAGGATTGTAGATAGTAATTCCTAGAATCATAGTGACAGGCAGTCCTACTGAGGCTGCCCCATGAGATACGGGGGTGACGCAATTGATATTTGCTACACTCACACCATATGACAGTATTGCTAAAGGCCATTGTTGGCAATATGCCTTCTTTGTCTGTTGCCCTAAACAGCAGGTGGGCACTGGTCAGTGAGTGGGGAAACCACGAGTAATGCGTAGAGGAATGCATAGAGGAATGCATGTACCTGCCTCAACTGGTGCTCATTCAGGCATGAGGGGAGTTAGAGGAGTGCACAAACTGTACCTGTCTCAACTGACCCCATTGAGATGTGAGGGTAGTTGCCCCCCCTTCTCCCCAGCCCCTGTGAGAAGGGTGATTAGGGATTGCTGAGAGTTAGTGTTCCCATTATCAGCAACCCTTTGAGAAGACTAGACTAGAGTAAAGCTGGTTATTAACCCCTCCAAAGGTGTCTGCCTGTCTGACCGGATCAAGAGTGAACCTGTTAGAGGCTGGAATCCCCAAACTCCAGTGCGTCCTGTGTGTTACCCTGAGAAACACTTCTCTTTACCTCTATCATTATCACATATTCATTTTGTTCGAGGAGAAGACTATACTACTGGTCTAAGCACAAGATTTTTAGGGCAAAGCCATTGCTCTTGAGGACCTTGTATGTAGTCTAGCTGGAGAAAAAGAGACATATAAAAGAGTATAAATAATACCAAGTGGCATCAGTGCCAAGTCAATGGTACAGACAGCTGCCTATTGAGCAACTTGTATAGTGTTATAAAAGCTGCAGATAAGCGTCTACACACAGCCTCACTGTAGAGATCTACTAAGAACATGTTTTGTTTTATTTTGGTTCTTTGGTATTGGGGTCCAGACCATTCTTTACTTCCCTGCTTCATTATGTACTGAGTGTAAGCCTAGCTGGACCAGCTCTCACTTCTTCCCTAGAGATGCTTGTCGTTGGCTGGGTTCTTTGCCAACCAACTGAGCCTCAAGTTGTCCCTTGAGAAAGTGTCAAGCTGAGGCAGCCTCAGCTTCATTGCAGCTAGTTAGTACTGAATAAGTAATGACATTCTATTCCTGGACTTCTCGTTCCTTGCTCCAGTCTAATCCAAGTCAGGAGTGAGTCGATTTTTGGCAGGTGTGTGTGAAGATGATCAGTAATGCCAGGCTTCATCCAATGATTGTCTCTCAAGTATTGCAGCATCTATGAGTGACATTTTTAGTCTGTTTTCACTGAGGACAGTAATGTTTTAAAGCTAAATGTATTATATTTGTCTTCATTGTCCAGGAAGACATATTTCCTTGGCTTGTATTATGCTAAAATGAATTCAGATCTCATTAATCAATCAACATGCATTTACTGAGTGCCTACTATGGGCAAGTGACTATGTAAGATGCTGCAGACTTTGAAAAGAAATATAATATGCAGTCATTGGCTATAAAAAAGCTTATCATTCAGCTGGGAAGATAAGACATTTGCACAGGAAAAGGCAACAGGAATATTTAATAAATTCCAAAAGAATGATATAACAAAGAAAATGCATTGTTCAAAACGGAACATAATACTCTGGAGATGTACTCCTTGAGGTCCTTCTGTGCCTAACACAGTGCTTGGTATATAGAAGGCATTTAAGCAATGCTTGTGAAGGATTGATCAACAAAGTTATGCCTTCTCAGTGGTAGAAACGAATAATATTTTTTGCCAAATTGATGGAGCTCCAAAACACAGTAACTTTCATGGTTGTCATATCATACTATATAATAGGTAGCCAGTAAACAAGGGCAGCTAGATGGCAAAACAAATAGAGCATTGGGCTAGAGTTGGGAAGACCTGAGTTAAAATCCAGCCTCAGACACTTCCTGACTGTGTGACCCTGGCCAAGTCATTTAATCTCTTTCAGCCTTGGTTTCCTCAACTGTAAAATGGGGCATAATTAGCAACTCCCTCCCAGGGTTGTTGTGAAGCGCTAATGAGATTATATTTTTAAAGTGCTAACAAATATTAGGCATTAAATACTTGTTTCCTTCCTTCAAGGGTATGTGAGTATGCTCCCCCCCAAAAAATAAGGGTCATTCCCAGATTTTTGAGACAATGTCAGAAAATAGCACCTTGTAAAACTGAGGTTAGGAAGGAAAAAACACGAATAGAACAGATGAGAGACTTCATGAGGTGTGGGTTAGACTAATCCTCCCCAGGCCTGAGCAGGGAGGGAACTGTATTCCATGTCAAGTCTTTAAAAGTTTTGTGGCCCCAGAGCTAATGTAAAGTATGTTGTATGGTAAGAATATCTCACCTACATGCTGTAGCATCTTCTTTTTTCTTTTAAATGACTTGTTTATTTACTTTTAATTTACAAGATTCAGTTCCACATTCACTAGAGTTTCAGATTTTCTCCCCTCTTTTCCCCCCGCCATGGTAGCGTGCAATCACGTATAGGATCTGCAAATACTTTCACATTGTGTTGTAGCATCTTCTTGCTTTAACTAGGCCAACTCTTTTAAGGCATAAGATAGCCTATGAATTAGTTGTACAACTAAAGAATATATTTTATAAGGCTAGGTAAAATTACATTTTCAGCCTGAGAAAAATTAAATATCAGGCTGACCTCTAAGGACTGAAGCAGACTGGAACATTGTGTGTTTTAATAAGTAGAGAGTGAAACAAAATCCATTCTGTGGGTGTGTGTAAAATCTGTTTACACCATAATATTTTCTCACAGTTTTATCTTAGGATAGCTGGCTCAGAACTGTGTTTACTTATGCCCCCAGGAGCAAAAAAAAAAAAGGATCTGTATGAGGAAAGAAAAACTTAAACTGCCATTTCTATTATTAAATTAAAATTTTTAAATGGTACATTTCGTGATGCTTTCATCTGTGTTCTCTCACATCATTAATCAAAGTGACCATGTGCCTCTGCTTTGCAGCTAATCTGGATAATTTTTTAAATGTATTTAATCTGACCTTTCAGAAGGACTTTTTAAAAGTCCATAGCAAATCCTATAAAATGCATTGGCCCTATTTCCCTTGACACAATTCTTTTCAAGTTCCCTTGGAAAGAAATTATGTTAAAAGCTCTGCTCTGCTAATGCATTGTGATTATCTATCCTTGACTATTATATCAGCATCCCTAGATGCTGGCATTAGATTTTAATGTAGTTTGGACCTAGAGTTCCCAAGTTATTTCAGAACATGGTAATGAGTCTAAAACACTGGGAAAGCACCTCTTTCTCATCCCTGAAGTCATAGGGGTGCCATTTGCAAATTAACTGAAAGCAGTTTTGGAAGCTTTTGACTAAGGTTTGTTGTTATGTATCTATATGTGTATCTCTCTGTATCTGTATATGTGTTCTTGCCTTATATTTCCTCCATAATGATATTTAATAAATATTTATTCTTTGATTAACTCTTTATATACAGATGTGTACAATAAACGTATATATGCATGTATACATATACACATATATCATGCATGTATAATACATGCACATACATGCATATACATGTATGTGTGTATATAGAGTTAGTCAACGAACACTTTTTTAGAAATTTGACTATCTGTTAAATGTTATAAGGCACAGGAGCATAAGGCAATGTTTGCTGCCTTCAAGGAATTTATAATCTTGCTGGGAAGACAAATAAATATATGAAGAATTAAATAATCCTTAGCTAATTCTGTGACCCTAAAAAGGAGTATCTTCTAATCCAGTTTCAGAATATATGGAAGAAACCATGTGGAGTAATTCAAACCTGAAAAATAGATTCTACATATAATTCTGTTGGGGAAATTAGGACAGTTAGACAATTTATTTTAATTTAAGAAACTAACAATAATTCATACTTATTTAATACTTTAAAATTTGTAAACCACTTTCCTCATAGCATCCCTAGTGGGTAGGTAAGTAAACATTTATTAAATGTCTAATGAATGCAAAGCAGTGCACCAGGCTGAGAGGAGAGAGGATCGGTGTAAAGATGAAGGTAACATATTTCCTGCTCTCAAGGGATGTACTCTCTAAATGGGGAGTGTGAGAGGAGAGGAGAAAGGATATATATATATATATATATATATGTCTATCTATCTATCTATGTCTATATATATATGTCTATCTGTCTATATATGTCTATATATATGTCTATCTATCTATCTATCTATATGTCTATATATATATAGACACACACACACACACACACACAGATAAGTACAATTTAAGAGAAAATGAGCTAAATGCAAAAGAGAATGCAAACTCCAGATGGCGTTTTAAACACTGGAGTAACACAGTCAGAGTAGTCCACTTGAGACTGTATTTGGGCAGCAGCGTTACAGTCACATTGGTAGGGGTGTGGACCAGAGGCAAGAAGAAGAAAATCACAGCATCCCCAGTTGGAAGGCACCTCCTGAGGGGAAACCTAGTCCAACCCATATCTGACAAGCTATTGTAGGATTATAGATTTAGAACAAGAAGGGGACCCTAGAAGCCTTCTAGCCTAAACATACTCATCTTTAAAATTTGCTTATGTTTTTTATTTTTCCCCAGTTACATGTAAAATCAATTTTTAATGTTCATTTCTAAAACTTTGGGTTCCTTCTCCCCCACATTGAGAAGGCAAGCAATTTGATATAGATTATACTTGTATAGTCATGCAAAACATTTCCTTAGTAGTCATGAACAAACTCATTTTACAGATTAGGAAAGAGATTCTCAGCTACAGTGCAATTCCCAAAACACTTTTTTTTCTTTTTGGAGGGGAGAATGCAAGGCAATTGGGGTTAAGTGACTTGCCCAAGGTCACACGGCTAGTAAGTGTTAAGTGTCTGAGGCCAAATTTGAACTCAGGTCCTCCTGACTTCAGGGCCAGTGCTCTGTTCACTGCACCACCTAGCCAAAACGTTTTTAAAGCTTTTGTATTCTCCCCAAAGTCTTCTCTTCTCTGGACTAAATATCCCCAGTTCTTTCTTTTGATTCTTATATGGTCTGATTAAAAGACCTCTCACATCCTAGTTACTCTCCTCTGAATATTCTCTCCAGCTTATCAATACGCCACATAAAATGTGACTCTGAGATCTTGTACGGGCACTTACCAGTGCTCCAGATATGTTTTGACCAGGGCAGAGTGTAATAGTACTAAATAAGTAGAGTGTATAGTACGATATAGTACTATATATAGGACTATAGCTTTCTTCATTCTAAGATGGCACCAACTCAATACCTCTTTCAATGCAGCTTAAGGGAGCAGTAACTGAGGTGGCTAGGTCGTGCAGTGAATAGAGCACTGGCCCTGGAGTCAGGAGGACCTGAGTTCAAATCTGAGCCCAGACACTTAACACAAAAAACTAGCCATGTGACCTTGGGCAAGTCACTTAACCCCAACTGCCCTACAAAAAGCCAAAAAAAAAAGATAGTAACTTTGTGAGGATACCAATGGAGCACACAGAGTGTCAGTCAGTTGTCTCTCATTCTTGCCATGTGACTAACCCATCTTTTTTTTTTGACCAAATATATCTTTAAAGAATACTTTACAATACTTATCCTGAATAATTTCTTGTAATATTGGTGTTATTGCTCGGTCATTTCAGTCATGTCCAATTCTTCATGACCCCATTTAAGGTTTTCTTGGCAAAGATATTGGAGTGGTTTACCATTTCCATCATCAGCTCATTGTACAGATGAGGAAACTGAAGCAAATAGGGTTAAGTGACTTTCCCAGGGTCACACAGCCAGTGAGTGTCTGAGATCACATTTGAACTGAGGTCTTCCTGACTCCAGGCCTGGCACACTATCCACCAAGCCACCTAGAGGCTCACTTTTAATGTGCAGCAGCCTATCCAAACCTGCTGCATGCTTCTACTGTCCTTTGGTCATTTTTTTATTCTAGATATTAGGAGTCTGTTTAATACATCTCAGTTATACAACATCACTGGGAGATATTGTTAACAAAATAGTGTTAAGAAAAGATGGGCCTTTGTTTCAGAGAGAAGCTTGGGAACATTGCAAATACTTTGCAGTTTCCCAAATGCAGTCCAGGCAGTTCTCTTGTCTACTTATGAGCCCAACTCACTGACCATTTTTAGTACTTAATTCATATACATATTTATACAGATCGACAGACAAACTTCTTTATAAATTTTTATTCTTTTAAAAAATGAATTTATTTATTTTTAGTTTTCAGTATTTACTTCTGTAAGATTTGAGTTTTAAATTTTCTCCTCTTCCCTCCTCCCTCCCCCTAAGATGACAGATAATCTGATATAGGCTCTACATTGATATTAAACATATTTTCACATTAGTCTTGATGTAAAGAAAAATTAGAACCAATGGGAGGAACGAAGAGAAAAAAAAGAAATGAAACAACCGAACAAAGACCAAATAGTATGCTTCCATCTGCATTCAGACTCCAAAGTTCTTTCTCTGGATGTGATAGCATTTTCCATCATAAGTCTTTGGAGTTGTCTTAGATCCTGGCATTACTGAGAAGAGCTAAGTCTCCTAAAGTTAGTCTTTGCACAGTGTGACTCTTACTATGTATAATGTTCTCTTGGTTTTGCTCCCTTTGTTTAGCATCAGTTCACATAAGTCTTTCCAGGATTTTCTGAAATCTGCCTGCTCATCATTTCTTATAGCACATTAGTACTCCATTACATTCATATGCCACAGCTTGTTCAGCCATTCCCCTCTCGATGGGCATTCCCTCAGTTTCCAATTCTTGATCACCACAAAAAGACCTGCTAATAAATATTTTCATACATATGGGTCTTTTTCCCATTTGTGTGATCTCTTTGGGATCCAGACCTAGAAGTGGTATTGCTAGGTAGAATTTTCTTCCAACTGCATATCGTAGTCTAGGAAATAGTCTCTAAAATCAGGGCCATGCCCTCCTTGGTGATAGTGGACTGACCTCATGAAGTGTGTGAGGGCTTGTCTCCAAATTAAGTGTACCTATCCTGTGCCCTGACACTTCTTCAGTGTGCTCCCTTCTTTTACTATGCAAACTCTCAACTTTTCCCCTTCTGAAACCCCTAAAAGCAGTTATAACCTTGCTGGTGTCCAAGTACCAACAGAAGAAGGTACCACTGGGAAAATCTTCCCCTTGTTCCAGCAAGCACATCTTCTTCCCCTATGGCAGATGCCTCTTAGAGGATGGGCTTGGTACTCCTAGACTGTGATTGTGATTATTATGAATAATAACTCCACACCCACCTTTTCATTTCGGTGGTACAGAGCTTACACAGAATAAGCTGGCATGGGTGGGTTATGATCTACATCTCCAATCATATTACATATTACTTACATTTCTGAAGAATGTGGCATTAAAGACCACCCACTCTCTCTTAATGTACACTCTTTCCATATCTTATGTGACACTGCAGTCACACAATCACCACCCTGTTTTAGTCCTTCTCACCTAAACTATTGCAATAGCCTCTTGGGCCATCCCCAGTTCTCCTGACTTTTGTCTTGCCACTGGACTTTAGTGACACTGGAAAAGAGAATGAGGCTTATGACTTTGCTCAGGTCTGCCTCACTTAAATCCAATTAACTTGTAAGTCAAGACATCACCCTCATTATGTCATTGATCCTCTTCTAAAAAGAAAGCAGAACAACAAAAGAACAATAACCTCCTAATCAACCTCCTTGCCTTAATGCTCCTCCCACTCCACTCCATTTTCCACAGAGCTTCCAAAGGAATTTTCCCAAAACATAAGACTGACCCTCTCACACCTCTATTCAATATACTTCAATAGCTCTAGGATCAAATATTATTTCAACTTTATCTCATCCTTTTAAAATGTCTATTCATATTTTTCTTTCTCATAGTTTTTCCCATTTGTTCTGATTCTTCTTTCACAACATGATTAATGTGGAAATATGTTTAATCTGATTATACATGTATAGCCTATATCAGATTGCTTGCCATCTTGGGAAGGGGGGAGGTAAAAGAGGGAGGGAGAAAAAAATTTGGAACTCTAAATCTTATAAAAGTGAATGTTGAAAACTTTCTTTACGTGTAATTGGAAAAAATAAAATGCTCTTGAGTAGAAAAGTATCTATTTTCATGTATATTTAATATTATACATAATAATTTATAAATAAATATACGTACATTGTGTAGTTTTGCTTAAAAAATGTTTTGATGGTAGAAGTAATCAACCCAAGAAAGTCTGAAAACTTTGGAGCCAGAAGAGTTAGATTCATTTGCTAGTTTTTGACTCTAGAGTCCACAGACATTCATTAATCTACTTAATTTTGTCTATGTGAATTCTTTGGCTGATCTCTTTGGAGTAATGATAGATATCACTTCAGAGGCTCTGAACTGTTCTGAGTCTTGACACAAGACAATGTCATCCACAAACAAGAGCATCATTAACCCATTTATGACTATTCTTTGAGTCTGCTCATTCAGGTAGTTCAGAATTCTTCTAAGTGCAGTATTAACAAGCCCATATCTTCTCCACTTGTTCACCAGGGTAACATGAGACATTTGATTCATTGTTTTAATAAAATTTAGGCATTCTACATTTACAGAAATCTCCTGATCTACTAGCAACACTTTCAAAAAAAGAGGAAATAAGGTTAGCCTGGAAAAACCTGTTCTTGATAAAGGCATTTTGGTTCTTAGGGATTACCATTTCCTTTTATAAAATGCTCATGGACCATTCCTTTAGTTAAATAAGTCCTCAGGTTTTCTGGGAATTGAAGTCAAGCTTGTCAGTTTCAGTTATCAAGACTTTGCTATCTCCCCCTTTATGAAGATCAGGACATCTGTCCTGCATTTTGTGGACTTAATACAAACATTATTAAGGAGGATATTATAATACTTTAAATAAGGATATATATGTGAGCTTGAATTAGATAGTTACTGTAAGAGATGGTAATATATGAAAGGTTATGGAGGCAGAAATCACAGAAACTGGCAGCTGAATGAATTTTTCTTCTCTTTTTTTCACACATCCAAAGATGACTTAAAGGTTCTGAACATAAGTGATTAGGAGGGCGGTGGTGGCATCAATAAAAATAGAAAAGTTAGGTGACGTGATAGGTTTTGGTATGGAAAAAGCATCAAGTTATTGACATGCTAAGTTTGTGGTACCGACGAGATATCCAGATGCTAATATTTGGCAAGCAGTTGGAAATGTAAGATTGGCTCTCTGGGAGGAGATCGTGGATGGAGATATAGATTTAGAAGTCATGTCAAAAATAGTAATTGATCATATGGATGAGATTACCAAAGGGTCGGGTATATATAAGCAGAAAAGAGGGCAAAGGACAGAATCTTGGGGACATTTGCATCTCAAAGGCAGTAGTAAGATAACCATTATCATAACCTCCATCATCTTGGTTGACATTTACAAAGTATTTCGAAATTTTCAAATTGCTTTATAGGCGTTATTTCATTTGATCATTGATACCATTTGATAGTTAATTAGAACAGCATATGACTACAGTGTCACATAAGACATGGAAAGAGTGGACATTAAGAAAGAGTAGTGGTCTTTAATGTCAGATTCTACAGAAAATTAAAGGATGATGAAAAAATAAAAGAAAAGGCTCCCTAACCTGGCAAAAGGAAGTCATTAGTGATTTTGGAGAAAGCTGCTTCAGGACAGTAGGAGGGAGAAAATCATATCAGAAAAGGTTAAAGAGTGATAGGCCATGAAAAAAAGTGGTAGTGGTGAACATAGACTACTTTCTTGATGTTTGTCAGTGAAGGGGAACTTGCTGTTATCGGAGGTAGTGTAGTATTATGGGAAAAAGAATTGATCGTGGTTTCATATGCGGTAGGTTCAAGTCCCAGCTTTAACATTTAACTGACTGTGACAAACTGTTGTTCAGAGGAAAGTGCTTTGTAAAACTTAAAGACTGCTGTGTAAATCTGAGCTATCCTTAAGGACTATAGAGAGAAACATCACTTAAGGGGCTGGTAAGACTCGGGTCAGATTTTTGTTATGTGATTTTTAGAATTATGAAGGCCTAAGCATGTTTGTAGACAGAAGGGAAGGAACTAGTAGAGTGGAAGCAATTGAAGATAAAAGGGTAAGTGGAGATGATTGATAGAGGAAATTCACAGAGGGAGTGAGATCAAGGACACAGGTAGAAACATTGGTTTTGGAAAGGAAAAGGACTACCTTCTACTTGTTCAAAGACTCTTCCTTTTAGTCTCAGAAGAAATTGAGTGGTTAGAGGAGATGAGGAGGGGAAATTCCTGATGGATGAGTGTAATCTCGGTTTACTAGAAAGTCGGGTCATCTACAGAAAGTTTGGGGGGAAGAATGGAGTTGGCACTTATACAGAGAAAAGAATGTTTAGAATTACCATTGTGGGATATGTGATAGAAAATCCACAACAGTGGAGAAAACATCCTTAAGCTCATTGTCTCATTGTCTGTGGCTTCCAAGTGTGGATGTGCCAGGAAAGTAAGCAAGTATGAGGAAATGGCACTTAATTACCTGGGAAGAGAGATGCTTAATAAATTCATGATCATATCATTTATCATTATTACCACCCCTCAAGACAAAGAAATCTCAATAGAGAGTTGTGGCAGGTATGGATGCACTTATACTTGTACTTTGAGGCTAGGATGAACTGAAGGTCACACATTCATTTCAGTCACACTTGTACATACTGTTAGCAACACTATCAGGAAGGGCATTGTCACATACCCAGTAGAATGATATATAAATATAAAATGTCATATGAAAGGTAAAGCCAAGGATGGAAGAATAATTGGCAATGAATACTTATCTTTCAATAAGAGAAATGATTACAAATGCCCCATCCTTCAGTCCAGCTGATGGGATCCTAATACAAAAGCATTCATGGGACAAAGAGACAGCCTTCAAAGGGATGGAAACCCTATGCTTAGTTAACTGAGCTCAGAGAAGGGATGATGAAAACAGGCTCCCCCCCCACACACACACACACCCTCTGTTAAAGTAGCTTAGTGCAAAGAGAGGATCAAGGAAAATATGATGGACAGAGTGTGCTGGGGAGAGATAACAGCCGGGTGATGGATGTTTAGAAATGAATGACAGGGAGCAGACAGGACAACAAATACAGTAGAATGGGGGTGGGGGGGAAACCAGTACAATTTTTGGATCAGCATGCAAGATGTTGATAGTCTAGGGTAAAAGAACAAGAATGGAGGAGGTGTGCTCAAACAGAGAGTGACAAGATGAAAAAGGAGAAGACAAATTCCTATTTTTAAAGAAGAGCTTACAACCCTCCCCCCCCCAAAAAAAGGCAATGCTCACACAATCCAGCAAACCTTTCGCATCCAAGCAAATACAGATTGAAGAGGCTGATGGTGGCTCTGTGCTACATAATAGGTTTACCCTTGTCCTAATTATTTTTTATGGATCGCTACCCAGAATGGATATAAAAACGAATGACTTTAACCTTTCTCTGAGGCTGATTGGAGTTTTACTATCTTTTTACTTTTTTTCCCTTTCCAGATCAGTGGGGAAAAGTTTGTATAAGACACAATAAATTGAGCCACTGTGACCTTTTTGTATTTGTCTAAAAGAAAAGTATAAGTGATAGTCCTTGGATGTCTTATTGATGAGTCTATCAGCAGAGGAACTTGAGCCACCTGACTTTCTGACTACATTTTGTGTACGTCATACATTTTGTGACTTAAGCATTTCACCATTTAAACACTATCCTCTCACAAATAGTTTGCAAATTTTGGAGAATGGTTAATTCATTTAGATTTACCTGACTAAACATGTCAGTTTCCAGTTTTCCTAGAACATTTTACTTCTAAATTGTTAAAATATAAGAGCATGCTTTTCTCCCCAGCCCTTCTCTCCCTCCTGATTCTGTGCAGAAAAATACACTCATTATCTATAAAGGTGCCTATCCTTACTACATCAGTTGTAATGGCCTGGTTTCCAAATATTTTCCCAGTAATACAGTTACCACAGTTACCATTGCAAAGATTTCAATTATAGGAATGATCAGCAGGGATTTTTAAAGGCTCTAACTATATTACTTGAGATTTTAGAAATGTGGATATAATTTTCCAATGCTTGAAAGATACATCTTTCCCTTAAAAAGTAGATATCAAGAAAGTTAGTACAGCAGGATGCATTTTATTTTTTAACTTCTGGTTTTCACTTAAGGTGATGAATTAATGCATCTCAGTAATATATTTATTTGAAAAAATAAACTAGAAGAAAGATATTATAATAATGGAGCCATTTCCCCACATCTAGCCTCATTCATCTCCTATCTCTCTTCCCTAGAGTAATATGTAGTGTGGAGACATAGAAAACTATTTCCTATCACTGACAATTATCTAAAATTATCAGTAATCATACAAGAGGCAATTATAACTCATTGAAGCACCAACATAATTATTACTCTGTATTCAATACTGTGAACTTAAATTTACCTTAGTAGCTGGGATATTAAAAAGACTTTGTGTTGGCTTTATTAGCAAAATTATTTGGAATTGACAGTCTAGCTGTTGAATAATTTTATGTGGTTTTGATTATTAAAATGAAATCTTGGTTAATAGACTATGGTTGTTTATTTTAAAATGTTAGAGCAGACCATCTGCACTTTTCAATTAAATTAGACATTTATTAAATGTCTACTATATGCTAGACACTGAGGATACAAAAACAAAAATAAAAGTGTCCCTTGCCCTCAGGAAGCTTATATTCTGCCATGGGGATATAAAAGGTACACAGTCTCTTTCTGTAAATCAGGAACAAAGCAAATAACATTTTCCTATAAGAGTAAATTTACAGTCTTGACCAAGGACACCATATCTAGAAAATTATGGGTATAATCAACAACACACATAAATGCTACCAACTCTAAAACATTATAATAATTTAAAATAACAGTTATCCTCCAAGTTATTTAAAATAGACATGAATATGCTAAGCGCATTGGTTGTATAGATGACTCCATTGTACTCTAAAGGGTGTTCTTTGTAGAGTATTGGGGTATAGCATGGCCTGGAAGGTCAGTGTGATACTTGTAATTACTCTGAACTCTTTTCTTTTGGAAGAGTATATGTATCCTTGGTTGCTTAACTCTTTTCATCCACCAGAGTAAAGAAATTGCTTTTTCTTTCCCCAACTTTGCCTCTGACTGCTGTCATTCTAGGTAGTTTATATTGGTTCTTATGGAATGTGTTTTGTTTCTGTAAAAATAAATTTCGATATCTTTTGTCTTTATATCACCTAAAATTTCCTCTGTATTCCTTTTTCCCAGAAATTGCCAGAGAGCCATCCCTTATAAAAGAAAAAGAGGAAGAGAAAAAAAATCAGCAAAAATAATCAATAAATTAGAAGAAATCTGACAATGTGCAGTGTCACACACCTGTGTCCCTCCTCGTGTCCCTCCTCCTCTCCCTCCCCCCACCTTTGCAAAGATTGGGAGGAGTGTGCTTTCTCATATGTCTTATTTGGGACCAATGGCACCAGTTTTGGTTTCCTTGTAATTTTCATTTTGGGCTGTATTGTGGGTTTTTCCCCAAGTACATTGCTGTAGTCACTATGTATACTATGTTATTGGCTCTGCTTATTTGACTTTGCATCAGTTCATGAAATTCCATACTTCTCTATATTCATCATATTCATAATTTTTGGAGTGCAATGCTATTCCATTACCACATATACCATGATGTATATTCTATACACACATGTGTATGGTATACACATATACCACATTCATATATCATTACATTTATTTAGCTGCTCCTCAAATGATGGGTATCAACTTTGTTTCCAGATTTTTCCTAAAATAAAAAGTGCTACTATAAATATTTAGTTGTATATGGAAGCGTTCTTTTTACCAATTAAGTCTTTGAGGTATACGCTGCAACAGAATCACTGGATCAAAGAATATAGGCATTTTATCCTCTATTTGCATAATTTCAAGCTACTTTTCAGAAAGGTGGTATTAATTCATAGCTCCACCAATAATGTATTAGTGTGCTTGTCTTTCCATATCCACTTATCACCGTATATTGTCAAAGTATTCTATCTACAATTTGATACCTCTCTTAACTGTTAATGGAATCCCGATCCCCTTGCGTTTATTCTAAATCAATTTTCTTTGAATTGACTGTCAAACTGGTCCCACTTCTTCAGTTCCCTTACCCTCATGTCTCCAACCAGTAATCCCCTGACCTGCTCTCTATCTGTTTCTTATCCTGGTATTGATATTGTAGTATTAACTATTTATAATCCATATATAAATTATAGTATAAATATATATTATATATAAATTTGTATTGTATAATTATATATTATACATAAATTTTGAATGGATATATTCTTTTTTCCTCCTCTCCCTTAAAGTTTTTCCTATAGTAAGCAAAGATATTAAAAAATAATTCTATTCACCTCACATAAGTGCTTGTAAAAAATAATCATCACTGTCTTTCTTCACTGTGTGACATGCTTTCTGTCTTGATGAGTTATCATCACAGAGCCTCAGAGTTGGAAGAGAACCAGACTCCCATCTAATGAAGCCATACCTAAAAAAGATCCCCATTAGAACACACCCAACAAATGGTCATCTAACCTTTGCTTTTGCAGACTGCTTTGATCCTCACAAAACCCTTGTGAGGTAGATGGTATGGTAATCCACATTTTACAGATGAGGAAACTGAGGCCAAGAGATGTTAAGTGACTTGCCCATGGCTAGACAACTATTGAGTGACTAAGATAGGATTTGAACCTATGTCTTTTTGCCTCTAGGTTTAGTTCCTTATCCCTTTACACTGCCTATCTCCCAAGGAAGACCTTACATCTCCGGGACTTCTGATAGTTCACGTTATTAAGAAGTTTTTCCTAAAGCCTAAATTTACCTATTTGACACTTTTGTCTTTGGGTTTTTTTTATTCTGTTCTTTGGGGTCAAACAAGGCAAGTCTAATTCCTTTTCTACATGAGCCTTTCAAATACTTGAATCTTTTCCATCTTTTGGTCCTTTAGGGTAACTACCTAATTCCTTCAACCAATACAGCTATGGTTTGGACCCCAATCCAAGTCATCCTCATTCTGGCTTGCTTTCCTCTTGATGCTCTCCTGTTTATCACTATCCTTTTATAAATGTAGTACCCAGAATTTAACATAATGGTACTGTGACCAAACCCTTTCCTTCTGCTTTTCTTAATGCAGCTCAATATTGTATCTGGTTGTTATTGTTGTTGTTTATTTGCCATATTGAGTTTTGCCAAACAGCACCAAACACTGAAATAGAGGTCTGAATTGAGTGGTTTTGTAATGAAGCAGTAGCACAGTTCAGTGGACAATTAAGCATTTACTAAGCATCTACTATGTTCCAGGCTCTGTATTCATTTCCAGGGCTACAGAGATAAAAGAGAAATAGTCCCTTCCCTCAAGTCTACATTCTACTGCTACTGCTTCAATGGGTAACATTTAATAGCCTGCCACTAAAGAAATTCTCACAAAATCACAGCTTTGGGGGAGAAACCAAGACACTCACAAATTATATAAACCAGCTACATTAATTTTAAATTTAAAAACTGCATCTGTTTTCAAGTGACAACAGCAATTGTTCTGTTTATGCAGATATAAATGGGGGGGGAGAATCCATCAGTAATCATAGCTAAAATTTACATAATGGTTGGATTTTTTTTTCCCCACAAATTAACTAACAATTTACTAAAGAAAGATGGCTATATTTATTTCCATTCTGCAGATGAGGGTGTTATGATAGAGAACTTTAAGAATGGATAAAACACATAACTCATTTAACAAGCACTTAGAGTTTATGTAATACTGTTTTTGAAGCTTTGGGAGGCTAAAAAACAACTCTTCAGTATTCTACTCTACTGCTAACGTATTATAAATTCTCGGAATCCTATTCAGGGGTACTATTGCAGCAACCCAAGGCTAGAAGGTACCAAGTATTAGGTGCTCTGAAACCATAAGATCAGGGTGAAATGGACACTCCAAAGTAATGATCACTGGAAACAGGAAGTAAAACTTTTTTATTTGTAAGCAAGTAATTCATTTACTGATTTAAATGAATAAAAATAGGTAGGAAAAATAGCTGTGTTAAATTGGATCTTTATTAAGCATAGACTCATCTAATTTAAGCTAATTGTTTTGAAGCGACGTTTTCTATTAAATAGTGGTCCTGTCAGTCAATGGTATTTGCTCACTGACTCTGTTTAGAACTGTCACACTCTTGACAGCATTCTAGCAGCTTTCATGGTGTGTGTTGTTTGCCCAACACTCATTTTCTTCTGACCTAGTTAAGGTTTAAGTAGTTTAATTAGCCTAAGAATATTTTCAACTAAAATTAGCCTTGAGCTGGGAGTTGTTTCCATACTGTACCTGTTGTATTTTCTATGTAGGCCCATTTGAAATTTGTTCTATCTCCTAGCAGCCCAGTCAGAATGCCTATCCAGAGGTATCCTTAGATACTTCTATAACTACCTGTGAGACCTGAAGTAAGTTACTAAACCTCCATAGACATATTTTTTTTGGTAAAATATGGAAGTTGGAATAGGGCTCTTTGCCAGCATAAGTCTCCTGATCCCTTACAGACTACTGAGTAATTAAGGGAAGAGGTAGTACCCACCTTTGGGGGTGTTCAGTAGACATTTATGTGATCTCCTACTATGTATGTGCAAGGTCATATGAAAGATAAAAATAAAACCATCTCAACCTTAAAGGAGTTGACATCGTATTGGGGTATATGTCTTACACACATATTAGTGTATACGTATTCCTTGTTTTCTAGGGAACATGCCTAGAATGCAGAGAGAGTCCCCAGTAGCCTTACTTACTGAGTGACAGTACCTGGGGAAGTTATCAGAGTTCTCTTGCCAAACTAAGTGCATCAGAAGTGGGGAAACTAGGGAACTTTAATTCTGGGGGAACATTTCCTCAAAAGGGAATGTATTGGGGAGAGGTGATATAAGCAAGAAGCAAAGTCTTATCCAATCAAGTATTGAACGAACAGATACTAATTTAGTAAGTATCAGATGCTGTATATTATGCTAGGTGCTGGGTAGGATACAAAGAAATACATCATTTCTTTTCCTCTGGAAGCTTCCAGTTCAGTTAGACGAAAAAGGGCCATATGCATGGGAAAACAGCCAACAGTACATGGCATTATTCTCTGTCACTAAGTAACGTGCTCAGAAAGTGAGTGCTGCATGAGAAGGGAAAGATTACTTTGGGCCAGAAAATTAAAGAAATGTTTACTATCTAGGAATGTAGACCTGGGAAAAGACCAAGCCTGACCCTCACTGTACAGGTAAGGAAAGGGAGGCTCAGAAAAGTAACAAAATTCTCCCAAGGTCACACAGGTAGTAAGTAGGATTGCTAGAGTTCACATTCAGGTCCTTTGACTCCACATGAAGTAGAATGGGTGCCAATAAAACAAACACTCTTTTATTCTTTTTACTAACCTCTATTTTATTTTTAAATAATATTTTATTTTCTCCAATTATATATAAAAATTTTTAACATTCTTTTTTTTTTTAAGTTTTGAGTTTCAAACTCTCACCTTCCCTCCTTCCTCCCTGAGATGGCAAGCAATCTGATATAGTTTGTAAATGTACAGTCATGTAAAACATTTTCATATTAGTCATTTTGTTCAAGAAAACTTGAACAAAAACAATAAAGAGAGAGAAAAATAGTATGCTTTGGTCTATATTTAGATGACATCAGTTCTTTCCTGAAGGTTGATAGCATTTTTCATCATGAGTTCTTTGGAATTGTCTTGGATCATTATATTGCTGAAAATAACTAAGTTATTCACAATGTGAATTATACAGTGTTGCTATTACTATGTACAATGTTCTCCTGGTTCTGCTCACTTCACTTTGTTGCAGTTCATACAAATCTTTACAGATTTTTTCTGAATTCATCCTGCTTGTCATTTCTTGTAGCACAATAATATTCCATTATAATCATGTACTACAACTTGCTCAACCATTCCCCAATTGAAGGGCATCCCCTTACTTTGCAATTCTTAGTCACCACAAAAACACTTTTTTAATATCTTTTTGGGATGCAGACCTGACAGTGGTATTGCTGGATCAAAGAGTATGCACAGTTTTATAGCCATTTGGACATAGTTTCAAGTGGCTCTCTAGAATGGATCAATTCACAATTTTTCCAGTATTATATGAGTGTCCCAGTTTTCCCAAATCCCCTCCAACATTTATCATTTTCCTTTCCTGTCATATTAGTCAATCTGATGGGTATGAGGTAGTACCTCAAAGTGGTTTTAATTTGCATTTCTGTAATAAGTAGCTATTTAGAATATTTTTTAATATGAGTATATCTAGCTTTGATTTCTTGTCTGAAAACTGTTCATATCCTTTGACCCTTTATCCACTGGAGAATGATTTGTATTCTTATAAATTTGACTCAGTTCTCTATAGATTTGACAAAGGAGAATTTCATCAGAGATATTTGCTATAAATTCCCCCCCCCCCACCCCGGTTTCCTACTTTCCTTCTAATTTTGGTCACATTAGTTTTGTTTGTGCAAAAACTTTACATTTAATATAATCAAAATTATTGATTTTACATTGAAATGCACCTCTGTATCTTGTTTGGTCCTGAATTCTTCCCTTATCAATAGATTTGATGAGTAAACTATTCCATGTTCTCCTAATTTGCTTATGGTGTCACCCTTTCTGTTTAAATCATGCACCCATTTCGACCTGATCAGTTCTTTTATTCTTGATGCTTTTCAGACAGTTGTATCTGTGCAGAGATGTCGTCTTCTATACTGTGCAATTTGTAATCAATCAATCAGCAGACATTTATTAAGAGCACACTATGTGCTAGGGCAGAGGTTCTCAACCTTCCTAATGCCACAATCCTTTAATACTGGTCTGTGGGCGGATCTGCATGTGGGCGGACCCACCTGGGGACAGATAGAGGAGCAGTGTCTCAGGTCCTATTGTTTTTCGATGGTCTTAGGCAACCCCTGTGAAAGGGTTGTTTGACCCCCAAAGGGGTCGCGACCCACAGGTTGAGAACCACTGTGCTAGGAGTTCCTTTGAGAGCACATTTGGATTGGTGGGAGAAAAAAATTGTGTCCCTCAGTGTCATGGGAATGGGAATTTGAAGATCTTCCCTGCCCCTTAATAGACCGAGGGGGGAGTTTGAAGACCTCCTCTGCCCCCAGTAGGCTGAATGTAGTCACATGGAGCCTGTGGTGGGAGGAGTTTTGCTGAAGGGAAGCAGAGCGCACAGAAAGTTGGTGGTCAGAGCTAGCCAGAAGATGGGGGAAAGAGGATGACACTCAGGCAGGGAGATAAAGAGGTTCCTGAGTAGATATTGATCTTGTATTGGTTTGTGGGAAGGCTGAAGGATGCTGTGGCTCTCAGTGTTATTATGGCTTCTGAATATCTTTGGTACTATGATAGAATCGGCTTACTAGTTTTGGGCTTGGGTTTTCTGGTGTCTAAATAAGTGCTTCAGTTCTATCCTCTATCTGGAGAGTTTGGTATATTTTGTGATCAAACATCATGAGATACTTATAGTCATGGTCTTTATCATGATCATGGGCATTGTAAATATTGCACTGGCGCTAGGGCAGAAAAGAGATGGAGGATAAAAGTAAAAGGGAGAGGATTAGAGGAGAAAAAGTAGTGATAAAGAAAAGGGAGGAAAGAGGACAATGGGGCCTACATTAAACCAGGTAGGTATCTTTACAGAGGATTTGAATTAATATGGGGGGAAATGCCCAACCTGGTACACACATAAAACATGGAATAGGAAAATAAAACATTTATTCTTGAATTTTAGAGCACAGACAAATTTTAAATAACAATAAGCAGTAACAAAAACAAACCTTGCAAATTCCAGTTTTTTGAAAATTGCAATACTCATAATGCAGACATTTATTTACTCATCAAATGCGGTTGTTTTTTTCCACTTGACATGAGATCTTATTGTTTCAAAACAGAGGAAATAGAAATATTTTTAAAATGTGTTTTTTTTAATAAAATATGCATGTAGGTTATTTAAACTTTTATAATTAAAAATAACCCAAAAATGTCAAAATACATTTAAGGATAAAATAAAATTAATACTCCACATTCCTAAATTTCAATCTTATTTATAAAAGCTGCATTTTAAAAACAATTGATTCAGTTGCTACTATACATAATTGGATGAGACTGAGCTATCTTACTGTCTAAGCACAGATGCAAATGTTTGCGTAGAGGCAGAAATACTTGGTTCATGGCACAAGTTCACAAGCTGTTATGCAGATTTATTTGTTCATTGAACACGTTTACATATGTATATATGTAGTAGTTGAGCATTATATTAAAATATAATTATACTCTGTTCATAAGTAACTAGTAGTTAGTTGAATAGTCTATAATTGAGAAAAGTTTTATATCATAATTTTTCTTTGAAATTCACCAATTTTACAATGAAAGTATGAAACCATAAGGCAAGTAATAATATTACCCAGAAAAACAAAAAAATATATGCAGCAATAGTTGGGCTCCAGGATCCTGTCAAAGCTGCTAAGCCAAGAGCTATAAAAATGTGCATACCCTTTGACCCAGCAATACCAATCCCAAAAAAATCATACAAATGACAGGAGGACCAGTATGTACAAAAATATTTATAACAGCTCTTTTTGTGGTAGCAAAGAATTGGAAATCAAGGGGATGCCCTTCAATTGGGGAATGGCTGAACAAGTTGTGGTATATGAATGTAATAGAATACCATTGTGCTATAAGAAATGGGGAGCAGATGGACTTTATAATAACCTGGAGAGACGTATGCAAACTGATGTGGAGTGAGGGGACAAGAACCAGGAGAACATTGTACACAATTACAGACACATAGTATCTTTGATGCCTTACTTTGATAGACTGCGCTCCTCTCAGCAATACAAAGCTATGAGACAACTCTAAAAGACTCATGATGGAAAGGGCTATCCACATCCAAAGAAAGAATGACAGAGTCTGAATGCAGATTGAAGCAAACTACTTGCTCTCTCTCTTTTTTTGTTTTGGTTATAATTCTTCTTTACAATTTAACTAATGTTTAATGTGAAGGTATTTGTAGAATTTATATTGGATTGCATGCCGCCATGGGGGGAAAGGGGGAGGAGACAGAGGGGGAGAAAATTTGGAGCTCAAAAGCATGTGGAACTTAATGTTGCAAACTAAAAGTAAATAAATATTTTTTTTAATCTATAAGCCTAGTAATTTGTGCCAAATCTCCTACTCTGCTTGGCCTCTGTACTGGGCTCTTTCTTTGATAGAAATACAAAGAATAAACATTAAAAGTACCGACCCTACTCTGAAGGAGCTTGCCTTCTATTGGGGGAGATAATATACCCTGTACCCATAAGTATTTTTACAGGATAAATACAAAATGAATAGTTAGGGTGATAATAGGTAAGATAAGGAAATAGAGTACTTGAAGTGAGGGGGATCAGGAAAGATGGTGCTTGACCTGTGTCTTGAAGGACGAAAGTAATTCTTTGCCTGCCACAAGGAAGGAGTGAATTTCAGGACTAGGAGCTAGCCAGCTCAAAGATATGAGAGATGGCATTTCCTGGGTGAGGAACAGGAAGAAGGCAAGTGTGGCATAGAATAGGAGAAGCGGAGCAATGTTTTTAAAACCTTGACTGTTCCTTTCTCATGCTTTCAATAAAGAAGCCTTCAGTGGATGTGCAGAATATTCTCATTAATTTTTTTACAGATGGAAAAGTAGATTTTATTCTTACTGAGAAAAACACTCATTTTTCCATCATCCTGATGGAAAATTGTTCCCTATTTTTTTTCCTCAGTGTATCATTTAGGACTAGAAAACAAAACAAAAATCTAATCCTTTGCACACTCATGTGTGTGTCTTTATATGTGCGTTATTCTTTTTCTACTATGAGGAAGAAACAAATTGAGTTGTGTGTTTGGGTAAAGAACTGGAAGAGAAAAAGACAGAGCCTTATAGGTGATTTGAAGTATAGACGATGGAGATTCCATTAAATAAAAGAAGAAAAATGAATAGGAATTGCCCATGTTCTAATGGTTAATAGGACCCTCTTCTGAGAATGAAGGACAACTATAGAGCATAGTGAATAGAGTGCCATATCTGAGTCATAAATACTAGTTTTCCACATACAGATGTAATGCATGTATGTATACACATACATGTCTGTGTATGTGTATATACGTGTGTATATACGTATACATACACATAACACAACAAAAACTTGCACACAGAGTCACTATCATAATAGCTTGCTGGTGGGTCTATCTACATCGTGTTTCTTCTCACTCACATCCATCCTCCCTTCAGCCACTAATATGATTTGCCTAAAGTACAGGTCTCATCCTGTCACACACTGCTCACCCTGCCCCCATCCCCAACTCACTAATCTCCAATGGCTTCCTGTTGCTTCCAGGAGCAAATACAAAGTACTCTGTTTGGCGTCGAAGCTTCTTACAACCTAGGCCCTCCTACCTTTCCAGTCTTTTTATACATTACACCCTGATGTGCACTATTTCATCCAGTAGTGCTACCCTCCCAGCTGTTCCAAGAACAAGACGCTCCATCTCTTGGCGCTGGGCATTCTCTCTGGCTATCCCTCATGCCTAGACTGCTCCTGACTACTGGCCTCTCTGACTTTCTTAGGTTACAACTAAAACCCTCCCTTTGACAGGCCGCCTTTTCCAACCCCTCTTAACTCCAGTACCTTGCCTGTTCATCCTGTGTGTCGTAGTTTTGTTGTAGTTGTTGTTCAGTCACTGCAGTTGTGTCTGACTCTTCGTGACCACATTTGGCTTTTTCTTGGCGAAGATACTAGAGTGATTTGCCATTTCCTTCTCTAGCTCATTTTACAGACGAGGAAACTAAGGCATGTAGAGTTAAGTGATTTGCCCAGGGTCATGCAACTCCTAATTGTCTAAAGCCATTTGAACTCAGGAAGCTGAGACTTCCTGTCTCCAGGGGCAGTACTCAATCTACAATACTCAATCTTGTATTTGTTGTGTGTTGGCTTCCCCATTAGATTGTAAGCTCCTTAGGGCAAGGATGGTGGCCTCTTCTTGTATCCCTACCACTTAGCACAGTGCTTGGCGCATAAAAGGTGCTTAATAAATGTTTATTTTGTACACACACACACACACACACACACACACACACACACACACACACACATACACTTTTCACTTTACAAACCTTGGACTAGTATGTAACCTATTTTAATTATTACCAGTCAAACCTGTAGGCCTTGGCAAGATATGATTGAGTTACATAACAGACAATAGGCTCTTCAGATGGTGCTCCATTTACTGTAAAGGGTAGGCATGACCATCTGACTGACATAATTCAATTTAAGGAGTATAAAATAGTGGTCATAGCCAAGGGATTGGAGTCAGGCCAAAACTGGGCTTCAATTCTGGCTCAGACACTTAGTAGCTGTGTCAATTTTGGTGAGCAATGAGTGGTGATAGAACATAATGGCAAGGGGTTTGAGAGTTGAAGACAGTGTATTGTTGACCTGGTTAATTACAAGGTAGGCACTGGGAAGGAAGGCAAGTACATCCAGAGTACAGGTGACTTGGGAGCCTGGGAGACCACTGAGGGATGGAGTTGATTGGAGGTTATGATGAGAATAAGTTTAGGGAAGAGTGAGTCACATTATTTAGAGAGAGCTCATTATACGGCCAGTGCTGTTCAAAGTAGGTCCCATTTCCTTCCTCCCTTCCCTCTTCCCTATACTTTGGTCTCTGGGGTTAGTGACTTCATAGATTATGATTAACAGAAGAGATTGGCTAAAAAGTAAATAAATAAAGATTATTCCATATAGAGAGGCTTTGATGTTCCATTGAATTAAGGTTTGTATTCATCCCCGGTGTGTGCTTTAAAAAATATATATATTTATTTATAATCTTTTCTAGTCTGGTAACAGACTCATCCCTGCCCTGTGCTTACAAAAATACCTAAAATTTTCAAAAACCTCAAGACCGAAATAGTGTTTTATCTCAATATGTTTTATGGAAATAAAAGAATAAAAACCGTGCCCCACCCCCATTCAGAAGCCTAAATCCTGAATTGGTTTTATCTCAGTGTCTATTAGAGGCTCCACAAATCGGACAAAAGCACAATGCGAAACATCTTCCTCCCTCCCCATTCCTGTTGATTTCATGTTGTATAACATGGGGCAATATTTTAAATTGCATCTCTGCGTGTTCCTTTTTGAACAAGTTATAGAAGCCTGAAAATTGAAGCTTTCAAAGAGAAAGGGCCTCTTCAGTCAGAACTATAGAACTGCTTAGAGCACTACCTTAATAGTTGACATAGCAGAGGTTCAGCTCACATTGTTCTGAAGTTTGCATTATCAAATCCGCCCAGATTTCCCAATCCACAAAATGCCTATTCATGCACTTTTCTTAATGTTGAGAGCTTTCTGAATTTGTCAATTGACCTGCTAGACATTGCATATTATGTTACCTAAAATAATACTGTAAACCATGATAAAAGTGGAATTGTCAAATCACCTGCAGTTTTTTAATGGTTTTCTCTTTCATATGAACATTTCAATTTCAATTGCTGTCAGTTGCTCTAAATAAGAATCGATCTTTTTCTTCCCCCCCCCCGCCCCCCATCCCCCTAACCCCATCACTCTGAGTGCTTTCCAGGGAAGGAGCTAAATTAAATTAATCTCCAGAGCTCTGAGTTTTTGTATTTATTTATTTATAATCTTTTCTCATTTGGTGAATCCATTCAGCTAAACCAGCCTTTTGTTCACAGCACATTTCCCCCTCTACAATTCTACTCTAGTTATCAGTTATGATGGAAGATGTTTTATTAGGATTTTAGGAGATGCTTCCTGAAGAAGAAAAGAATATTCCAAACATTTGATTATTGCCATAGTCTGTTTAAAGTGATAAAAATGTTTGTAACTTGAATTTTTCAAAGAAAACATAAGTTGTAATCATTTTTGTTAGATATAAAGGAACCAGATGTTTATTTCTTACACAGTGTATCATGGGATAAAAGTTATAGAATTGGAAAAGATCTTAGAGACTTTTGAGTTCAGCTCCTTCAGATGAGGATATTGAGGTTCATAGTGTTAAAGTGACTTGCTCAAGGTCACGCAGCTGATAAGTGTGAGTCTGAATACACACACACACACACACACACACACACACACACACACGCATTTCTTTTTGCTAAATCTTTTATTTCCCTGGCCACCTAATTGGCTATCCCTAATTGGCTATTTTGGTTGGATAGAGGGAGTCACTGCTTCTTTCTTTTTATCTGAGAATGTATAGTGCATAATAGAACCAGGCTACGATATCACACAAAGTGACTAGGGATTGTTGACAAATACTGTATCTCAATCTGAAAATTCTATAAATTCAGCACATTTGGTTTTATGAAAAAAATCATGACATGGACTTAAAAATTAGCTAACTGAGAATTAAGTAAAGGGTATTTACAGAAAGGAGCAATGCTTACAAGCTATCTTTCTGTAAAAATAGTAAGAATATTAACCAGCTGCCTAAGGAAATTTTTAATAGTTGGTGATTGATTATAAAGTAGTTACTGAAAGTAACTAATAAATCTCTGAAAAGATAGAGGAATATATAAGTATTAGAAAAACAAATAAATTGCTCACTGTGAGTATATGATTTCTAGTGAGTATAGCATTACCATGATTATATAACTCTTAATCATACTATGTAAAATTTAGAGAATCCTAGAGTCAGTTGGTGGTACAGTGTGTCAGGCTTGGAGTCAGGAAGTCCTGAATTCAAATCCAAACTCAGACACTTACTAGCTCTGTGACTCTTGACAAGTTACTGCCTCAGGATTATTGTGAGGATCAAATGACACAATACAATGAGGCCTACATTAAACCAGCTAGGTATCTTTACAGAGGATTTGAATTAATATGGGGGGAAATGCCCAACCTGGTACACACATAAAACATGGAATAGGAAAATAAAACATTTATTCTTGAATTTTAGAGCACAAACAAATTTTAAGTAACAATGAGCAGTAACAAAAACAAACCTTGCAAATTCCGATTTTTTGAAAATAACAATACTCATAATGCAATAATCGTGAAGAACTTGGCCCATGGTAAGCACCGTGTCAATGTTAGCAATTATTAATTAGCCAAGGGGCCTGGGTTTGAATCTTGCCTTTGTCATTTATCAGCTCTGTGCCCATGGGCAGAACCCTTCACCTTTGTCGTTCGAAGTAACCTCATGTGAAGATTGAGAATTGGACGATCTCTCAGGATTCTTCGTCCAGAGATGAATATCAATTCCACTTTCCAATATGTTCACAATGCCCACTCATACACATAGTAGTAATCTTTTATATCATCTTCTTGAGATAGAAAGGGAAGCAATACATGTCATGGATTATACAATGTCAGTAATTGAAAGAATGATTTTTTGATATTAGCTTTATTGTGGAAAGAGGTTCACAGTGCCAACAGGGCCTTCCTTGCCAGTTGCGAAGTATGGTGAGGTTTGGGCTGGCATGAGAGGGGAGAGTCCCAATCAGCTAAAAGTTCTTAGGAGAATTCTTGTGAATTCTAGTGAACAGGGGAAGCCGCTCCCTTCCAAGATAGTTCCCTTCTATTCAAGAATAATACTGGTGACTAGGAAATTTTTCTTCAGATGACCTCTGTTTCTCTTCCACTTCTACCCATTGTTCCTAGGTATGGCCTAGGGGATGAAGCAAGACAAATCTTATCCCTCTTACAGGTGACAGCTCTTCAAAGACTTGAAGAAAGTTTTTATGCCACACATCCACTCTGACTCTTTTCTTCTTTAGCTTAAACACACCCCAGTAACTTTAACTGGCACTTACAATCTTCAATTCTTATTCAACCCTTATGGCCTTCAGTTCCAGTGCTGTCTTGGTCCTCCTCTTCTACGTACTTGAAAGCTTGTCAATGCTATCTCTTAAGAACATAAAAGGCATCCTATTCAAGGAATATGCTCCCAATTATACCAGTTGTCTTTGCACAGACACTTGACTTTAGCTGAAATCTCTGAAAACCATATTAAGTAATCAAATATAACCTCCTTGGAGGAAGGGACTGTTTCATTCTTTTTTGTGTGCATCCCCCACACCTAACATAATGTTTTGCACGTAATTGCTCAATAAATATTTGTTGAATTGAATAGTTGATGATAGAGTGAAGGAAATAACAGCTCTTGACTGGCATGGTAGTACTCCTATGAACACAGTAGGTACCTGATAAGTACTTATTGAAAAAATGAAATTATATCTTTCTAGTACTTTTCCCCCTTTGCTATTAAAGACATACTGCCAGTAATGGAAATAATCACTTCAGGTTTCTTAATTTCCCTTTTTAATGCATTGCTGGTAGGTGAGCTTATTTTCTGATATTAAATCACATGTCAGTGCATGATGCAGAGCCATTTACTTGTAAGAAATCTCACCAAATAACATTAATGGATTTATTTCAAATTATTGTTTGTAAAATGAAAGCAAACTCCAAATAATTACACAAAATTGTTTTTTAACATTTGAATAATTTTTTGATCATTAGACGCCGCCAAGCTCTTTAATATTGAGGTAGAACCATCAATGGAACATAAATTGTTACCTTGATTCTTTTACTATATTGCTTACACTCACACACACATACACAAACACACACACACACACACACACAAATATGGTTTTTGCTTTGTGTATTTATATAGTGCTTGTCACATGAATGTCTTTACTATAACAAATGTGCTATTCTGATTTGAAATGATACAGGTGGTAAGGAAAATATCCTTTCCTTATACTTCTGGCAACCCTAGAACCAAACGAATGACCTGGAACCTCATTATAGTGGACCAGTTTAATTTAATAAGCATCTATTTAAATGACTACTTTTTCCAGACACTGTACAAGGCACTGGGATAGGAAGACCCAAACAAAACAATCTCACCTTTTGAGGAGTTTGTATTCCGAAGAGAGGATAAAACATGTATTTAAATAAGTAAATACAAAGTAGGTTGTTTTTTATTTCATTTTTTTAGGGGACATGGCTTGGCAGAGCACTGAGGAGAGCAGGAATGACCTCATGCAGAAAATGATGCCTTAATTGAGTCTTCAAGGGAGCTGCACTGTCCATGAGAGTCACTGGTCAGGAAAGAGAACACATAGACATAGGGGACAGCCTAGACAAAGCATGTTAGGGGAAGATGTGATGTCATGTATGGGGGGAAGACAAATGGGTCAGTTTAGGGGGTAGTCAAGTAAAGAGCGGGCAGTTAGATGGATCAGTGCATAGAGTGCTGGGCTTCGAGTCGGGAAGACCTGAGTTCAAATTTGACCTCAGACATTTCCTAGGTGTGTGAGCCTGGGCAAGTTATTTAAGCTCTGCCTTTATCCACTGGAGAAGGAAATGGCCAAATGTTTCATTATCTTTGGCAAGAAAACCCCATGGACAGTACTGGCATGCTGTGGTCCATGAGGTCACGCAGAGCTGAGTAAGATTAACAACAACAGTGAAGTCAAATAAGCCTAGAAAAGTAGACTAGAGCCAGTTTGTAAAAAGGTATTAAACATCAAAATTGTTTGTATTTATCCTGGAGCTGATAGGGAACCACTGCAGCTTCTTGAAATGGGGAGTGATATGGCCAAATCTCTGCTTTTGAAATAGAAATTTTTCAGTTGTCTAGAGTACTAATTGGAGACAGTCACTTGGTTTTTGAGAAGTAGAGAGCTTTTGGACTTCATCACTTAGCACAGATATTCTCTAAATGAGTGATTTTTTTGGTAAGTCCCTGGTTACACCAGAGAAATGAAAGGCAACCCATGCACAAAACTTATATATCTGAAGACAGATTTATTGGGGTGAAATTTGGGAGTGTAGTCAGCTAGTCCTTCATTTTGAATGAGAGTGAACATGACTGCTGAGGAATGAGCCTATAAGTTCTTTCCTTTTAATATGTGTCCCTCTAGACCTTGGGAATCCCTGATTTCTAGCCTGCTGCTGATTCCACTTGAATAGGTACTAACAGCTAGGGAACAGGGTCTCAAAGATTATAACAGCAGAGAGGAGGCAGGACCCTAATGCAGTGTCCCAGAGATCTGTCCCTGGTTCTCTTCTGTTCTATTTTTATCTATTATTCAGATAAAAGCATAGATAAAATTCTTTTTGAATTTGCAGATGACAAAATCTAGGCAGAAAGTAAGGCATTTGTGTTCTTACGATTCTGTGGATCTCTACCATTTTCTTTTTTTCAGAGGTCAATAGCAGTATTATGGTCACATCCACAAGTCCTTTCATCACTCTGGGATGTAGTTTACGCTAACCTGATAAACTAAACTCATTGAAGGCAGCTAGATGGTCTCTTTCTTTTTCCTCAGTTATCTTCAACTCAGCTCAGTCAACAAGTGAGTCATTTATTTCACACTGAACATGAACTCTCTTATAACCTTGAGCTTCATCTCTCTTCCATTTTACATCCAGAAGTCTTGAAAAACTAGTTTGCACCCAGCAGCTAGATTTCCTCAGAACCCCTATGTTTCTCAACCCCTTGAAGTCCATTCTCTTTACTGAATGTATTCTTCACCAATGACTTATTTCCAAGCCCAATGGACAAGTCTCTTTTCATCTTCCTTGATCTCTCTGTGGCTTTTGACTGTTGATCAAACCCTTCTATATCTTCTCCCCTGGCTTCTGTTAACAGCACACTTTGCTAACCCTTTTACATTTCAAGCTATTCCTCTGGTTCCTTTGCAAGCTTTTCTTCCGTGTTGTAGTTGGCATTGGTCAAAGTTCTGTTTTTTGAACTCTTCTCTCTCTACCATCTTTCCATTAGCAATCTCCTCCCCTTTCATGACTTCCAAGGCTATATGTATGACTTCTAGATCCTTAGCTATCTCTTGTTGCCCAAATCAGCATTTTGAGACAATTTTCCATGTGTCCTGACAGGTATCTTAGACTTAAAATTTTCAAATCAGAAGGAAGTTCATCTGTATCCTCCCTTTTGTCAGTGGCACAATTACCCTCAGTGTCATGTTGTTTGTTCTTTTTTCCTAACTTCCTACATATATTGCTTGCCAACTCCTATAGATCATATTTCTATATTATTTCTTAAATCCATCTCCTTCTTCTCACTGCCAGCAACTCTAATCCAGGATCTCCTTACTACCATGTTGCAGTAGCCTCTTAATGAATGCATATGCCTAGTCTCTTCCTCATCCAATCTCTCTGCCAGAACATCTTATTTCCAGGTTTAAACCTGGAATTTAAATATAAATTTAAATATATATTTAAATTTATCATATTATTCAGAATTCTTTATTGTAGCCTCCGTTGTCTGCTTAATAAATACCGAACTCCCTAACCTAGAATTCCTAAACAGTCCCAGTCTATCTTCTAGTTGCATCCAGACTAGATTACTCATTGACCCCTCTACATGTTTTGTACTTTTCTGCCTTGGTATTTTTCTTCTCAGAGTTAACTATACTGGGAATGCACTTCTCCTCCACCATCCCCATCCATTATCTCCTGGTACTGTACCTTGAAGACCCAGCTCAGCTCTCTTCTCCACAAAGCCATTCCCAAGTCCTGCAGTTAAATATCATATTTCCTCCTTCAGATTTTGCATAGCACATTGTATCACTTTATAGACATGTTCTATTTTAGAATACAGTTTATTTAGGTAATTCCTCTGTGTGCCTTCCAAGTGTGAAACTCTTTGAGGACAGAGACCAGGTCTTTCATTCATTCACCTGCATGGTGATAAGATTTCAAGTGATCAGCTTAACCTGAGGGAGGCATGATGTTCCCAGAAGAGTTCATATGATGTTGAACTACTTGATGCTTCTTCATAACCTATCTTCCCTTGGCTTTTGTGATCCTGTATACCTAGTGGTTCTTCTTTTTCACTTATCTTTGCTTTTTCTCTTCTTTTGTTTCTTCATGTTCCTCCTGCCCCTTAAACATGAGTATTCTTTAAAGTTGTCTCCCAGAACTTCTTTTCTTCTCATTCACTCCTGTGACTTCAGTGATTGCCCTCTCTCTGCTTTCAGTCTATGCCCTTTTCAATCTGTGTTCCTTCATACTAGCTGAGTGATCTTTCAGATGTACTCTGGCCATGTCACTTTTCAGTTAAAATATCACAGTGGTTTCCCATGGTGGATCATATTTCTAATTATGTCATTCAAGTCTCTCCAGCCCATTATATAGCATCATATTTATACTACTATTCCTGCCCCAGTAGACTTCCCTACTTTATGGAACTTCATAGACCCAAACTGGGAGTCAGTGATCCACATAGGGATAAACTTTCATTTGGTGGTGGTGTTAACTAAAGGAAATGAAAACAGCAGAGAACAATGAAGATAGGTGAGGTATCTACTATGCTACCATGGATAGAGGCCTGAATTTGGAGTCAGAAGACCTGAGTTTGAATTTCACATCTACAACTTACTATTTGGGTAATCTTGGACAGGTCACTTGACTTCTTTGAACCTCAATTTAAACATCATAAAAATGAGAGTGTTGGTTTGAATAACCTCTCCAACTTCTTGTTGTAATTTTTTGAGTAATATACAGCAGTGATTCCCTCTTATGTTTTTTGACTCCCCAACAGCTCTCCTATTATCTGTAAATGTTGTAGCATAATATTATGTATTATTTTTGTCTCTCTGCAATATCTCCCATTAGGCTATGAGCTCCCTGAAACAGGAACTGTTTATCTAAACTTTGGCCCTTAAAACATGTTTGAATGAATAAATGAATAAAACTTGAGTCATCATGAAATTTTCAAAATAAAATTAATGAATTCTAATCTATCCTAATCTATTTAAGAGCTATATATACTAATTATGTGACATTTTCAGAAGAGAAAAATGAATCTTGTGAAATCAATAATAAAATATCTCAACTTAGGAAGAAAAAAACCAACAGTTGTGAGATTCCTGACTTTGAGACTGATAATCTTGATAATCCTCAAGGAAGGGCTTTATTCCTATCCCAGCATTCCCAAAGGAGTTGCATTATTTTGTGTCATGAATCAGTGACCCACATTGTGCTCCATTTTAATTGAATCAATGCCCTCAACACCAATATCTTCTCTTTTAACATATGAGTTATCCATCAACACTGGCAGTCACACCCTTAATACAGTCATACAAAATTATATTTTTCAAATTGCCTCATAGCTGCTTAGTATAAGCTTAAACATATAGACTAAATACAAAGTTAGTTGCTTAGACCACTGGTGAAACTTTCTCTTTCCAACTGAGTTTATTTGTGACTTGTTATGTTTTTATGTTTTTATTTTCTGTGGTGGTAGATTAACATTTGGTATGCTGGGTATATTCAGAACTATTTTTCAATAGAATTGTGTTGCAGAATAGTATCTTAAGCTGACGAGTATTGGAACTTTCAGACATTGAGTCATGACCCATATCATTCTTTCTTCAGGGTCTTGGTAAATTTGGGAAAACAGTAACAAATAAATAAAGTTCTTGCTTTGAGTCAATAAATCAATGTGTGCCATCAAGTAAGAGCAGGATATGGGTTTCCATATATATATATTAGATAAGAAAAAGGATATTTATACGAGAGCTCAAAAGAATTCACCTGAACAAATAAAAGAATTCGATCCGGGGGGGGGAGCCAAGGTGGCGGCGTAGCAGCAGCAACATATCGCAGCTCTCACATAGCCACCCCAAAATACCCATAAAAAAGGACTCTAAACCAATCCTAGAACTTCAAAATGCACACAAAGATACTTCCCACTAAAGTCACCTCGGCTAAAAGGAACCATATCAGCACTGCAAACCAAAACCAGCCTGGCCTGAAGCCGGTGCTGTGCCCCGGGGGCGGCTGGACGGGAGGAGTGGAGGAGCCTCAGGTGAGCGGATTAGCAGCAGCTGCGAGCAACGTTCAGAACTAACTCAGTGGGGATTGCGAATCTAGGAGAGTTAAGCAGTCCGGCCAAAAGGCCTCCAGAGCAGAAAAGCAAAAGGCAGAGGTTTTGCACCTGCCTCTGCGTTTCAGCTTCCCGCCCACGGCCTGCAGACAGCAGGGGGACTCAGTGATTGTTCTGAGGCCAGTACTCTTGCATTGAGTGGCCTGGATCCAGATCGAGGTCTTGGGCCTTGGTCTTGGAGTCTTCATTATCCAGTCAGCTGGAAGTAATTAGGAAGAGTCCCAGCATCTTCCTGAGAGCTACGGCAGCCGGGAGGACCCCAGCGATTTGGGACAGAGCTTTCCCTTCTGGAAGCAGAGCCCCACAGAGATTTTAAAAAAAATCACGGACTGACCAACCATGAGTAAGAATAAGCATAAGAAGCAAAGTAAGAACAGCTCCCGAACCCTAGATTCCTTCTTTG
>CM053580.1:492341525-492394837 GCA_028627135.1 Pseudochirops cupreus
ATCCAGGAGAGACAACTTAAAAATTATTGGACTACCAGAAAGCCATGATCAAAAACAGAACTTAGAAAGCATCTTCCAAGAAATTCTTAGGGAGAATTACCCGGATATTCTAGAACCAGAGACCAAAATAGAACTTGAAAGATATGTGTTACTAGGCAAGTCACTTAACCTTGATTTGCCTCAGTTTCCTCATCTGTAAAATGTGTAAATATATCTGAAAATATGCATAAATATCTGTAAAATGAAAACAGCACCTACCTGCCAGGGTTCAAATGAGACAATGATTGTAAAGCACTTAGCACAGTGCCCGGCACATAATGGTAAGCACTATATAATTAGCTATTATTATTATTAACTATGTGATCCTGGTCAAGTCACTCAACCTCTGCCTGTTTCAGTTTTCTCCTTTGTAACATGAAGATAATAATAGTGCTCACCTCTCAGGATTATTGTGATGATAAAAGGAAATAACATTATGAAGCACTTTGTAAACCTAAAAATGCTATATGCTTATTAACTATCTTTACTATTGTTATTATATCCTAAAGTAATGAGACTAGTATCAAAGTGTGAACAAGATGTTGCTATTATAGTTCATTATCTATGACCTTCCCCCTAACCATCTGAGAATATTTTATGGGTTCTTGGATTATAGATTTGGGGTTAGAAGGGACCTGAAGCCACTAAGTCCAACCCCTTCGTATTATAGGTGAAGAAATTGAAGTACAGACACATTAATTTTTCTGGAGTGGCACAATTGGATATATGTTTGAGACAAGATTTAGATCCAGATCTTCCAGATGCCAGCCCCAGTGACCTAACCACTACTCTGCAATCCTTCTGTTTTAGATATTAAGTTAATCACTGTTTTATGGGTGGAGAAATTGAGGTACTGAAGCATACTTGTGTTGATATTGAGAATTGATGATCAAAGGTAGAAATACAAGATGAGCTTTCCTCTATTATGTACTATTGTTTCTGGTCCATTAAATATTCCACCTTTTACAAGGTTTGTCCAATTCCCAGCAACAAGGACATTAAATTATGTAGGGTGAGATTGGGTAGGATGTCAGTGAAAAGGAAAACTATGATGAAGAAATACTATTCATTATGTAGTCTTTAAGTCTAATAAAGAGGAGAATGTAGGCTTTCTAGAATAAGGATTGACTGAGGACCAAGGGGTAGTTCATTTTAAAATAGAAATAGGAGTTCAGTTTAAACTATATGGCAATAACAGAGTCCACAAAAAACAAACGGAATACAGCCCAGTTGCACAAAAACGCTATTTCCTAAATGGTCTAATTCTGATAAATCACCAAGACATGTGGCTGGTAGGTTCCAGACAATGTGTTTATACAAAGGCAAACAATGCCCCATAGACATTTATATTGTGGATACTCTCACTATGTCAGTATATAGCTATAAAACAAGCATTGGACTGAGCATAATTACAGTCTTTCTCAACATAGCAGGAAAGAATAGGTTTGAGAAAGGCATGACTGTAGTCCACTACAGAGTACATTAGCACAATGTAAATGTAACTTGCAATGGGACACAGATGATATTATTGATTATACTTAGCTATAACTAGGGCATTGACAGTAGGGCTTTGCACAAGGGTGTCAAAATTTAGAAGGTACCCACAACTCTTTCAGTCCTTCAGCAACATAGAAACAAGAACTTAGAAACTAGTTAGCAAGAATAATTAGTTAAATTGGGAAGCTACCAGACAAAGCATGGTGATCACACACCCTTGTAAATTCTTTTCCATACTACTCTACTAACCCCATGTGGTGACTTCCCTAGCTGTATTTGAAGGAATGTTTCATGCTGCTTGACCCAGGCCATTTCATTCTACTTGTCCTGATTGGAAAAATTGCTGGCTATGAACACTGCCCATAAAGCAGCTATTCACAATCTTTTGTGTGATTATTAGAACTTGGGATTGATCAGTATGATTGGCTAGTTTGTATGTCACTTGAAAGTGTCTTTATTATCATTACCTAGTTCACTGAGCACAGTGATGATCCATGTTCCAATTAGTTATATAAATTTGGGCAATCATATATTTTTTTGGACCTTGGCATACAAAGTGAAGATATACTAAATGGTTCTTAATGTTTCATCTAATTTTAATTTTCTTTAACTACAGGGCAAAAAACATATTAATCTATGATGTCCCTAAAAATGAACTTTTATGAGCACCTCAAATTAGTATAATTTTTAATTCAGTTCCATCCAAATCAATAAAATCCAGTATTCACTGATCATCTGTTCCATAGGGGGAAGGGGAAACATTGTTAGGTGCTGAGGATGCAAATAAAAAAATGGCAAGGTCTCTACACTTAAAGAATTTGTTGTTGTGGTTGTCTGTCCTCTGTTCTCAAAGAGGACCTATAACCTCAGGAGAGAGGGGTATGTGATGACAAACATGAGAATGTACATGTACAGAGAAATCTGATAAAAAAACCAGAATGTGGTAAATGCAAAATAGAAGTACAAAATGCTATGAAAAACTTGAAGAGGGAGAGTTCACTTCTAGCTGAGGATATCAGGAAAAGCTTCAGGGAGTAGATGTTACTGATACTACTTGTACAGATATGTTGTGAAGGATTTTGTTTCGCAAGGATGTGAAGGAAGAGCATTCCAGATATGGAATGTCTATGTGACTCCATCAAGATGAGGTCAAGACAAGGTCCTGAAAGCATCTATTAATCTGGTTTCCTTCCCCTCTGAAATTATCTTCCATTGACTCTGTTTATATCATTTATATGCCTAATTCTTTAAATGTTATCTCCCCATTAGAATCGTATTTCCTTAAGGGTTGGGATTATTTTAGCATTTTTTTATACCCCCAGAACTTAACAGAGTACCTGGAACACAGTAAGCACTTAGAATTATTTCTTGACTGAATGTAGAATAAATATAGAGAACATAAATTTAAAATGAAGATGAAAGTTCAAACATCAATTCTCAGTTGATCTTTGATCTGATTGAGGTTGGTATGTATTCTATTGGCACAGATCCCAAACCAGCCTATTGAAGATCTTAGCTCCTTGTCGTCTTTGGCACTTTTGACCAGGTCCTTTCATAAATCCTCCATCGAGTTAAAAACCAAAGCATTTCTTTCAGGTCATTTGACATTCCCTAAGTAGCAGAGTAACACTGTCCATCTGTTATCTTTTTCTTTTCTACATGACCTGTTGACTTCCTTTTCTGGTTAAACATCTTATGAAGGATTTTTATGTCACTTGCATTTTTATTACTAGGAAATTTCAAGATGTCATCTGATGTGTGGTCATATGACATCACCTGAAGAATATTGGTGTAAGAAGATGGGTCTTTGCATTAGTGAGAATCTTGGCATCCTTAAAACAACTTGGCAACTTCTAAAATACCAGTGGACCAGATTTCCTCCTATTCAATGCTGGGTCTAGTTCATTGCCCATCTGCACTAACTGGCTAAGGGATATGTATTGATATGGGGTGCAGGGGGAGAGAAAAAAAGGGAAAAATTTAAGGAAAAACTATACTATATTTAAAAGGAATAGCAAGTTGTACATAATAGATTTACAGTTTCATGTGCAATGATCTTTTTTTTGGTTATACTATGCTATAGAAATGCCTGTTTTAATCCAAAAATTAAAAATAAAATAAATAAAAATTTAACAAGAGAAATAAAAGTATTAATGAAGCAACCAAACTATTTCTAAGTCTACTGTCATAATCTGGAGAATAGACTTTCTTTGTATATTTGATTTTCTGTTTGCAGATTGTTAGACTGAACCCTTAAGTCCCATAGTGAGATAATTTCCTTAAAGCATTTTTCTAATCTCTTCATGCACTGAATCTTTGAAGAAGTACTTAATTCCTGGCACAGTGCCTGGCATTTAGTAGGGACTTAATAAATGCTTGCTTATTGATTGATGATTCCAGCCCATACCAGGAGCAAAGGTCCAATTGATGGAGACATCCATTAGAATGCAAGCTTCTTGAGAGCAGGCCCTGTTTTTTTTGTTTTTGTTTTTTTTAGCTTTCTTTGTATTCTCAGAGCTTAGCACAGTACATGTTGGCTTGACTTATTGGGAGTTGGCTTCAACCTTATACCGGAGTACCCTCAGAAGCAGAAACAGCTCCTTAGTTTGGGATGGACCTTAATGCCTCTGTTAGTTATATGCAAGTATTCTTGCTATGACGGTTCCCTCTACGGAACAAAAAGGGGGGCGGGGGGATTTTGGCTGCCGCAGTGAGTCCTTTGGCAAGTAGCAAGCCACACCACTCACACCACTGGCTGTTGCTCCATACACAACCCCCATCGTCATGCATATGCATGAGGAATCAGGAGCTAAAATTGCTTTGGGGGCCTTTGTGTGATTAACATTTCAGCAGTTTACAGAGTCTTTGCCCTATCATTTCCCAGTTTTAAAAATTAATGTGCCTGTTTCTTTATTATGAAAATCAAAGACAGAAAAGTACTGGTGGAGCTGATGGAAGAAGTTTAATAGGAGACAAAAAATATCTTCTGATGGAAGATGTTGAAGACTCTTTTTTCTCCTCAAGTGCCACTTTAACACCCACAGACTTTTCTTTTGGAATTACCTGGTGACCCCACTATCTTTCAGAGCTCTAGCCTCCCTCCAGTCCCTTCCAACTCCTTCTCCCCTCAGCCACCATCATTTATAGTCACCAATATGAACCAGGACTTGGCTCAATGGCTCCCCCTGCTGGATTCTTACTGCTACTCTCCTATTATTACTGGGGCTCCCACCAGCCCAGCTTTCCCGATCAGAGAGGCCATTATAATTGCACAGCATCATAGGTTTTAGAGTTAAAAGACACCACAGAGATCATCTAGATCAGTGGTTCTCAACCTGTGGGTTATGTTCAATTTGTAACAATGAAAATACATCCTGCATATCAGATATTTACATTACGATTCATAACGGTAGCAAAATTACAGTTATGAAGTAGGAACGAAAATAATTTTATGGTTGGGGGTCACCACAACATGAGGAACTGTATTAAAGGGTCGTGGCATTAGGAAGGTTGAGAACCACTGATTAGATGAAGGAAATGAGGCCCAGATAAGTTAAGTAAGTTGTCAAAGCTCCAAGAGGTAGTTAGTGGCAAACCTTCTGACTCTGAATGGAATTCCTATTCCAGGAGTCCAGCATGCTGCTGTTTTCCCTGCTCCTACACATTAGTATACAGATTAGAAAAAAAAGGACTAGACCTTAATCTTTCTTTGTTTCCCCTTCCTTGTCCGACTGATCTTCCTTTTCTCGGGATTTTCCTCAGAGTTAGCACTGCACAAAACTTTCAGTTCCTTTTCATTCCTTAGGCTCATTAATTTTAAAATGTTCCTTACTTTCCAGGAAAAAAATAATGGCCTCCTTTAACTTTCACTCTTTGGTAGTACAAGTGGCATTACATACAGATAATAAGGTCAAATTTATAGTTGAAAAGGGCCTTATGGGTCATCTAGTCCAAAGCCTTTATTTTGCATATGAGGAAACGAAAGAACAGAGGGCTCAAGTGATTTGTCTAAAGTCACACAGGGAGCAAGTACCATGGGTGGGATTTGAGACTCGGGTCTTCTGAAACTCAATTTGTACTTAAGAATTATACAGAAATAATTTATTTCTCAGAGGTACTTCCAGATTGGCCATCCCAATATTAAACATCCCTCTTTCTTTAATAAGAAAGGTAATTTCTCCATATCCCTTTTTTCTGCAAAGGTTGTTAAAGGACTGAACTTTACTAGGAAGTTTTATATGTAGTGTGTATATTTATATTTGCACAAACTCCTTGAGGGCAGGGACTGTTTTAGTTTGTCTTTCTGTCCCCAGTGCCTGGCCAATAGAGAGTACTTAATAAATACTTGTGAAGTGGCTGTTGATAGGAATCAACACTGAGCACTGGGCCTGGAATCAGGAAGACCTGAGTTCAAATCCACTTACTAGCTGTGTGACCTTGGGTAAGTCATTTAACCTCTATCTGCCTCTGTTTTCTCAACTATAAAATGAGAATGATAATAATAACACCTACCTACCAGGGTTGTTGTTAGGATCAAATGAGGTAATATTTGTAAAATGCTTAGCTGCTGCTGCTCTAACTCCTCCTCCTCCTCTTCCTTCTCCTCCAATAATCACTAAAATCTGCTCCTACCACTATTATTGCTACTTCTACTACTATTACTGCTCCCACTACCATCATCCTCACTACTACCACTTTTGTTATTGTTGTTTTCGTCATGTCCAGCTCTCTGTGATCTCTTTTAGGGTTTTCTTTGCAAAGATATTGAAGTAGTTTGCCATTTCTTTCTCCAGCTCATTTTATAGGTGAGGAACTGAGGCAAACAGGGTTAAGTGACTGGCCCAGGGTCACACAGCTAGGAAGTATCTGAGGCTAGATCTGAACTCAGGAAGATGAGTCTTCATGACTCTAGGCTGGGCACTTTATCCACTGAGCCACCAAGCTGCCATTCCCTCCTCTTCCTCTTCTTCCTTTTCCTTCTCCTGCTTCATCTGCTCCTCCTCTTCCTTCTCCTGCCCAAACCACTATTACTGCTGCTGCTACAAACAGGAAAGACATTATAATTTATGGACCTAAAAACAAAAGCTATATTGTTCACAAATAGCCTGATCATATAACATTGTTTTAAAATATATATTGGGAAAACTCTTAGGCAGGAATTAAAATGATATAATTAGGTCTCTGTTGGCTGATTTTACATGAATTCATACTTGGGCATGAGGCCACTGCACCAAAATGAGAAGGTGGAATTTCATTCAACTTTTGAGGAAAAAAAACAAAACTTTTCAACTTTGGGTATTGTGTGAAAGTTCACAATACCTCTGAGAAATCAAGGCTGTCAAACAAGCATTGGACTTGGAGTCCAGAGGCCTGAATTTAACTTAATATCTATGTGACTTGGGCAAGTCATTTAAACTCCTTGACCTTGAGTTCTCTCATCTGTCCAATGGAAGTGAAAATATCTGCATTCTCTCCATCCCAAGGTTTCTGCAATCAAAACTGTGCCAAAGAAATGTGAATTATCATTCTCTGCAGATTTTAAAGAAAAGTCTGTACACATCCATCCATTTTGAGTAATGCTAGTGCTATTAGGTACATAGGCTCCCTTCCTTTCCTTTCCTAACTAACTTCCAACACATACTTCTTCTGAGCATTATGATCCATTGGAGCTGATAGGGCTCCTCTTTTCTAGGGCGAAAAACAAATTCTGTCTTAGGTCTTGATCCATGTGACAGAAGGCCCTGAAGTTATGGGCTTGTACAAATGCCAGAAGTAGCATTGGCTCAGATGCTGCGTAAACTACTGCCATTCTTCTAAAGGAATTCATTCCATTTCCAGAGGCCTCCCTTGTGCTATTAGAAACACTGAACCACAGATGCAAATTTAAGATTCAAGTGGAATCTCCTGTTTCAGGAGCACAATTGCCAACATAGAGAGGGACAAAACGTTCCCTGTAAAATCCCCGCTGACACTTTTTACACATCCTTTTCTCCACCTATCATGCCAACTCATCTCCATCTTATTCCTCCTCTCTTCCTCTTTGACATTCCACAGTGTGCTCCTTACTTTTGTTTTCTACTTAAAATGCTGGACTTACCACAAATTAAAGTCAGAAAGGGACATAGAGTTCATCAAATCCAATGCCCTTGCTTTTGTTGTTGTTCACTTGTGTCTGACTCTTTAGGACCCCAATTTGGAGTTTTCTTGGCAAAGATACTGGAGTGGTTTGTCATTGCCTTCTCCAGCTTATTTTACAGATGAAGAAATGGAGGCAAAAAGGGTTAAGTGACTTGCCCAGGGTCACACAGCTAGTAAGTGTTGAAGGCCAGATTTGAACTCGGGAAAATGCATCCTCCTGACTTCAGACCTGGTACTCTATTCACTTGTGCCATCTAGCTGCCCTTGTTGTATAGAAGAAGAAACTGTGAAGCTGAGATGTTAGACAGCTTCTGTGGTCCTTCTCTGGCATTTCTGTGTCACATTTTTTTACCCTTTAAACTCAGGACCTAATCTACTTCTTTGTCTTTTTCCTCCTCTTTTATTTTCTATTTGAAGTACCCCCTCTTTCAAGGAACACAATAATCTAAAGAGCAGAAAGGCATTCCCCAAGCCCTGTGATCTTCTCCTCTAGGGGGGAGACCAATTTGAATTTTGTGTCCTCATACTTGTTATTCCTTGGTGCTGCAACGCCAACTGCACATCATTAGACTCTCTTCCTCGCCCTCCAAACTTGATAAAGCTGAGAAATTCTAGCCTTGGTCTTTCATGCTGGTAACTCACAAAGGTAATTGCCTTAATACATTGCCTATGTGCCCCATCTGTTCCCTGTAACAGAAGTTGCTGTCCCCGGGTCCTCTCATTCAGTGGACTCCAAAGCAAGTCTTTATTTATGATGGTTGTCTGAGACTCTCTCTTGCCTTTTCTCAACATCTGAAGCTAATTCAGCTGATACCTTTGATCTCAGAATAGCGGCTTGTTGCCATAATGCAAACAGCAGCTTCTCTCAGATACTATGTGTGATAAGTTCATCTGAAGAAATGTGATTTCTAGGCATTTTCTTTTCTCTCCTCTCCACTCCGATCAGACCCAATTTTTAGTTACTTGCATCAAATGAGATAACATATGTAAAGCCACTTGCTATCCCTAAAATACTATATGAATGCTTGTTATTGTTGTTATTCTTATTAATTGTTGTAATTATTGTTATTCTCTCTTTTATCATCTTATGTTCTCACAATTTCTGTTTGAATGTCCTAGAATCAACCCAAACCTTTTTCATCAAAAATAGAACTCACCATCTCCTCCCATCCCCCAAAAGACTCCTTTGACTTCCTTATTTCTGTAAATGCTGATATTTAAGCAGTTACCCAGACTTAAAATCTCATTGTTACCTTTGTTCTCTCCTTCATCAGTTCTGCTTCTGAAATATCTCTTATAGTTATGCCTTCCTTTGTCTTTCCACTACCACCATTCTAGTAGAAGCCCTCATTACCTCCTGAAACAGCCCCCTAACTGTTCTCCCGTCTCTCACTTAAATCTATCTTTGACTCTGCTGCTAAATAATCTTGTTTATGTACACATCTTATTAAGACACTGGTCTGTTGTGAGGATCACAGAAATCACAGAATCACAAAATTTTGGAACTAAAGGCAATATCAGGGGCTATTTCCACCAACTCATACTTGAATTAGAGTTCCGTTAACAATATAACCAACAAGTAGGCAATCACCCTTTGCTTAACGATCTCCAATGATCAACTATTTCCATTTTGGATTACTCTAATTGCTTGGAAGATTTTCTTTAAGCCAGGTCTCAATTTACTTCTTTACAACTGCCATTTATTGCTTCTAGTTCTTTTTTCCCCCTCAGAAACTAATGTTGGGTGCTCCCTTATAAGATCTATGGCATCAGGGTCATTTTATGAGGGCAGAAAGGGAACTAATGGATCAGGTCAAGAGGACTGAACTGAATGTAGAGACCAGGTAACAGAGATCAGAAAAACAGAACTGCTACTGGGCGATGAAAGGTCATCAATACCTTCTGATCACTGACCAAATTCATCTTTCTTGTAGAGGCTGAAATAGAAACTTAGAATTTAGAGCTGGAAGGAAATTTAGAGATTATCTAATTTAATCCTCTCATTTTATAAGTAAGGAAAGTTCAAAGAAATTAAATGAATTGTCCAAGGTCATGTAGATGATAGGTACACACCTTCTTATTTACACGCCTTCTTATTTACACGCCTTCTTATTTATCTCTTCTCTTCAGTTTAGCATTAGACATAGGTAACTACAACATAGACTCTATCCAACTTTATTTCATTCATTCATTCATCAAACCTTTAAGTGACTCTACTTGCACAACACTAGCCATCTCATTTCCCCTTTCATATGCCATGATCATAGTTTTTACTCATGTTATTCTCACCACATAGAATGCTCTTATCATGTTTTTTTAAACTCATCTGAATAATGTTAATCTGTGAGGAAATCACTGTATTAATTCTATTTTTAAAAAATTGGAAAAAATGTTTAAGGAAAACTCCCCATAAAAAGCAGTTTGATTCTGAAAAAAAAAACCAAATTGTAAAATAGATTTTAATTTTTTAAATCCTTTTTCAATGTATATATCCTGTTGATTAGAAAGGAGAGTGAATTGGTTAAGGAAGTGACTATGAGACCTGCTCTGTTGGCAAATTAGTCATTCAGATAACCCTGTCCTGGTTGAAAGTGAAGAGTTATGATGTCTTAAACTGGGGAGAGAAAGGAATACTGTAACATTTCTACCTTTTTTTCCACTCTGATTTTGACCTAGAAGAGGAAAGACCAAGAACAGGGAGGGTAAAAGGAGGGTGGGTGTGCACATGTGGATATGCAGATGTTTAGGGGTTTCATGAACTTATTTGAAATGAATTGATGAGCAATGAACACAGGTTGACCTAAGGAGCCTTGTCATGGAACAATAAAGGTAAAAATGGGAGAAAATCTCTAAGGGCTTTTGATGCTAACATTTTAAGAAGCAGAAACACTTTATCTACTTCAATAGGATTAAAAGCCTTCCTCAAAGTCAAAATAAAAGCCACAGTTCAATTAAACCATAATTTAAAGAAGTTTGGAGAATTAGCAGCTCTATTTCATGCCTAAATTTTCTAAATATTCTATTTCAATCTTAATCAAACCTTATACAAACATGCACACATATCAATAATAAAATAGTAATTAGGAAGTAATTTGAATGCTGCTATTTTAATATTTTATGTGTAAATATTGAAAATATTATCTGGATTGTATGTTTTCTTTCAGGTTTTTGTTATGCTTACTTGGGAACAGAGCTGCTAAGGGTATCAGGCGCCACTGTGCCACCTGGTGGCATTTACTTGAATTGTAGGCATAACATGGAGAAGACCGCGAGTTAATGCCTAGCCAGCTTCTGACTAGAGGCCATACCATGGAGAGGAATTCTGTTAAATGAAGGAAAATATGTCACCAACCTCAGGGTTGTGGGTCACAAGCCTCACTTTCCAAAAGCTTTTGACTACCCCAATGCATGCTGACTCCAAAAAAAATTCATTGAATACCATTATGGGTGACTTTCTGAATTAGTCATATGAGGGTTCAGAAAGTGAAGGGAAACATAGTCTCCAGTTAGTCAGTCCATTAATAAGCATTTATTAAGTGCCTACTATGTTCCAGGCACTGTGCTAAGTGAATTAATCCTGTATGGTCTCACATTGTTTCCTATGTACTTTATCTTCTCGTTGATATTAAACTCCCTGAAGGAGCAGATGTTAGAGTTCTTTATTGTCTTCACTTAGGACCAAGTATGTCGCTAGCATAAAGTTGTTGTTGCAGTTCGGATTTCTTTTGATTGTTATTTTCTGGGGGGAGCCAGCAGAGGGGCAGTCAATGGAGGGGAATCCATAACAGAGATTTTTTCAATGTAGGCAACGCCCAGTGGAAACATTTCTTCTACCAATGCTTTTTGACTTGCATATAGCTTACAGACTTGTACATATACATATATACACATGTGTATGCACATATGCATATTTGTATGTATATATTATATGTGCATGTATATACATTTGCATATATATCTATATACACACACACGTATATAACTTAGTCTTATAGAATTTCTTGGGCCATGGAGAAGCTATTTTTTCTATGTAATTAATATGTGTGAAAAGAGCTTGATCCCAGGTCTTCATTTCTCAGACCTGCATTCTATTCACCAGATCAGACTGTCATTCAGAGCTGTCAGAAGAGAACTAATGATAGCAGCTGATAATTAGTTGACAAATAGACCACAGGTCTGATCATGTCACTCCTTTGCTTTGGAGGCTACATAATGACACTACAGAAAATACAGACTCATCTGTTGAGCTTTTAAAATCCTTACCAGTCTTGGTGCCTCCTATCTTTGCAGCCTTACTTCATATTATTCTCCTTTACACACTCTAAATTAGAATCAATTTTTTGTCCATTTGCTGCTCATTATATATGTTATTCCATCTCTGTGCCTTTGCCAAGGTGGTACCTCAGGCCTAGAATGTACTCTTTCCTTGTCTCTTCCTTGTAGAATTCCAAGCCTCCTCAACTCTCAGATCAAGAGCCAACTTCTATAGGAAACCTATTCTGATCCTCCTTTGTTGCTAGTAATCTTTCCCTGGAAATTGCTTTATATTTGTGGTAGGTGTATTTTGTATTTGTCTCTGGTCTCTAAACATCCCCTAAAATCCTCGAATGGAGGGACATTATTTTGCTTTTGTACTCTCTGTACCTAGCAGAGTGCTTGGCATGTAGTGCAGATGTGGACTAGGCTTGGGATTTTTTTTCAATTCATTTGATTTTTATTTTAGAGCTTTCCTTTAACATGGCTAAGGTGACAATTGAAGCATTAGATATACATTATTAAAGATAAAATCACCACAATTTCGTGCAATTCTACATTTTGCCATTTGTAATGCTGATGTGAAATGAAACCAAGATTGTCTGATTGCATTTTTTGTAAAAAATTAGAAGTAGCAGAAAACAATTATTCTAGAGGTATAACAGCAAAGCATTAAAAATATTATACCAGAAGAAAAGCAAAAGGAACCTATTAGTTTCTAAAATATCTAGAATACAGGTATATGGAATACTCAGGTGAAGAAACCCATTCTACCAAAACCAGTTGATACCTCCTCTGCACCATCTGAGTCTTAGAGAGAGTCCTGGGACTTGTTCACAGCGCCACAATCAATATGTATCAGAGCCAGGATTTGAACCCACTATACTACCTCTCATACATAAAAAAATGCTTACTGAATAAAAGAATAGACAATTATAAAAATAAGAGCTAGCATTTATGTAGTGCTATTATATTTTACAAAGGACTTTTAATGCACTATCTTATTGGATTTTCAAAAGAACTCTGGAAGGAATCCCAAATGCCCTTAAAGGATACTAACTTTTAAAGCAAGTAGATCTTTTAAGCTCTAATTAACCATAGAGTGTCTTTTAAGTGGGCAGCAAACAAGATGAATTTTTCCCTTTATGAGAAGAATCATAAAAGAAAAATGCTCTGGCCAGGAGGTGATGAAACCAAAGCAAATCGACTCTTGGATAAACTTGGCAATCACTCAAGTGAGCAGACCATTAGGCGCAAAAGCCAGATTTCTGGAAAATATAAACTGCAGACTGATATCCGTCAGAAGGGAGAAAGTAATTTGCAAAGGCCAAGTATTACAGCAAACCTGACAACTTGGGCGAACTGAAATTCATTAGATCCCCTTCCAACAATACGATAGACTACCCTTCCATGCAAGGTAGTGATTTATTGTACCCAAGGACCTCCTATTAGTGAAGGTGTGAGTTATGAGCTCAAATCCCCAAGTTTCCTAATGAAAATGTACCTCCAAATGCTTTGAAAATTTTTTTCTGCCCTCATTTCCTGACTTGGAGGCAGAGGTATGTCTTCAGAGTGGGTGTCAAGGAAATATTTACTGTATGAGAGCTTGATACCTTGACTTTCTTAAAATAAAAAGAAACAAAGATGCTTTGAACACTTGTAAAACTGCCCATTGATTCAGAGGGCCTAGGAAAGTGACTTGACTTAGAGTATAATAATTAAGTCCTTTTCACCTATTGGATAGGTTGAGAGCATTTTCCCTTCATTTTTATAGTAGCTTTGGGCATGTGGTTCAGGCTCCTTAAAGCTAGTTAAATAAGCAAAATCTTAAGATGAAAAATATACTTTCCCTATATAAAACAGGAGTACTCAAAATATTCTTAGCTTCTTTTTTTTTTCAAAAGAAAGTGTTAATTGCAATTCACTCTAAGGGCAACAATCTTAATTTATAACCTTTAAAGAAGTGAACTTTATTATTCAGCCGGGTATTCTAAGTGTGCATCGTATCTGATATTTTATGCATGCATTTTTTCCAGTTGTAGGCATTGCCATCATTCAGACTTAACAAACTCCATTCTCAGCTATAACTCAGAGGGTGACGTATATCTGCTGTCCAGCTGTAAATCTGTGATTGTTACTGTGCTTTTATGAATCTGATTCATGTAGAACCCATTATCCCTGCAACTTTAATTAAGGAGTTAGGAATTTCCCATTTGGATTCCTAGCATTCTGTGCAGTTTATTGCAGATTTCCCCATGAGGCTCTAATTGAGATATCTATATTACAGATCCTTGGAAGAAGAAAATCTATAAACTCTAAATCAGGGATGGGCAAATGGATTTTGCCCAGTGTTAGAACCCACTTCAAATTTCCAAACTTAACCTGAATGTCTTTGGGCTAGAGAGATCATTAATATTTAACTTTTTTTTGTGCCCATGCTGCCAGTTTATCCCATATATTGATGCCATGTAGCATATAAAAAAGGCACAGTTCCCTTCTGGCTAGTTGTTGGATCTCCAGGAATCCTAATCGAGGCTCATGATTTGGTTCTGGGATTAATAAAGGGAGAATTCTGCATAATTCAATCATAACAAGGTACATTCAGAGATGAAACATACGGAAAACAAATAATCATTTCTCATATAAAGGTAGGTGTGTATACGTGTGCATGTGCTTGTGGTTATATAGTAAAACTTCCAAAATGTAGTCCCCTAAAACATGTGATGTGAAAGGTAAAAGGCAATATACCAGAGGACACAATGCTGGATATAGGGTTGAGAAGATCTGGGTTCAAGTTCTGCTCCCATTGTTTAGCCATTTTGACCATGGGAAAGTAATTTAACCTCTTTCAGCCTCTATATCCTTATCTGCAAAATGCCCATTGCATTTATTTAACTAGTGAGGTTGTTGTAAGGATTAAAATACACAGAAAAGGTGTGAAGGTGCATTAAGAAATTTTAAAGTTCTCTATAAAGCTTGTTATATTATTATTTTAAATAATTCACTAAGCAAATTAAGAGTGAAAATAAGTCACAAGGGGGAACATTTGCTTAATAGAACAAACTTTTCAAGTATCACAGAATGTCAGGGTTGGAAAGGACCTCAGAGATCACCTAGTCCAACCTATATTTGGAAGAAATCCCATCTGCAAGATACCCAGTGAGCAGCCATCCAGATTTTGCATGAAGCCCTTCACTGATAGGTAACTTAACACTTTGAGATGCAGCCCACTGCCTTTAGAATAGCTTTAATTATAAAGAAGTTTTTGCTTCAAGTCTAAATGAACTTAATGAATTCTTATTGACTGACAGGCATCAACATATTATTTCTAGTTCTATTCTCTGTGGCCCAGAATAATAATTCTAATTGCTATTCCAATCAGAATACTTAAAGACAGTGATCTTGTCTCTAAGTTTTCTCCAGGCTAACCACCCACAATTTCTACCACTAATCTTTGTATAGCATAACCTTGAGGACCTTTACTACCCTGGTTGTTTTCCTCTGCACAAATTCCAGCTACTAAAGAGTCTCGATCTCACAAACCAGTTTGGCAGTTTGTAAGACGGGCAGCCTCAAAAATAGAATTTATAGCTTTTTTTGAGTCATGAACCCCTTTATACTCGCTAGTGAAGTGTATGGATCCCTTCTCAGAATAAAGTTTTAAATGCATAAAATAAAACACAGAGAATTACGAAGAAAAACAATCATAGTGAAATGCAGTTACTGTAGTATTAAAAATTCCAAGTTCACAGACTCTTTGAAATCTATCCATATACACCTTGAGGTCCAGGGACCTTAAGAACCCTGCTCTAAACTGATAACTGTTACGATGTAGCTGAGTAATCAAACATTAGGTAGAGAGGCACAAAGACTCTCCAGTTGTAGGTCAGAGTGAAGCCTCTGGTGGAGTAACTGTCCTTGTAGAGAAAGAATTTAAGGTTATAAAATAGAACAGAGTATAGGCTCAAGTTAGCAAACTGGGATGAGAAAACCTATTCTGGAATTGCCTATTTCAACCAAGGTTCTAATAATAGACCTTCTTTGGGTAGAAAAAGATGCTCAGGATTTTGTTCCCCATTCTAATGGCAAGGTATGAGAAGGCTTATCCTTTAAAAAGAGCTGTAGCAAATCCAGCCTTAGGCACTTACTAGCTGTGTGATGCTGGGCAAGTCACTTAACCTCAATTGCCTCCAAAAGGAAGAAGTGATGGGGTAGCTAGGTGGCCCAGTAAATAGAGCACTGGCCCTGGAGTCAGGAGGACCTGAGTTCACATCCGATCTCAGACACTTAACACTTACTAGCCATGTGACCTTGGGCAAGTCACTTAACTCCAATTGCTCTGAATTCCCCCTCCAAAAAGTCAAAAAATAAAATAAAATAAAATAAAAAAAGGGAAAAATAGCAGTGGCAAAACACTTCTAGTATTTAAAGCTAAAAGAGATATGGCAGAGCCACTCTTCTGATGGGGAAGCCATGGTTTCTAGGTGAGAACTTCACCTGAAGACAGATGCCAGAAACAGAAATTCCACAATCTAATGGCCAGGCCCTCGTGGTGACCAGCACTGAACATAAGACCAGTGGAACTCTCAGGAGGTAGATAAGGGAAACATGCACAGAATAATTTCCAGTAGAGACCTACTTGACACACCCACATACCCAATAGCAACTAGATATTTTATTTTATTTTTTCTTTTTGCTTTTCAGAGGGGGGAATGCAGGGCAATTGGGATTAAGTGACTTGCCCAAGGTCACACAGCTAGTAAGTGTTAAGTGTCTGAGGCCGAATTTGAACTCAGGTCCTCCTGACTCCAGAGATGGTGCTCTATTCACTGTACCACCTAGCCACCCCATCAACTAGATATTTTAGATCAGTAGTGGCAGGCCTGGTAGGAACAGCATTATGGCATTATCAGAAGCTATTTATGGCTTTGATACATTAGGGACATAAGTTGTTCTATACACACCTTTGCTAAGTGTATAACCCTCCATGGATCTGTGTCTTGGTCAAACATGCCTACTATGTGTGCGCCCTTCCAGGGTTACCCTGGAAACTCTTATTCCCTACATGTTCGTGAGTTTTCCTTACATGTGTCCACTCTTCCCATAGATGGTGTATATTAGGGAGAGGTTGGGTGCTAGGTTTAGGAGGGAAATTGTTACTTTTCCTACTATGCTTACCTGTATAAATGTTGTCTCCTCTGGAAGAATGTGAGTTCCTTAGGGGAGGGGCTGTCTCATTTTTTTCTTTTTATTTCCGGCATCCAGCATAGTAGTTGGCACATAACAGGTACTTAATATATACGCTTATTGATTATTTGAGTGATTAATAAGCTATTGCATTAAAAGCATTTCCTTTGAGCTAATAATGCCCAATAGCTGAATCGTAGAACTAAACATTATGTGTTTGTTGTTGTTCAGTCATTTTAGTCATGTCCAACTCTTCATGACCCCATTTGAGATTTTCTTGGCAATGATACTGGAATGACTTGCCATTCCTTCTCCAGTTCCTTTTACAGATGAAGAAACTGAGGCAAACAGTGTGAAATAACTTGCTTAGGGTCATGCAGCATCTAAGGCCAGATCTGAATTCATGAAGAAGAGTCTTTCTGACCCCAGGCCCAGTGCTCTATCCACTGCACCACCTATGGACCCATGACATATCTATAGGGACTTGTAAACACAGAAGCTAGAAACAGAAAGCACATCTATGGGGACTTATGAACAATGAGACAGAAGACCCATTGAATCCTTGAACCCAAGATTGCTTTTTCCATAGGATCCACATGGTGAATGGAAGAAGGGAAGGGGGGTGAACCAAGGTGCTACACATGCTTATTCATCAAATCAGATTTTATGTACCCTAAAGGGCTTATAGTATTGCTAGAAAAATAAGATTTTTCACATGTGAATATAATAGAGATCAGTAAGTATATATCCAGATGTTAAGAAGGATGATGTAGCTGACAAGTGCTATTATAGATCAGAGACAAGTACAATCAACGTGGGCAGAAGTCATGAACAGAGTCTTTGTGAAGGACTTAGGATTGGATATGAGCTCTTAGGGATGGGGAAGAATTTGGCTAAGTGAAGAGAAAGGGGAGGGGGAGACCCACATAGAAACAGAGACAGAGACAGACAGACACAGAGAAACAGAGATAGAGAGACAAAAAGAGAGACAGAAAGAAACAGAGACAGAGAAACAGAGATAGAATCAAAGAGACAAGAGAGAGAAACATAAGTAATACTGTTGTGAAGGGAATAGAGGCAAAAATAACCATGATATATGTGGGAGACAGAAAAGATCCCTGATTTTTTTTGGCTCTGAAGTTTTCTGTTGAGGAGATAAGGTTGGAGAGATAACAATATTATCAAAAGCTTTGAGTACTAGACGGTAGAATCATAGAATTTCACACTTCAAAGGGACCTTGGATGCTGTCTGGTTCAGCCCATTACTGAAAATTATAATGCAATGAGCATTTTTAATAGCCTGCTAAGTGTCAGGTACTGAGGTAGGTACTTAGAAGACTAAGTCACACAAGTTTGTTCCAGCTCTTGGAGGGCTGACATTTTACTTGGGAGGGGGACAATACGTGAATAGACAAAGAAATAGAGAATGTATACAAACCGAATACAAAGTTATTAACGTGGTGGGAGAAGGTGTGAGGCTAGAGAGCATTAACCAGTGGGGAAATAGGAAAGGCCTCCAGTAGGATATCGTACTTTGGGGGAGTCCTGAAGGGAGTCAAAAAGGTCAAAAGTCAGTGGTGAGTAGGGTGAGCGCTTCAGGCATGAGCAAAGATGTGGAGATGGGAGATGAAATGGCGTGTTTGGGCAATAACAGAGTACAGTTTGTTTCAAACATAGAGAGCATGAGGGACAGGGACAGTGGGGGTGGTAGATGTTTTTACGAAACTGGAGCCAGATTGTGAAATGACAAATAGATGAATTCATATTTTATCTTAGAGCCAATAGGAAGCCAGTGAAGCTTGCAGGAGAATAACATGGTTAGACCTGTGAAAACCAATTTGGCAGATATGTGGAGAATGGACTGAAGGGGTAAAAGACTGAAGGCAAGGAAATCAATCAAGAGGTGATGTCAATGGTCCAGGGGTATGAAGGTGATGAAGGTAATTGCCATGTGAGGAGAGAAAAGGGAATGGATATGAGAAATGTAGAAACTGAATCAATAAGAATTGGCAACTGATTGGATGGGGGAGCAGGGAAGGAGAATGCTTTTTCATTATTCATTCAATGAAGGTGCAAGAATGACTCTGAGGTTGTACACTTGGGAGGATGAATGAATGATGGTACTCTGACAGAAGTAGTGGCATTAGGAAGAGGAGAGGTAGAGGAAGAGCTTATCTATCTTTCCCAGCTTCACCATTTGACAGGCATTCTGTCTTTGCCTTTTTCTATGTCATTGATAAGAATGGTAAACCAGCACAAGACCAAACACAGATCCCTGAAGTTATTCCATTAGAGACTTCCTTTCAGGTGGAACTTGTTCTATTTGTGATTACTCTTGATACCACTGTGCAGCACTTCTTAATCTGTTAAATTGTATATAGTCCATATCTCCTCATCTTTTCCATGAGCGTGGCACCAAGGACTTTATCAATTGCCTTGCTAAGTCCCAGGTAAATTATAGTTACAACATTCCTCAATCACCCAGGTTAGTAAACCTGTCAAAAAAGGAAATAGGGTTTGTCTGGTATTACCTGTTCTTGATGAAGCCAAGCTAGCTCCTTGTGACCACCAGTGCCTCTTCTATTGTTGAGTCATTTTGCTCATGTCTGACTCTTCATGAACCCCTTTGGGTTTTTCTTGGCAAAGATACTGGGGTGGTTTGCCATTTCCTTCTCCATCTCATTTTATAGATGAGGAGCTAAGGCAAACAGGATTAAGTGACTTGACCAGGATAACACAGCTAGTAAATGCCTGAGGCCAGATTTGAACTCATGATGAATCTTCCTCATTCCAAGCCCAGTGCTCTATCCATTGTGCCACCGAGCTGCTCAGATCCTGTTCTAGATATACCAACCATCTATTTAACACATTTTGGAATTTTGCCAGATTTCCAAGTCAAGCCCATTGAACCTTAGTTTGCAAACCTCATCCTTTTCCCTTTTTGGAAATCAGGTCGTCTGTCTTCCAATCTTGAGATATTTTCCCCATTTTCCACAATCAAATTTGATCTTAATCCAGGAGGAGGAAGTAACAATATTGCAGGAAACTCAAACCAGGCAAGATGGTCTGGAATAAGGAGAGGCAGGAAAATATAGCCCTTATAGTCTCTCTAACTTCTTTCTTTGGCTCTTGCAGTTCATTCAGTCACAAAGTGATGAGAGCTTGGACAGAGTTGTTGATAATGAGAATGAAGAAGAAATAAATATGAGACATTGAGAAAAATCAGAAGAATTAGCTAACATTAATTAGGAGTGTCAAAGGAGATAGAAGATTTAAAGACAAATAAAATTTTGAGCTTAGTATAACAATCAGTGGGTGGTACCGTTGATAGGAAAAAGTTTTGGTGTGATAACAATGTAAGAAATCACTTGTGGGGGAATGGGGAGTGCCATGTGGACCATGTGGGCAGAATCCAAAGAGATGCCTTGACTTTCAGTTTGCTAGGGATTTTTAAAAAACTACATAATCTCTATGGTCATTGGCTCATACTATTATAGATTTAGAACTGGAAGGGCCTGTAGAGGTCCTTCAATCTAATTCTTAATTTTACAAATGAGAAAAGTGAGGTCCAGCGAGATTCAGGGATGTGGCCTTGAGGTCACATGTGGCCATCTAGGTCCTTGGGTATGGCCTTTTGACTGAATCCAAGATTTATAGAACTAAGATTTGTAAAGCTTGTCCACCTTCTAGAGAAGGCCACGTGTGGCCTTGAGGTAGCAGGTTCCCCATCCCTGGATTAAGAGATTTGTCAATTTTGTCTTCTCTTGTTGGTAAATCTCTGACCTAGACACCACTTAAAAAGGTTCCCAGACTTTTATTTCTCATTTCACTCCTGTAAGTCAGTTAGTAAACATTTATTAAATATCTACTATGTGCTGCTCAGTGCTAGGGATTAGGAGTAAAAAAAAAAAAAGAAAAAGAAAAAGAGTCCCCACCTTCCAGGAGCTTACCATGTAAGGGGGAGGAAAATACACAAAAGGAAGCTGAAAAACCAGGGAAGCAGGCATGTGTTTGTAGAGTTGAAACCAAGCAGAGCTATTGATGGAAAATGAAGTTACCTGGAAAGTTCTGAGCCCTCTATAAAGGAAGGCTTTAGGAGGATGTATTACTCGACTCTCCAAGCCTTTAATCAGAGAGAAGAGGCAGCTGTGGGTGTGGAGATGTTGAAAGTTAAAGATGAGTCAATCTGTGTCGAGATGATGAGATTTTAGGTGCTGAGCTTATCCTTGGAGGGGCATGATGCTAATGGAAGCAATACCAAGCAGAAGAGCTAAAGAAAAATGGCTCTACTTCTGACTCCTTAGACTTTTCCTTCTAGCCAGTGGTGTTTTTTCGTTTTTTACCTTGGAGATGCTTCTGCCCTGCCTTGCCCTGGTGAATGTCTGGTCTGGACCACCATTTCAAGGAGTAACCCAGCCATCCGTGCTTTTTTTCACTCCTAGGTCCACTCCTGAGTCTCATAACTTTTCTGCCTTGCTCCCTCCCAGTTCTCTCCCTGTCCACATCCCATTTAGATGCTGTTTAGAATCTCTTTAGAATGTAAGCTTCTTGAGGGTAATGACTTGCCACATAGTAAACACTTAACTAATGTTCTCTCTCTCTTTCTCTCCCCCCTCTCCCTTCCTCTCTCTCTCTCTTTCTGTCTCTGTCTCTGTCTCTGTCTCTCTCTCTCTCTCTCTTTGTTTCTGTCTTTATCTCTCTCCCTCTCTCCCCCTTTTCTTCCCCCCATCTATTTATCTATCCATCTGTCTGTCTGTCTATCTCAGGGTTGCACAGTTAGCAAATATGAGATGCAATCAAACCCACAGGCCTTCGTGCCTCTAAGTCTAGCACTTCATCCACCACATCACATTGCCTCTAAAATTTCCATAAAAATGCTTAAAGGTGAAGTAAAGACTCACAAAAATAAATTAAGAAGGAGGTCCAGCCCAGGTAAAAAGTTTAAGCCCTCTAAAAGGGGCACACTGTGCTTTCTTGTTCAATTAATTTGTTGATTTCTAAAGTATAAAAAAGATAGTCTAGAGATCAGTTGCTTACACTCTTCAGTTTCCCTAATGTCTTTTCAGTAGGACAGTATTAAGCTGGCAAATGTTCAGAAGTGAACAGAAAGGGTGGTGTAGGGCTAGGAATATTCATGCTACATTTGGATCTATTGAAGGAACTGGAAGTGTAACTAACAACTGAAGAAGAAAAGGCTTGAGTGGATGGTACATAATAGTTACCTTCAATTATTTTAAGGGCTGTCACTTGAAAAATGGGTAATATTTGGTCTGCATGGCCCCTTTGCAGAAGGTAGAATTGAACTAAGAGTAATGGATGGAAGGCATAATGAGATAAATTTAAGTGTGATATCAGGGGAAAAAATATGTCCTAATGGCAGAATGAATTGTCTCCCACATGGTTTCCCTGTTCTTGAAGATTATCTAGCAAAGGCTGGATATTTTTGCATAGGTTGTAGATTCTTTTTTCAGGTATGCGTTGGACAAGATGGCCCTGGAGGTCCTTTTTAACTCTGAGGTTCTATGATCCTTCTTCTAGGCTTCCCTCCCAATTCCACATAGGCCTGAGGGCTATAGACATATTTGATCATTCATAAAGATACTGACTGACTTGCTTCTTTCAGAATTCACCTTTTCCCAATTAAATATGCAGTTGAAGATGCAGTTGAAGTTTGGGGAAAATTGTGAAAATTGTGAATAGCTTTAGTGGAAAGAGTTGTACAATATTCCTTTATGTAAAATGAGACAAATTATTATATTATTTTATGAAGAGACATACATCTTCAGACATGATCAACTACACTTATTTGTTCCACGGGAATGTTTTTTTTTTTTGAGGGAACCAAGAAGCCAGTAATAGTAATGGCACAAAAAGGAAAAAAGAAAAGAAAGCAAAGAATGACAATGAAACATTTTTCAAAGGCACAGAGGAGAACAGAAGGATGTTCAGGGTGAAATATAGACAAGCAGAATAAGTATGGAACTATCTTCTTGCATTTATTTTTGAATAGAAAGTGAAACAGTGATTTCATTGGTAGAGAACTGCTAAATGACAAAATTTTCTTTACCTTTGGAGGTTGGCACATTCTCTACAAATAATAGATTCGAAGAGTTACCTAAAGCACTATAAGGTTAAATTGATTTGCACAGCCAATATTTGTCAGAGGCAAGACTTGAACCCGGGTCTTCATGGTTGACTCTCTGTCCACTACACCATGTTTGTTCTCCTTGAATTTGTGATGTGAGAACAATCTGACCACGATGCCTATTATTTATTGATTGCCAGGGTTGATTCAGCTGATATGGCTTGCTAGATGGATCTTCTCTTCCTACCTGAATACTCTGTGTGCTTCTGCCCCAAGTGGGACTCAATGGAAGAGAAAATGCAATAGATAGATGTGTTATGGGTATGTTAGTAAATATTTAACAACTAGATCTCTGGAAAAATGTATGCATGATAACTTTTTCAATTTAATCTTCATTATTAATGGTTTATCTGTCACTTAAGTCTAAACAACCAACAAAACAAAAAATCAAGCCTGATTTGAAATGTTTGCCAATTTCCAAGATGTAAATACTCACATTGAAAATTTAACAACCAACTCTTCCAGCCAGTACAAGTTGGCTTCAACACATTGCTGGATGCTTGTCATGTTTTTCTGTCAAGGATTTATGAGTAGAAGAACTCCACTGATAAAACATGTTTAATTGTTTTGCTTATTAAAATAAAGTACACACATACAAACCCAAACTGTGTGTGTGTGTGTATGTATTACTCTTTTTCTGTCCTTTGCATATGGAAATGTTCATGTTTGTTAAGTTCAGGATTTAAAAAATCCTTCAAAAATGTTTGAAGGAGGGGCGTCTAGGTGGTGCAGTGAATAGAGCACCAGCCCTGGAGTCAGGAGGACCTGTATTCAAATCCATCTTCAGACACTTAACGCTTACTAGCCGTGTGACCTTGGGCAAGTCACTTAACCCCAATTGCCCTGCCTTCCCCCCACCAAAAAAGTTCAAAGGAAAGAGTTAGGGAGATAAAGCAGGATGCAGTCATTTGGAAATAACAATGATACAAATGCAAATTGCACTAATAAAATTTGTTTTGAAATTAAAAAAGAATTACGCAAACATCTTCAAACCATCATAAGTTACCAGAGATAACCTAGAGCAGTGATGTCAAGCTCAGGGCCTGCAAAACTCTAGAACCAGATCAAAATGTAATTGGGAAATGTTTAACAAAGTAAATAATAATACTATACAGTATAGATAATGTTAACTTGTGGTTTTCTAGATTAATCTGCCATGTTCAGGGATCCTTTTGATCACACTGATGTAGAGATACCTACTCTGCACAGGCCTTAGTGAATAAGGATTTTAGGAAGACTAAATGGTTCCTAAAGGAGAATATTGTAATTATTTCAGTGATACGGAGTCAGAAACGCATGGGCTTGTTGCTTCTTTGTGTGGAGGTGATGCCTACTTGAAAAAGTATGATTGGCTCCAGATGTCTCATTCTTCCTATACTTTTAGATGCTCAGCTTAAGCTTTCATGTTGTCCAAATGATATGCCAGGAGAAACAGACATGTTATGCCCACAGAGCAGAATTTCTCATGCCTCAGGTGTTCGTGTTGGTTGCTTCACATTTCTGCTGAAGTTTCTCAGCTTCTGCATTCAAAATGGGTTGAGGTACAGAATTCATACAGGCAAGAGAAGCCAACTTAGCTCAGAGAGCCAGTGTGATGTCCTGGATGGAGTGCTTGACACCTGAATTAGGAAGCCCTGCTTTTGAATCCTGCTTCTGACACTTGCTGGCTCTGTCAACACCAAGTCACAGCTTCTCTTAGCCTGGAAATTATAATATATACAGTATATATTTCACAGAGTTGGTTGAAATTTGAATGAGATTATATTGTTAAGTGCTTTGTAAATGTCGAAAAGTTGTATAAATGTCAATTATTGTTAATTGTATTTAGGGATACAATATTCTGTGTATTACTTTGATTCCCATCCACAAAACGTGCATGGTGACCTTACTTGGCTTCCTTGGGGCTATAAGAAGCTGACTGCTCATCTGATTTCATCTTTGAAATCTTAAGTGAATTCTAAGTGGAGTCAGAGGGTAAACTCACTTGCATAACAAGAAATGGGTTTGAGCATTGTTCTAACCAGAACTCTCAGTTAATCAACAGTGTGTCCATCAATATAAGAATGCGTAAGAATCCACTTCTTCCAAATGTCTCCTGATGACACATCCACCTTTATTGACTGTTGATTGAATTTGATTGAAAATTTGGGTGAGAAAAGGTCTCAGAGCCAGTCAGCTTTGGAATAAATGGATGTATGTTCAGCATAGTTGGAGATATAGAAAATTGTGGGGAAATGCAGAGTAACCAGGCACTGTGAAAGGAAACTTTCCCAGGTTTAATTATTCCTGCTGCTATAGCCCTCTCAGATGGCCTAATGACTTGAAGGGAGATGAAAAGAAGATAATTTGAATACTTTTCTCAATAAGCCCCACTAGGGAGGGTGGGGGCAGAGAGAAGAATCACCATTCTTTATTTGCTTGACAAAAACAGTAACAAAAAAATCTCTTCTGGAACAAATAAATATAGACATAGATACCATTTTAAAAAAAACATGCTTATGATTTATCAATGTAAGGAACTCCTAGTGAGGAGGTTATTCTTTCTGTATAGGTTAACTACATTTATAGGTTCAGAGAATTCCCTCCCGATCACTGGTGATTTAAGGGACTTATCAGGAACCACCAAGCCTAGCCAATAAGTGTTAGAAGAAAACATTGAACCCAAGTTCTGACTCTAAGGTTAGCTTTCTGCTCTCTCTGTCTCTGTTTCTTTCTGTTATATACACATTATATATTTAATATACACACAAATATACATCATTTACCTATAGTTGGTTGGTTGTTGTCCTTTGTTCTCAAAGAGGACCAAAATGATGTCACCTGACTTTAGCATCTCTGTTATATTCACATTATATATTTAATAAACACACAAATATACAAATATACCTATAGTACAGAGAGACGAGTGACAGTGTGGTACAGTAGAGACCTTACCTTGTAGTTAGAAAGATTTCAATTCGAATACTGTGTCAGACTGTAATGTAATATGACATGACATGACATAACATATATAATATATGTTTCTAAGGGATCCAAAAGGACAGACTGTTTATTTACTTTTATGTATGTGAAATGTATTTCTAAGATTCTTATGACTAATTGGGTAGCTCATAAAAAAGATTGGGATAAACCTGAGTATGATACGAATTTAAAAAGTAAAACCAATTAGGAACAGTTTAAAAGAGTAATTATTTTATACAAATGAGGCACAAGAGGAAGAATTGATGCAGAGGAATTAAATGGGGGAGGAGGGCTGGTAGTTCTGGAAACCTACTTTCAGTGGAAATGGGTTTAAGAGGGAGATATATTTAGAAGAGTATGAAAGTCTTCTAAATTCAGAAGAAATAAAATGGTAGGGCATAGGAAGGGGGGAGAGGACAAGGGAGGGATCTTTAGAGGGAAGGGTGAGGAAATAGATAAACTGGGGAATAGAAGGGTGTTTAGATTTATGGCAAGGGGAGGGATCGTTGGAAAGGGGTAGGTAAGTCATAGGAGGGCAAGGTAGTACATAGAAGTAAAGTAGAGGAGGCAGGAGGAATAGAAAAAAAGAAATATATGCACGCACATAAAAACAAAGATCAGCAGTAGAATAGGTTTGGGAAAGTATAAGTCCGTACATGTATATACATATGTATATGGGTATGCATAAATCTATAGCTATAGAGAAACATATCTAAACTGTATTGTGGCCTTCTGGGGGGAGGGGTTGGGAGGAATGAAAAAAAGAACAAGGTAAAAAAGTGTACAGTGAAGAACAAAAGAAAATTCACAAGGAAGCAAAGAAAAGATAGACAATTCTTAACACAGCAAGTATTATTTGTCATACAGGCTTTCCTGAAATGAAAATTTATTATTATATATTTTGAATCTTCTCTTATGTTCTGCTGTGTACATGACATGCTTTTTTTCTTTCTAATTTTGTATTTAAATTCCAATATTTAAGTTTATGATATGCTTTTGTTTCTTTTCTCTATTCTGTATTTGTGTTCCGGTGCTTGAGTCTAAAATAAAATTTTGGAAAAAAAAACATAACATAATATGATATAATATAATCAATGTAATATAATAAATATAATGTAATGTAATGCAATGCAATACAATATAATACAACACAATACAACATAACATAATACAATATAATATGACAAAACACAACATAATATAATAAATATAATGTATAACATAATGGCATATAATATAATACAATACTATATTAAATGTGGGTGATGGTTGTCAAGTATATTAACCTCTGGATGTACCTACCAAGAAACTAAGACTAGAAATTACAATGAGTTGCTGATCTTCCCTGGTGAAGGGAGTTCCTGTTCTCAGAGATCCCTACATGGATGAAACCATAGGTTTAAAGCAACAATAACTTAAAAAATAAGGATAGTTATTGTGTATATCCAGGTATATAAAGATGGATCTACCCAAAAAACTATGAAACAGACTTGTTTGTGGCCTGTGAGGTTCTTTATCTTGCTTTAAGCCCCCAAAACAGATCAAGCCCAAACTAGTTGTGTATTCAAGTAAAGCTGCTTCTGATCTTGCTAGTTTTGCTTAACTTTATGTCTGATTTTAGCCTGGAGGAGCAGGCCTCAGACAGCATTTAATTTCTCTACCCTCCCTTTGGCCTGGTCCCAGACATTCACCTCCCCAAGCAAGGAATTGAATTTCACATTGGGTGTGGCTGGCGCAGCTACCAAAGGAATCCAGAGGCAGGAAAATGCCTTTACTTGAACTCCAAGTTATAACATGGCAGCAGTTGGCAGAAGGCTTTAATACGCCTGTCAGACACATGATGAGTCAGTCGGGTTGTTTTTAAGGTCTTGAGTCATTTTCTAAGGCATTCTTCCATTGGCAGTAGCGTTTACCCCTTAGCTATAATATTTAAATGAAGACACCTCTGGTTTGTAATATTGTGGCTGAAGAATAGGTGTTTAGTGATCCTGGCAGACTGTTGCTAAAAGATCCTGTCCACCTCTAACAGTGTATATGAAGACAATGCTATAATAGATCATAAAAGATAATACAGGAAAAATGCTTTATACATCTTATAGTACTATATACATTTTAGCCATTAACAGAGATACAAAAAAAGAAGTAGTTTGTCCCAATAATGGACACACTGTGGTTTGTTGCATGGGATTTTGATATAATCACTATGATTCTTGTTTATCAAAACTTAATTGTCACTTGAATTTCTATTTCTTCTTCTATGTTGAGTATTTGTCTACTTGCTGAATTTGTATCCCTAATATAAATCATCCCTAGTCCCTTTGTTTAGGATAGCAGAGGGCGCCATTTGGTATATAAATTATTATAATACTTTGATCCTTTGATGTATCTGTGACCTCTCCATCTGTCTTATGGAATCATGGCCAGTCATTGTGCTGATCATAGTTCTTAATTCTTTTATAATTATCATCCTTTACAATATTGTCATCACTGTTTAAGGGCAGCTAGGTAGAACAGTGAATGGAGTAGTGGGCCTGAAGTCAGGAAGACTCACCCTCCTAAGTTCAGATTTGGCCTCAGACACTCCTTAGTTGTGTGACCCTGGGCAAGTCACTTAACTATGTTGCATCAGTTCCTCATCTGTGAAATGAAATGGCAAACCATTCCAGTATGTTTGCCCAGAAAACTCCAAATGGGGCCATAAAGAGTTGGAAAGGACTGAACAACACTAACAGTCACTATATAAAGTGATTCCCCAGTTTTGCTCACATTACTCCACATAAGTTCACACAAGTCATTCCAAGTTATGCTGTATCTATATCTTGTCAATCCCTTTTCAGAGCTGCTCATCTACCTTTGATATTGATCTTTACCCAAATCCCACCTCTATCTCTAAGAAGCTGTAGCAGACAGAGAGGCCACATCTTGGTAAAACTGTTTTGGCAGACAGGCTAAACCAGATTGAGTGCAACTTGACAAGCCTTAAACCTGTAGGTGAGTTAGGATGATGTCTACCCCAAGCATGTGAAGACTTGCCCTGGCAGAATGAGTGGATGAGAACAATTTGTTTCACAGGTCAAGAAGGTGTCTGAAGCAGGCACTGTGGAGTGTTTAGAGCTTGGTCAGGCATCAAAGATACCAAGATCATCCATTGCATCCTGGGCCATTGCCAGTCTTGACTGTTGTCCTGCCACTGGACCTCAATGACTTAGAGAGAGTGAGGCTGATGACTTTGTGCAGCTCTGCCTCACTTAAATCCAATTCACATGCAAGTTAAGACATCACCTATGATGTCATTGGTCTTCTTTGAAAACGAAGGATGAAAAACAATCTTTCATCATGTCTTAAGGTTCGTTAATATTCCATTATATTCATGTACCATAAATTGTTCAGCCATTCCCCAGTTGGTGGACATTAAATTTTATTTCCAGCTCTTTTGAACTACAGACAATGTTGCTATAAATATTTTTGTCCAAATAGGACCTTGCTCCCTTTTAAAAAAATCTTTTTGGATTGTAAATCTAGTAGTATCATTGGGTCAAAGAGCATGTACACTTTAGTGACTTTTAATCTATAGTTTCATCAAATTGATTTTTAGAATGGACCAATCACTTTACAGTTACACAACAGTACATTAAGTATGCCTATCTTCCTATAGAACATCCCAAAATTTTAATTTTCCATTTTTATCATGTTAGCTAATGTGAGAGGAAGAACTTCAGAGTTGCTCATGTGCATTTCTCATATTATTAGCATAGCAATCATATCCTGACCCCCTTCCACCCTCTTCCTCCCGTTCTTCCCCAACCCCCCCCCCCGCCCCACCGCCACTGCATTAAGGACAGATATTTTACATTTTTCTCCCTCTCCCAGGGTTCTTCAGTAGTCTTTTGGGTTTGTAAGTTTGTTGTCACTGGCTCCAGCCTCTACTGGTGGTGTTCTCTCAATGTATATGTAGGTGTATGTTCCTACACACTGAAGCCCAGGTCCATTTAGCTACTAACAGAAGATTAGCTTTTCCCAAGAAATGTTTACTTTAAAGCTATAATCACAAATATACAAATTTACTCTCCTAATAATACGTGGGAAGCATAATTCCTCTTCCCTCCATATGCCCTCAGTCTCTGGGGAGGGGATGAGGGGATGAGGGGATGAGGGGATGAGGGGATGAGGGGATTAGGTTGATAGTTTATCTCAGTTCCTATAACATAGTTCCAAATCCACTCTTCCCTCCCCGCCCCCATCTCCCCACCCCTCACCCCCTCTGGCTTGAATATCAGGCATCCTGGTTTCTCAGGCTTCCCTGCTGAGCTGACTGGCTCCTTGCCATCCTAGCTGTACAGTTGCTATGACTTCAGTTTCTAGTCAGGTGAAAGCACTTGCCACTAGCACTTAAAAACGAAAGGGAGGAATGCTACAGAACACCCCAGGCCAACTTCTCCGAGGCCAGGTTAAAGGGAGGGGGATTATGCACAGTACCTTTCCTCAATGGGCTCGCATTCTAACAGGGTAGACTCCTAAAGAATTAGGTACACACAAGTGATGTGCAGAGAAGATGGGAGGTAATCTGAAAAGAAGGGCCCTCGTGGTAGTGAGTGGGGGAGACTGGGAAAGAGTTTCTGCATAAGGTGGTAACTGGGCTAAGTCCTGAAGCACAGTGTGAGGCCTGTTACCGAGAGGCCTCCTGCCTTTTCGTCTTTTCCTTCCCACCTTTATTATTGTTGTTATTATTATCATTATTCCCCTTGGGGTTACTGACTTTTGGCATCCTAGAGGAATTTTTAAAAATTGTTTCCTAGATTTATACAGTAACTTTTTGGTAGTTTGATTGGTATGGTTCTGAATCTGTAAATTAATGTAGGTAAAGTAATTTTAATTCTAGAGGCACACAGCAATTAATATCTTTCTAATTTTAACAGTCTGTCTCTATTTCTTTAAAGGGTATTTTGTACTTGTAGTCTTATAATTCCATTGTGTGTCTTGGAAGCTGGACTTGCAGATTTTTATATATATTCTGTAGCTAAATTGACTGAAATTTCTTTCTTTTTTAAAAAAATCTCTTCCTCCTGGGTTTTGCTGGTAATATACAAAAGGACTAATGATTTTGTGGCTTTATTTATATCCTATTGCTTTACTGAAGTTGTTTTAATTAATTTTAGTTGAATATCAAATATTCTCTAAGTAAACTATCTTGTCATCTACAAAAGGTAAGAATTTTGTTTCCTCCTTGTCTATACTTATTGTCCATTTCTCTTTTCTTCTTGCTATAGCTAGCATTTAGCATTTCTAGAATGATATCAAATGCCACCCAACTTTATCAGATGAGTGGACTCAGGTTCAGGGAGACTGACTCACTATGGTCATAAAAGTAGCAAGTGCTACAGATAGTATTTGAATTTAGGTCCTTTGACTCCAGATATAGTTCTGCTTCCATTGGACCATAGGTTTGATGGACACGGGGCCTGTTTTTACCTGGTGAAACATAAAGTGCCTCACCACTACAAGGATGACTAACAAACAATAGTTTTTTGTCGGTCACAGCAAAACCATGAAACTATCTACTAAGATTTTAAGGATTTGTGATTGGTGGATCTAGTTGATGAAATCACAGATCTTTCAAATTTAAAAGTCCACAGTGTTAAGTTTTGATCAGTGTTAAATTTTTTGTCAACGTGAGCTTTCAGTTGATGAGATTCAAAGGCTATTTCCGCATGAGCAAAGTAAGGCTGGAAATTAAATACATGATTCAGGCCTTGAGATATTTTGTCCTCTGAAATATCCAAATAATGATTTTGATATGAGACTGTAAGACTAGTAGCAACTCAGTTTTTCCCTTCACTTTCAGTGTCTAGAAATTGTCTGAAAGTGTTAATTTAAAATAAATGAGAAAAAAAAATCAAGAAAGCCTTTAATAGATTTTTTTCCCATATCCATAGTATTTCCAGTAGCTTATTCAAACTGCAATTTTCAGAGTTTTTATATTTCCTTGAGATACTGGCTTTTTTTTTTAAGAGGATATAAGTTCACTGGATCCATATTGAAATAATGTAATGTATTTGATTAAATGTATCTTTTGGTAATCTTATAACTATTTGCCCAAGCTCTTATATAACTCAATGAATTAGATTCATTGTAGTCTACTGAAGTGTTTATTTAGGATATTTTACTGAGTAGCAAGCATTGGGCATGGACAAAACATGAAATTTTGCCTAATTCAGCAATCCTCTAACACATCCATAATATTATTTGTAATTTTGCATATTATCTAGATTTGTGATCTGGGTCTCTGAATGGTATATAACAATAAAAGGCAAACTTCTAGCCCAGATACTTAATTATGGAGCATTATCATTTCTATCCTTAGTTCCTTAATCAAAGCAGCTATTAGAAATGCAAATAAAAAAAAGAAATTGGATTAGGAAAAAAAAATAGATTGGTGATACTCAGATCAGATAGCTGATATTAGATAATCAGCTTGAAATTGGACCCTATTTAACAATAGACGTAAATAATGCTAGTACCTTATCATAAACCTTTTCAATTTCAGGGATGAGATGCAAAATTATTTCTGTCTTTATATTCAGCTTTCATGTTTTCTGTTAGTCTGAAATAGCTATTAGCAATTAAAATCTATATGTACATATGTTTTAAATTTTAGCTGACATTACTGCATGGGAAATACCTGGAGCTTCTGAGATATTTTCTCCTTAGTTTGTTTTACGTTTTAAAAAGTCATATTTGTCATCCAGCACTTCTCAGTCTCTCAAAAGGAGCCTGCTATTTTCTGTTGAATATACTAAAAATAACCATTTGCAATTTTTCCTATTTTTGGTGTTTCCCATACTTCTTATTGGATATGAAGCCTCCTCCATCTCTTCTAATTTGGCAAATGCCTGCACATTCAGAGTCTTAACTTTGGTTTTTTAAAATTTGAATTTAAAGAAAGAAATAGTCTTCATGGAAAGTTGCATAAACTATGTTGAGTAGTAGTTGGTTAATAGATTGAGCTTACTTGCAATTTTCATACCTTACATTTTTGTATAACATGTTACAGTTTTCAAAGCACTTAATGTGCATTATTGTGGTATGACCTTGTAGAAAGAAGACTCGAGATGAACAGGGAGACTTGGGCTTATATTTCACCTTTGATATTTTCTGGTCGGACAACCATGGACGAGCCTTCAGTTTTCTTTGTCTGTGAATGAGGATAATATGAGAATTACCTTACATGGTTGCTGTGAGTGAAAACCTTGTGAACCTTGAAGGGCTATAGAAATGTGAGTTGTTCTCATTATTACTATTAATATTCATAACAACTCTGCAGTAGGGTAGGCGGGTATTATGATTATTATTCTCAATGGCTAGAGTATTAAGTGCCAGGCACTGTTCTGAACTGGAGATACAAAAACAAACTAGGTAATCCTAACCGTTGAGGGACTCATCCTCTAATTAAGGGAAGGGAAATGAATGAAAAGGACCTGGATGGTGAAAAGTCTGGAAAGTGAATTGAGGAATGAGAGGTAAAATAAGACTGGAGTCATTCCAGAAACAGTGGTCCTATGGAGTGAATCATCAGTCCGGAAAGTGGAGTCCTAGGCTGAAAGTTTCTTCTGGATGAGAAGGTGGTTGTCAAAGGAGAAATCTGGCAAGTACTTGAGTCTAAAGAAACTGGTGGCCTGAGGAATCAAGCAATTTCCCTAGGTCACACGGCCAATTAATTGCAAAGCCACAGCCAGAGGCCAAGCCTTTTGACTCAGGTATATATATATCATTCTACAAGATACCTCCTAAGTTACGATTTCTCAAAGCCCCTCTTCCCTTGGGTCAAGAACAACATTTTCCTCGTGGTCCCTGATCCCTTGGGGCCACAAGTGATACTGCCCATCAGGGCTTCTACTCCCACTTGACCAAAAGTACTTCTCTCTGCCCTTAAACTATGACCCAGAAGTGAACAAAGGCAATGGAGCTGCCAAACAGCATCTAGTCCTGTGTCCAGTGCTAGCACAAAGGTACCCTGCGATCTTTTTCTGACCAGTTGCCAGATGCCTTTACTGTCTCTGACTTGCAACCTCCCTAAGCAGAAGCTGCTGCTTTCACCATCACTTTGTCCCACCGCTGGTGTTTCATCTGCATGGATTCCTGGCCATTTTCCTCTTCTGTGTCACAGATCTCTCTTTCTCACCTCCTATGTTATTTTGAGCTGGGAAGATGTCTCATTCTGACCTCTGTTGACTCTGTCAATCCAAAATTCAATTTGAGACAATATTTTAAAGTTGTTTGAAGGGAAAAGTTGGGAGAGCTCAGCTAAGTGCTTCACTAGTCCACCATCTTGGCTTCACCTACAAGGATATCATTGATAAAGAATGCTTAGGACTGGTAATTGATAGGATCATCATCAGTAAACTAGGTCATAGGTAGATCAGCATGGAGGAGCAAGACATGGTCTTAGATTTCTAGGTGGTTGCTGACAGAGCCCAGCTTGGTAAGGAAATGTCTAATTGGAAGCCTTTAGGCTCTGTTAGTGTGATATTTTTAACTTCTTTGCCTTGAGCATTTTCCAAGTGGAAGGCAAGCAGGAGAGAAGGACATCTTCAAAGTAACTGGAAGGTTTTATAGGCCCTCCGGATCTCATTCCCCATCATGTTCTTAGGGCTCCATTATCAAGTTTATTTTAAAGAGTAAGATCTTATTTTAATGTTTCATATTATACTCATTTTTGAATAAACACCTCCCTCCCAATGAGTCTTCCCTGGTAAGAAAGATGAAAACAACAAAAATTTAACAATTTATCAAAACCAACACGTCGGCTGTGTCTGATATTATATGGGGGCATTGCATAGCCGTAGTCCCACAGCTCTTCAGTGAAAAGGGGGAGGTGCATTTTATCTTCTCTTCTGTGGGACCAACCTTGGTTAATATTAATTGTGTATTGTTTAGTTTCATTTTAGTGTTTCGTCTCTTTTTGGTATTGCAGGGTCAGCATGCATATTATTTTCCTGGTTCTTCTTACTTCTGTCTATGTCACTTCATATAAGCCTTCCTGTGTTTCTATTTGTCATTTGTTTGGGTGCAATATTTCAGTGCATTCATGCATCACAATCTGTGTACTTATTTGTGGTGGGTTCTTGCATATACTAAAATTTTGTTATAATTTTTCTTCTTTTCATGACATAGAAACCTTGACTATATAATAGGCAGCCAGGAGGTGAGGTAGATAGATCACTAGACCTGGAGTCAAGATAGATCCAGCTACGAATCCTACCTCAGGCACTTATGAGCTGTGTAATCCTGGGTAAATTATTTAACTGGTCCTAACCTCAATTTCCTCATCTATAAAATGGCGTTAATAATAGGACCTACCTCCCAGCATTAATGGGAGGAAAAATAAAATATCTGCAAACCTTAAAGTGCCATACTACCATTCTCATTCTGAAAGTCTTTGTCAGTACCCTATAAGCTCTGACAAATTCTACCAAGTCAACAAAGTCAAAAGTGTGAATGGCAAGTAGCAAGTTGCAAGGACCAGGCTTGGTTAATAATAATAATATTATTATATATATATATCTTATATATATATTATATATAATAAATATTAAGTGACTCATCACTAGAAGGTAAATCAGCAGGTGATGGATATTTTTCAGCCACTGCAACTTATAGGTTCCTATGAAAGTATAAAGCAATTGGAGTCTATATTGGTGGAACCAGCACTCACACTGATCAAATACTTGATAAGTTGGGAACTTGCAAACTTGAGGCCACATGTAACCCTTTGGGTCCTCAAGTGCAGCCCTTTGCTTGAATCCAAACTTCACAGAAACATGAAGTTTGGATTTAGTCAAAGGGCTGTACTTGAGGACCTAGTGGGTCACATGTGGCCTTCAGGCTGCAGGTTCCCCACTCTTGTTTTAGGAGACAAAATAAAGAGGTTCTTGAGAGGGGTTAAAGGAAACCAAGACCTTTACATTCCCCCCCCAAAATCTTTATAAAGGCTGGAAGTGCCTTTAACCAGCCCAATGCCAGGCTCATAGTAAGGCTTAATAAATGCTTGTTGATTGACCTACTGGCCTTAAGGGCTCCCTCTTTTTGACTAAGGTTATTTGGACGGTGACCATGCCTATATTCACATTAACGTGAGAAAATATGATCCCCCTTTTGCTGGCCAGACAAGCAATCAAAGAATCCCAGATTGTACATATTAGATATATAAATATTAATAATAACTTTCTGCCCTTAAATATTACATGTCAAAGCTAATATTCTGCTCTCTTTGTCTATATATCTGTTTTTCAATATTTGCCACTAGAACTTTATTAATAAATGTTAAGCTTCTTTTTTCCCCATGTGTGTTTAATCTATATCATCCTGCTCAAAATACCAAGAAAATTCTCACTGTCCACTTATTTATTGATGGGAGATAGTGCTGTAGTACGTGCCCTACATTTTTAGTGACAGAAGATGTTATTGGGATAAATGTAATTTTATAAGCTAAATATTTTACATTGTATTCAACAAGAATTAAGGGTATTTAAGATCACTGTATTTGAGTCCCCCTATCTGACAGAGCAAGGATTTGGATTCATATCTTCTGACTCTAAATCCTTTGCTCTTTCCACTGCATTTTTCTGCCTTCCCTGTGCCAACTTTGTCTTGAAATCACCAGATACAAAGTCACGTACTGATGTGGTTTGGAGGATCTTGACAAGTTCTTCATAATATTTGTCTGTTTCTTCATTTTCCATTATAGGACCTGGAACATGGGCTTTCTCATATATTCATTTTTTGGTTCTACTTACACATTTCTTATATTTTATTTTTTCCAGTTACATGTAAAAACAATTTTAATATTTGTTTTAAACAGTTTTGAGTTCCAAATTCTCTCCTTCTCTCTCTCTCCCTTTATCCCTTTCTGATGTGGAAAGTAATTTGATATGTTACACATGGACAGTCATGTGAAACTTATTTCCATATCAGTCATGTTGTAAAAGAAAAGCAGGAAAAAATAAGAAGAAATAAAGTAGAAAATAGTATGCTTTGATCTGCATTCAGAGTCTATCAGTTCTTTCTCTGGAGGTGAACAGTATATTTCATCATAAATCCTTCAGAATTGTCTTGGATCCATTCCCCAGTTGATGGATTTTCTTTCAGTCTCCAATTCTTTGCCACCACAAAAAGAGCTGCTATAAATATTTTTGTATATAGGGTTCCTTTTTTTTTTTAAGTAGTAGTATTGTTGGGTCAAAGGGTATGCACAGCTTTATAGCCCTTTGAATGTAGTTCCAAATTGCTCTCCAGAATGGTTGGATCGGTTCACAACTCCACATACTATACATTAGTGTCCCAATTTTCCCCACATCCTCCTCAACATCATTTTCCTTTTCTGTTGTATTAACAATCTGATAGGTATGAAGTAGTACATTAGAGCTGTTTTAATTAGCATTTTTGAGGGGGAAAGGTAAGGCAATTGGGATTAAATGACTTGCCCAAGGTCACACAGCTAGTAACTATGTCAAGTGTCTGAGGCCTGATTTGAATTCAGGTGCTCCTGACTGCAGGCCTGGTGCTCTATTCACTGTGCTATCTAGCTGCCCCTAATTAGCATTCTTCTAATCAGTAGTGATTTTCCTATTGACCTTCAAAGTTTTTTGGGCTGGAAAATTGCTTCCTCCCGACCTTTTGTGGGTCCTGTCACTCCAGAATTCATTTTGAGGTATTATTTTAAAGTTGCTTGGAGGGAAATTTGGGAGAGCTCAGGAGTGTCTCCTCCTTTACTCTCCCCTCTTGGCAGAGTATGTTAATGTGGTAGAGAGGTGCTCTGGGAAAGGAGTATAAGGGCTATGTTATCCTTGGAGGATGCTGGCCTGAAATCCTCTATATGGAAATGATGTACTTCTTCCTACTAGCCTAAGAGGAGGTAGAGAATAGAAACACACTTTCTCCCTCTGATCATCCTCTCTGCCTTGGGGTTCTCTGGTGAATTTGACCCCTGCCATGGTCAATTCAGGGAGAAAGCATACCCCCTCTAGTTATTAGCGTTACAAGGGAGGAAATACTCCCCCTCCACGTTGGCATTCTGGGACAAAGACCTTATTGCCTAGTGTTAGTTATGACTGTTAAAGGTCATACATTATTACCTTTTTTTGTTTATGAGTCACCGTGACCAAAGAATTGGTGGTCAAAGTGTTTCAGATGAGTTCATCCACACTTAGCTTCAATTTGACTTTTTTTTTATTTTTGGAGGGCAGTTGGGGTTAAGTGGCTTGCCCAAGGTCACATGGCTAGTAAGTGTGTCAAGTGTCTGAGGCTGGGTTTGAACTCAGGTCCTCCTGACTCCAGGGCTGGTGCTCTACTCACTGTGCCACTTAGCCGTCCCTCAATTTGACTTTTAACGTCCTTCAAAATCTGTCCTGAACCTATCTTTTTAACCTTACTCCACTTTTCACGCTCTATAGCACAAATTACCCTTCTTAGCTTTTTGTTACATAAGATGTCAGGGTTCTCTCTCAGAGTGCCCTAACTTACCAGCAGAGGCAACCAGTTACTCACCCAACTCAATGACGCTAGCGTACCTTTTAAGACAGAAGAGTCACGGCTCTGAGGTCCAAACAGAAAAGTTTATTAAGGTCTGTCTATGGGGAAGCCTTAAAGCCGTATACTAAGGCAAGCTTCCAAGATACCTCCTAGCCCTAGGTCTTAAATAGACCCCAGATCCACATACCACACGTGATAAAGCCCAGTTGAACAGAATTGTGAGAGGGGGAGTGAAATTACAAGGGTATGAAGGCCCCAGGGTGTGGAGACTCGGATCAGGAACAGCAGGTAGCCTCACATAAGAGAGTCTTGAGCCAATGCAGTATCCCCTGGCCGGGGACAGCACAATATGCTTTGACCTCCACGTGACCCAACTAATTCCTGGGCCTCAAACACTTCCCTGTGGCATGACACAACCGCTTGCAATGTGAACCTCACCTAAGACACTGCACTTCTTTGTCTTTGTATTGGCTTTACACTCTTACCTCACCTTTACTCTTGGAATCTCCAATTTCCTTTAAGACTAGCATATTAAATGTAAATTAAATTAGTAATTAGTAAATTAAAGTCATGAAGCCTTTTCTGCTGCTTCCATCAGTTTCTGGTGCCCCCTCTCAATAATTACATTTTATTTATTTTGCATGAGAGTCAATATAGTAATATGTTGAGAGCCATCTTTGGAACTAATAAGATTTGAATTCCAATATTTCCTATGACACATAGTAGCTGCATGACTCTGGGCAAGTCTCTAAATCTCTTGGTGCTCTAGAACAATGGACTTGAAGATGGAGGCCATGCCTTGGCCCCAGAGGTCATGTGGCTAACAAATCAGAGGGTAGGAAGAGGGAGGTGGCATCCCATGTTTCTTATGATGGCCAGTTGTGGGACTTGTTTTTTTTAATATGACCATATTTCTTGCTCCCTTAATATTCTACCCCTCAGTCCCTCCCTCTACTGTCCAAGTCTCAGTTTCCTGTATATGGACTAGATAGATAGAGTGATAGAATGAGTCACAAGGAGTAAAAATAGGGATGGATGGATTATGATTTGAATTGCAGATATAACCTTATCTTTCCCCCTAAATCCACCCATCTTTTAAAATTCCTCTATTAATTTTGATAAACACTTATTAAATATTTACTATGTGCCAGGCACTCTGCTAAGTGCTATTACTATTAAAGATACCATCATCCTCCCAGTCACTCATATTCTCAGTCTCTCTTTTTTTTAAAATTTAATTTATTTATTTTTAGTTTTCAACATTTAGTTCCATAAATTTTAAATTTTCCTACCTCCCTTCCACCTCTCTTCCCCTTTCCTCCCCAAGATGACCTGCAATCTGATATAGGCTTTAGATATACTTTCTACTAAACATATTTTCCCTTTCACATTAGTTATGTTGTGTAGAAGAATTACAATGAATGGTAAAAACCATGAGGAAGAATAAAACAACAATGACAACAAAAAGAAAATAGTCTGCTTCAGTCTGCATTCAGACTCCCTAGTTCTTTCTCCAGATGTGGCTGGCATTTTCCATCACGAGTCCTTTGGAAATGTTTTAGGTCCTTGCATTGCTGAGAAGGGCTAAGTGTATCAGAATCAGTCACTGCACAATGTGGCTGTTACTGTGTACGATGTTCTCCTCGTTTTAATTACTTTACTCAGAATCAGTTCATACAAATCTTTCTGGGTTTTTTCTGAAGTCTCCCTATTCATAATTTCTTACAGCATAATAGTATTCCCTTACATTCATATACCACAACTTGTTCAGCCATTCCTCCATTGATGAGCATCCCCTCAATTTCTAGTTCGTGGCCACCACAAAGAGAGCTGCTATAAATATTTTTGTACATGTGGGTCCTTTTCCCATTTTTATGATCTCTTTGGGATATAGCCCTAGAAGTGGTATTGCTGGGTCAGAGAGTATGCACATTTTTATAGCCCTTTGGGCATAGTTCCAAATTGCTCTCCAGGATGGTCGAACCATCTCATAGCTCCACCAACAATGAATTAGTGTTCCAACTTTCCCATATCTTCTCCAACATTTAACATTTTCCTGTTTTGTCATGTTAGCCAATCTGATAAGTGTGATATGATACCCCAGAGTTGTTTTGATTTGCATCTCTTTAATCAGTGGTGATTTAGAACATTTTTTCATATGACTATAGATAGCTTTAAGTTCTTCTAAAAAACTGCTCATTCATATCCTTTGACCACTTATCAACTGGGGAATGACTTGTATTCTTGTGAATTTGATTCAGTTCTCTGTATATTTTAGAAATGAGGCCTTTATCAGAGACACTAGTTGTAAAAATTCTTTCCCAGTTTTCTGCTTCCCTTTTAATCTTGGTTGAATTGCTTTTGTTTGTACAAACAACTTTCAGTTTAATGTAATCAAAATTATCCATTCTGCTTTTTATAATATTCTCCAAATCTTGTTTGGTCATAAGTTCCTCCATTCTTCATAAATTTGACAGATAAACTATTCCTTGCTTCCCTAATTTGTTTGTAGTATTAGCCTTTATATCTAAATCATGTACCCATTTTAACTTGATCTTGGTATAGGGTGTAAGATATCGGCCTATGCCTAGGTTCTGCCATACTATTTTTTTGCCAGCAGTTTTTGTTAAATAGCGAGTTCTTATCTCAGAAGCTGAAGTCTTTGAATTTATCAAACAGCAGATTGCTATAATCATTGACTACTATGTCTTGTGTACTTAACCTATTCTACTAATCTACCTCCCTATTTCTTAGTCAGTACCACGTGGTTTTGATGATTGCTGCTTTATACACAATCTAATTGAAGCCTCAGTTTCCACATATATATGGGGAGCTTCCCTATTTGCTATATGTTGAACATAGCTGTCAAATTTTGTCAGTTCTACCTCTAAATCTCTCACAACTGTACTCCTCTTTCTGCTTCTTATCACTTCTTATTTAGGCTATTGTAATAGTTTCCTAATTGATCTCCTTGCTTCAAGTCTCCTCCTTCATTTTTTTTTCTGAACATAGCTGCCAAAGTGATCTTCTTAAGGTGTAAATCTAACCATGTCACCTTGTTACTCAATAAATTCCAGTGGTTTTCTAATAGCTCAAAGAGGATCAAAGGCTCAAATATAATTTATCTTTATCCCATCATTTTTTTGTTTCTGTTTTTATATAATTTCTATACTGTACACAATTGTTCTATAATACCTGTAGATTGTTATTGTATAAAATTTATAAATCAATATATACTTTTTAAAGATATGTGCTGAAAAAAATCTTACTGATAGAGATAAGCTCAAAATTTTGTATTGATAGTTTTGTACACTCAAAACATTTAGAGACTGCACCTTGAGGCAACTCTCTAAGACTATGAGTTGCAAGGAAGATGCCAACCTACATTGGTGGAGGGAATTTCCTCATCTGAGAATTCTATACCAATGAAATCCCTCATTCAGTCCTTATCTCTTGTCCCTATATTTTGTGTATACTTATTTATGAAAATATTTCCCTGGAAGAATGTAAACACTTCAAGATAAGGGATAGGATGCTTTTTATTTTGTGTTTTTAGGTCTAGCAGAAGCATTACTGTTTCTCACACATGGCAGGTGCAAATGTCTCATGATTGATTGATTGGCTATGTTTGTCCTTGTAGAGGACACACTATTTTGCCACAACCCTACTTGGAAGACTCTAGCTTGGCATAATGTGCAAATGCTTACTTTTGAGAACCCAGGGTCACCCTCATGTCTTGAAGCATTGGTGTTGTTGTTCATTCTTTATTTTTAAAGAGATCCAATGACATCAGGAAGATGATGTTTTGACTCAAACATGACTTGGATTTCAGTGAGGCCAAGTTGCACAGTCATCAGCCTCACTCTCTTCCAGAGTCATTGATGTCCAGTAGCAGGACAAAAGTCAAGATTACTGGTAGTGGCCTGGGATGTAGCAGATGACCTTGTCAACTTTGATGTTTGACCAAGATCTGAGTGCTCCACAGTACCTGCTTCTGCCACTGTCATGATTTAGGACTTAGGTGGAGAACAAAAAACAGCTGCTAAGATTTTTTTTAATGCTTTCTGTGACTAGAGCCGTTTCTCTGTTAACATCATCAGTACTTGTGTTCAGTGCTCATTCTATAGCAGTACAAAAAGCCAAGCAGATGTTCGTTGTGAGTCAAGTATCCTTTGAAGACAAACAAAAAGATCCCAGGGGCCCCACTTGAAAGGGACTCTAGAATTTTCCAAGATTCACCGTAGCACGGAAGTTGTTCCCTGGCAATTGTCATGTAATTATCTTTCTGAAGAAAAAAAATCCCATTTCCTTATCTGACAGCAAACTCTATTTTGTGATTTTGACTCTGAGCCTAGGTTTATTAATGAATCAGAGTTCAAATGTGGTTACAAAGAGCAATCTCAGGACTGGTCACTAATTAATCAAACACTCAAATTGCTGAAAGGCAAATTACTAACTTATTGGAAGGAAGATATATTCAAGGACAAAAACTTCCATTAGTTTAAGGGATTTTAAAAGTGTTAATAAAATATAATCTAAATGGAATGTCATTTAGTTTAATTAGAGAAAAATGAAAAATAATTGTGTATTCTATGCCCATGAGGGTCACCTTGTTGAGAGCTTAATGCATAATTATAAGAAGGTCAGTCTAAATCCAGAATTAGGAATCTTTGCTCTTGGGATAAAGAGGCAATAATAATCTATCACAGCAATAGCCTCAGGTTTGGAATCTATTATAGATAGAATGTTTACAGGACCACATCTCTTGCCTGTATCTCTCCTGTCCATATCTTCTGTTTATTCTATCACACATGTAGTACAGAAATCAAGGAGGTAGTAATGCAAACAGTGGATGGAGCCAGCAGTAGATTCTGCCCTTATCCAAAGGGCTCTGAGGGACTGATGAATATTTTCGGCTCCATTTGTCCATAGGCAAAGTGAGAACAAGCACATAATTATCTGAGTAAAAACGATGCTGATATGTATGAGTCTACCAGAGCTGTAGCTAACAATTTTGTCACCTGAGGCAATTCATTTGGGAGAGGGGAGGTTGCTTGCTACTGGGATTGGGGCTGAGGAGCAGGTCTGGGCAGGCCAGGAGGAACTCCTTGAGTGTGGTATGATGGGAGATGAAGTATAAATTCTGTTACCTTGGGGTAAGACCCCTCCTCATTATAGCTTTGGCCTATGTACACTTAGGGAAATATAGACTCCTGCACAAAATATATAGCTGCATCTGAGAATTTGCATGAATGCATGTGTAAAATGACTGTAGAATAGTTTGTAGGGGTATTTTTCTTTCACAGGATCACAGACTTCCTGAGTTGGAAGAGACTTTAGCAACCAGATATTCCAATCTGTATTTGCAAAAGAATCCTACTAAATATACCTAATGAATGGTCATCCAAACCCTGCTTGAAGACCTCCAGTAAAGGGTAGGTCCCTATCTTCTGAGGCTGCCCACTTTTGGATAGCTCTAGTCATTAGGAAGTTTATTGTCTTGGTAGGTCTGAATTTACTTCTTTGTAGCTTCTGCCCATTCATCATTCCTAGTCCTTTCCTTAAGGGTTGGACAGAACAAGTCTAATAACTATTCCATACTGAAGCACTTTAGTTACTGGAAAGCAGACATCATATCTCCACAGGACTCTAATTGACAAACACCCACATTCTCCTTGTTACATAGCAAAAGATATTTCATTGAGTCAGTGTGGTCAAGGGAAGCAGGCACCTTCACCAAGTGGGCCTAGAGTTGCAGGTGAAGTACATGGCCCATCAGTTATGAGGCTGATATAGTGGAAAGTGTGCTTAACTTGAAGTCAGGAGCAGTGAGGTTACTCTTAGCTCAACTGTTTAGTAGCTAAGTTAACTAATGTTTTTGGTTCTCAGTTTCTTCATTTTAAAAATGGGAACAAAAACACCTCATAATATCTCATAGGACTGAGATCAGGAAAGTGATGTGTAAATGGGTCATTATTTTTCTGTCCCTGTCATTTTACATGAAAGTATAGGATATTAAAGCTGTAAGAGCACTTCCAGTCATCTAAATATTTTATAGATGAGTAAACAGAGCTTCCCAGAATAGACCAATAGAGGGAGGTAGAAAGCACAGTGGATCGAGAACTGGATCTGGATGCAGGAAGACCTGCATCCTCAGCCTCAGATATTTAGTAACTATGTGACCCAATGCATGCTTGCCTCAGGCTTCTCATTTGTAAAAATGGAGATTATAATAGGTTTGTTGTGAGGACAAAATGAGGCAATATTTGTAAAGCATTTTGTAAACTATAGTGTCATATAAAAATTACGTTTCATTGTGCTCAAAGATTGTATAAGAAGTAGTGGAAATGATACTTGAACTCAGGTCTCAAGCCCAGCCTTAGCCCTTTTTACACATTTTCCCCATTCTTTACACTCTTTGCTACTGTTTTCCATTTTCCACTCTTACCTTTCTTTTTGGAGACCCTTACTTGCAGAAGCTGTATGAGCCAACAGATGAAAAGCATACTGATGGGAGAGTGACCTTCTGTACCCTTGCAGATTTCCCCAAGGTGCTTTTGGCTATGGCAAGCAGGCATAGCAATCATTTTTTCCAGCTCCCTCATTTTACAGATGAAGAATCTAAGGCCCAGAGGATTCACATGTCTTGTCAAGGTCACACAGAGTTAAGAGCTGAGCTAAGACTGAAACCATGACCTTTTGGCTCCAGTAGAAAATAAGCTCCTTGAGGAGAGGCACAGTTTGATTTTTATGGTCCCTGGCACATAGTGGGTGCTTAATTGAGTGGAATTGTCTTTCAATTGAATACCCTTTCCATTACATCCCTCCAAAATCTATAGTTGCTGTTTAGTTGTTTTCGGTTGTATCTGATTCTTCCTAATCCCATTATGGTTTTCTAGGCAAAGATACTGGAAAGATTGATCATTTCCTTCTCCATTTTCCTTTATAGTTGAGAAACTGAGGCAAACAGGATTAAATCCCTTGCTAGTTTTGCATAATTGTTGAATGTCTGAGGCCAAATTTGAACCAAAATCCTCCTGATTCCAGCCCTGATCCTCTACCCACTGCACCACCCGGCTGCCTAGACAATTCATAGAGGAGATGTTATAAAGGGTGTATCTCAAGTGTTTTCCAACATATATATTAGATTTAGACATTTGTTTCTGTTCTAGTTTGAGATTTATTAGTAGGGGCACACTAAAAGGACAAAAATGCAACATGGAATGATATGGACAGCAAAATATGATATAGTTGTGAACTTAGTGGGGAGCACACAATGGAGGACTAATGTCAAAAAGACTCAGGAGTGGGGCAGCTAGGTGGTGTAGCGAATAGAGGACCATCCCTGGAGTCAGGAGGGCCTGAGTTCAAATGCAACCTCAGACACTTGACACATTTACTAGCTACCTGACCTTGGGCAAGTCATTTAACCCCAATTGCCCTGCTTTCCCCGCCTCCAAAAAACAAACAAACAAAAGACCCAGGAGAACAGAAGAGTGGTGAGCTAAGAAGATCAAATCATCTGGGTTAATTATGCTATTGAGTAGCTACTCAATGTGTGGAATTTTATCAGGTTCTTAAAGTGAACTGAACCAAGAACTGAACTTCCATATTAACTCAGGAGAGAAAGAAAATACGTTTTGTGTCAGCTTCACGGATGTTAGTGCAGTGGATCAAGTGCTGGACCTAGGGTCAGTAATAGTCATCTTTCTGAGTTCAATTGTGGCCCCAGACACTAGCTATGTGACCCTGGTCAAGTCACTTAACTCTTTTTGCCTTGGTTTCCTCATCTCTAAAATGAGTTGGATAAGGAATGGCAAACAGCTCTAGTACCTTTGCCAAGAAAACCCCAAATGGAGTCACGAAGAGTCCTAAGACTAAAAATGAATGAACAATGAAAAATAGATGGTAAACAACACCTGTTCTGTTCCTAGTTTCTGAGGAGGGAAGCTATGTATGTTATCCTTAATTATGTTTGCCATGTGATCTTTATATATTTTTATAGTTGATTTTTGAAATGTTGCCATCATTTCTAGTTACAGTTTTCTTCCCTCCCTCCCTCTGTCCCTCCATTTGAACGGTTCTTTGTAATGAAAAAAGGAAACCAAACCAATAGGTAAAAGGAATATGACTGATTTATATGTAACATGGCATTATTTCTTCTCTGGAAATCAGATCAATTTCTAGGATTTAGTTTATTTTTTAATATTTAAAATGTTCATTTACATTATTATAACTGTTCTGGTTTTACTTATTTGACTGCATCAGTTCATACAAATATTTCCATGTGTTTTTGATGCCTCACATTTGTCATATCTAATAGAATAATAATATTCCATGAATCTACAGATTTTTTGGTCTTTTCTTAATTAATAGACACCAAATTTGTTTCCAGTTCTTTGAAAGTGCTACTGGATAAGTTTTGCATGAATTCACATGTATAATCAATATTATATTGCTTGCCTTTTCAAGGGGTGGAGGAGGGGGAGGAAGGAAGGAGAAAATTTGGAAGTCAAGATTTTTAAAAATATCTTTACTTATAACTGGGAAATAGTTAATGAAATAAAAATATATTTTAAGAAAGAAAGTGCTACCATAAAGATTTTTGGCATATATAGGACTGGTCTGTCTCTTATCTCCTTGGAATATAGTCCTAATAGTGCTATCACTGGGTCAGAGGATGAAAACAATTTATTCATCTTTCTCCCATTATTGTAAATTGTTTTTCAGAACAGCTGTGCAGAGCTCCACCAATAGTGTATTAGTGTGCATGTCTTTCCATAGCACTTCCAATGACTGTTTTCACTTTTTAGGTCATCTTTTTCAATTGGCTGAGTGTGATGTGAAGCTTATGTGATCTTTACATATGTTGGAAGTAAGTTAGATGCTAGTGGGCAGAGAGGAAGATGGTCAACACAGAAAACTGAAACAAAGGGAAAGACTCAGGAGAGGATTTCCTGTTCTTGGTTTGTCCTCATTACAACATCATTTTCCAGCTCAGCAGTGGAAGCAAAATGCTTCTTTACTTAATACTTTGGATTTTCCCTAATGTGTCTATTCCTCTGATGTTATCTTAAGATGTCTCTGGCCTGCCTACGGCTTGGGCTTATAGAAAGTGGACTGATACCTGAGTATAATTGGGTTGTTCAGGAATTTGTTGGCTTATAAATGAGGAGCCTGAAGAGAGCATAAAGGTCATCTTGACCAACCCCCTAATTTTACGGACAAGGAAACAGTGACCTAATAAGTTTGCAGGTGCTACAAAGGTAGTAAGTAGGAAAGCAAAGATTTAAACCCAGATCTTTTGACTCTGGATTCAGTGTTTTTACTGATGTACATTCATTCCTTTAATGAGTTGGCACTAGCTCCCACCTCATTTTTATTCCCTATTGGTGGAAATGACAACTTTGGTTCAAATAAGCAGGAAGTATGAGACTGGCCAACCTGAGCACAACAATACTTATGTTTGACTTTAGCCCTCACCTGCCCTTCCTCCCAGAGGGTTGAGGACATCCACTGCTCAGTTAATCCCTGGTCCTGTGGATTCACAAGCTAAGACTGAGTGACTGGTGGTATTTGAAATGCTATATACACAGTTCGGCAAATAAAGGACATAACTGTTTACCCATTAATCACTTGGGGGCCACTAGTCAAAACATTTTCTCTGTGAAAATGCCTTTCCTATTTTGTATCAATTAATATTGGATGGAACTCCAGAGCCATACTTAATCTGTCGTAAGACTTTTATTTGCTGTCAGGAATATATACATGAAAAATGCTCTATGCAATATTTTAATTAATAAAAATATGCTGAGAAGCATATTTTTTTCCTAAAGCATGTTTTATTATACTTCATTACACTTCCCAATTTAATAGACACATATATTATGTCCTGTTGCCATGGGAACCGCATAGGGACAGTCTGTTTATGGGCTGTCGGTCGTAGTTATAAAACTCTCACAAAGACGAAATTGTTTCTTACAAGTTTAAAAGGAGCTGTGCTCCGCTTACAGTATGGATAATTTACCCCTGGGCTTGGAGTCATGGAGAGGGGTCTTTGCTTGATTTAGATACTGGTACTTCCTATTATGAAGCTCTCCAATTTTAATTATTTCGGGCCCAAGTTCATGCTGGTATAACTCCAACTATATTGAGAGTAAATATAAAAACGCCTGATCTCCAATCTCATAGCAAATGAGAATCTTTAACACTGGAATGAGTGAAGACTGCTGAATTATTTTAACCTTATAAGAGAAAAACCATCAGCAGAAATCTGTATAAGTGTTCCACTAAAGAAGGCAGAGACACAGATAAGAGCTCAATTGTAGAGTGGGGAAAAAAAAATGTCCTAATGGTTAGGCCCTGCCTCAGTGGCCTGCTAAAGCTTCAAATGAACACTACAGGCTTCATCTTGATAATAAAAAGTAATTTGGTTTTTTATTCATGTATTTTCCACGTGTTAAATTCATATTTTTTCCCCTGAAAATCATCTACTCTTTCTGTCTGATTTTTTTTCCATATTAAAACTAAGACTGGGTCTGATTTTCACATCAAAATGCTGTTTGAAAACATTTTTTTTCCTTGACTTTTTCCAACTGTTTAATTCCCAGTGAAAGGTTTACACTTTCCTGCCATAAGCCCCCTAACTGGCAGGAGAGAGGAGCTCAGTTTCACCCCAGTGCAAATTGTTTTTCCAATCAGTTCCTGATTTCATGTCTAAAGCAGAGATGCTGCTTTTCAGTTAAGCAAGGCAGGGCAATATGAATTCCTTTCTGAAACCTCTTCTCCCAGACTTTGTCTCCCTTTCGCTCACAATGCCCTGAATCACAATTCTTGACTATAATGAATGGGATTGCTCAGGATGGAGAGAAAACTCTCCCACTGGTTCAGTTATTGCTTTGAAAAGTACATGAATTTTCATACTGCTACAATAAAACCTTGCTAATGAACCTTGAGAAACAGAAGGCTTTTGGTTAATTTAACTTTTGTTTATGAGATCCCTAAGATTTTTGACATTCACTGTTGAAAATCTTTCTTAAATAAATAAATTAACCCATTTTTCTGTCTTTATATGTCTTTACATTATATTATATTATTTCTTTACATTATACATGACTAGAATCTTTCTTTCTTTGATGACTGAAGATGTTACAGCACCTCATGGTCAGAAGCTATCTCATTTGACAGTAAAAGGGACAGGACAGTTAACTGCCTCATATTGGTGGTGAGGGGGGAAAGAAGGAAAAAACGGAGAAAAAGAACTTTGCATGATAATTTTATTATGTATTTAACAGGAATAACAAGTAATAGATAATAGATTATAAAATGTTAATAATGCAAAGCTGTAAACAAAACAGGACCATGGAAATCCTACTCAAGGACAGTGATACAGAAGAAAGATTCCAGATCCTGGAGTAATCTACCTTGGAAGCTTAATACTTGTGTGATATCCTGCAATTTATTTAAACTCTCTAGGCTTCCATTTCCTCATCTCTAAAATAAAGGCATTGGATTATAACCCCTCGTTGGCCCCTTTGAGCTATTTTCAACAGAGCTGTTACTCATTTAGTAGACCAGTTCATCTGTAATCAAGAACCTTGTAAATCTAGAATTAGAAGTACCTTTGGAAGCCATGTAGTTCAACCTACTGATTTTACAGCTGAGGTGAAATTTGAACACAGATCTTCTAACTCTGGACATGATAGTTCTATTCTACCCAAGAGAGCTCACAGTGGACCTCAGATCTGATAACATATAGGGACAAGGGGCACTATCCTATCATTTTTGTACTCAGCCTGGATCAATCCCTTTTGCCTGTCCAGAATATGGAGCAACACTCCTGGCTTGGGTTAGAATTAAAGGATGTAGCAACAATTAAAGGTACCAGCTTAGTTAGCTCTGTTGAGAGAAAGAGATTGAAGGTCATTACAACATGTTAGTAGGCATTTTCAAAGTGCTTACCAGACACTATGCTAAGTGTTGGAGATACAAATAAAGACTACAACAGTTCCTGTTTTCAAGGAGCTTATATTCTAGTGTGGGAGACAGAATATAAATATGACTTCTTGTTTAGTCATTTAATTTGTGTCTAACTCTTTGTGTTTTCTTTTGGGGTTTTCTTGGCAAAGATGGTGGAATGACTTGCCATTTCCTTCTCTAGCTCATATTACAAATATGGAACTGAAGCAAACAGGGTTAAGTGACTTACCCAGGGTCACATAGTCAGTAAGTATCTAGGTCAGATTTCACCTTATATATTTTTTAATTTAAAAATTTATTTATTTATTTATTTTTAGTTTTCAACATCCATTTCCAGAAGATTTTTAGTTACAATTTTTTCTCCCTGTCTTTCTCCTACTCCCACCCCAAAATAGTGAGCCTACTCAATACACCTTCTTCCAATCTGTTCTCTCTTATATCCTCTCCATCACCCCCCTAACTTTCTAGTAGGGCAAGATGGATTTCTATACCCCAGTGCCTGTATATCTTATTTCTCAGTTGCATGTAATAAACAATTTTTTTAAACATTGGTTTTTAAAACTTTGAGTTCCAGATTTTTCCCCCTTCTTTCCTTCTCACCTGCCCCAACTGGGAAGATAAGCAAATCAATATAGGTTGTACATGTGTAGTTACCCAAATAATTTCCACAGTAGTTATATTGTGAAAAACTAACTATATTTCCCTTGATCCTATCCCGTCTCCCACTTATTCTATTTTCTCCTTTGACCCTATCCCTCTTCTAAAATGTTTGCTTCTAACTACCTTCTCCCCCAATCTGCCCTCCCTTCTATCCTTCCGCCTCTTATCTCCTACACCCTATTTTCCTGTAAGGTAAAATACCCAATTGAGTGTGTATGTTATTCCCTCCTTAAGCCAAATTCAATGAGAATCAGGTTCTCCCATTCCCTTTCACCTTCCTTCTCTTCCCCTCCACTGTAACAGTTTTCTCTTGTCTCTTTTATGAGAGATAATTTACCCTAATTTATCTGTCCCTTTCTCCTTCTCCCTATAAATTCTTCTCTCACCTCTTAATTTTATTTTTTAGATATCATCCCTTCATATTCAAACTCATCCTGTGCTCTCTGTCTATGTATACATGAACATACATATGCCCACACTCACATATATATTTATATACATATATACCCTCCTATACATACATATGCATGTATGTATACACATACACATATTCCCTTCAACTATCTTCATACTGAGAAAAGTCTTATGAGTTATAATTATTGTTTTTCCATGTGGAAATGTAAATAGTTCAACATTAATAAGTTCCTTATGATTTCTTTTTCCTGTTTACCTTTTTATACTTCACTTTCTTCTTGTATTTGAAAGTAAAATTTTCTATTCAGCTCTGGTTTTTTCATCAGGAATTCTTGAAAATCCTCTGTTTCATTGAATGACCATATTTTCCCCTGTAGACTCAGTTTTTCTGGGTAGGTGATTCTTGGTTTTAGTCCTAGCTCCTTTGACCTCTAGAATATCACATTCCAAGTCCTTCTATCTCTTAATGTAGAAGCTTCTAGGTCTTGTGTTATCCTGATTGTGTTTCCACAATACTCCAATTGTTTCTTCTTGACGGCTTGCGGTATTTTCTCCTTAACCTGGGAACTCTGGAATTTGTTTATAATATTCCTAGGAGTTTTCTTTTTGGGATCTTTTTCAAGAGGCAATTGGTGAATTCTTTCAATTTCTATTTTGCTCTCTGCTTCTAGAATATCAGGGCAATTTTCCTTGAAAATTTCTTGAAAGATGGTGTCTAGGCTCTTTTTGTGATCATGGCTTTCAGGTAGTCCAATAATTTTTCAATTATCTCTCCTGGATCTATTTTCCAGGAGTTTTTCCAATGAGGTATTTCACATTGCCTTCTATTTTTTCATTTGTTTGGATCTGTTTTATAGTATCTTGATTTCTCATAAAGTCATTAGCTTCCAATTACTTCAATCTAATTTTGAAGGAGTTATTCTCTTCAGTGAGTTTTTGAAATTCCTTTTCCATCTGGAAAATTCGACTTTTTAAGGTGTTCTCCTCACAGGATTTTTGGGCCTCTTTTGCCATTTGAGTTAGTCTATTTTTTAAGGTGCTATTTTCTTCATTGTATTTTTGGTTCTCCTTTAGCAGGCTATTGACTCACTTTTCATGATTTTCTTGCATCATTCTCATTTCTCTTCCCAATTTTTCCTCCACTTCTCTTACTTGATTTTCAAAATCCTTCTTGAGTTCCTCTACGGCCTGTAATCAGTTCATGTTTTTCTTGGAGGCTTTTGATACAGGATTTCTGACTTTATTGTCTTCCTCCTGTTCCATGCCTTGATCCTTTTTGTCCCTAAAAAAGGATTCTGTGATCTGTTTGTGCATTCTCTGCTTGCTCATATTGCACCCCCCTCCCCAATTACTTGACTTTTGAGCTCTTTGCCATGGCAGATCTCTGCTTCCCGAATGGAGAGAGCTTTGTCCCAAATTGCTGGGGTTTTTGCAGCTACTGGAGCTATTAGGAGGGTGCCCTCTCTATAGCCCACACAAGCTCTGGCTCACTGAGCACACATCCCAGGAC
>CM053580.1:492400865-492441133 GCA_028627135.1 Pseudochirops cupreus
CAATGGAAAAGGTTCTAGATTTAGAATCAGAAAACCTGGGTTTGAATCCTAGATCTGCCATTTATAGCCTGTGTGATTGTGGTCAAGTCATTTCAGTCCCCCTGGACCTTAATTTCCTCATCTGTGAAAAAAGGGGTTGGACCAGATGGTTTTGAAAGTCCTTCAACTCTAAGTATTCTCTTTTTCCCTTTGAAAGTGATGCTTATTGAGAGTTTTATCTCTCTGTAGAGGTGTATCTGCTAAGTTCTACTCATGAACCATATCTTTTGCCCAGTGAATGGGAGAACAGCCTTTGGGCTGGTCAGCAGCTGTATTCATTTCTTGGAAGGGTGCATTGCTGTTTCTGGCTCAGCCTCATTTCATCAATGCTGCAGGCCTGGCTCTGTTCCAAGTCCACATTGGTGGGGAATCCATCTGGCTGTTTCATGCTATAGCTTGCACATAGATGGCATTAATAGCTAACTAATGTGGATCATCTTCAATCTGTCTTCCATTTTATCCAGTCCTTGGGGATGGTGCCTGTCAAAGTTAGCGATAACATTTTTCCATCTATGCTGCAGTTTATGATCATGGATTATTCTATTATACTTTTTGTAAATATGACTTACAGGGCACCGTCCCCATCTGGTGGTCTTCCTAGGCCTTTGGCCACTCCTTAACTGTCTTCTTTTTTGTTTGCTGATTTTATAAAATAAATTTTTATTAGTAATCTTTTTTAAAAACCAAATATACTTTCCAAAGACTTTCTTCCTTTCACCCCTCTGAGATAGAAATATCTTATAACAAAGAATAGAAAGAAAAATAGGGGAAAAAGTTTGTTAACATTAATCATCATTTTGAAAAAAATCTGACATCATATGTAATGTTTCATAGCCATGGCTACCCATCTCTGCAACAAAGGTAATGAGATGCTTCTAACCTTGGTCATTTTCATTTTATAATCTTCAGGGTTGACTGCTTTTCAGAGTGGGAAACCTGGGGCCTCAGGTTACATGTGGCCCCTCTTGGTTCTCAAATGGAGCCCTTTAATTGAATCCAAACTTCCCAGAAAAAATCCCCTTAATAAAAGGATTTGTTCTGTAAAATTTGGACTCAGTCAAAAGACCCCACCCAAGGACCTAGAGGACCACATGTGGCCTCCCTGCCTCAGGTCGCCTACCCCTGTTAGTTGTTATTGTTCTTTCCATGTACACTATTGTAGTTATGGTGTATGTTGTTTAAAGTATCTTTGAAGAGCATTCTTATCAACTGACTTTCAATTGACCTAGGGATGTTGGGTGGAGGTAACCTGCTCATCATATGTAGCAGCATCCTGCCCAAGGTGACTTAGTGAAATCAACAAAATAAACCAGTTAATAAAGCTAGGTGGTGCCATAGCACATGGAGTTCTAAGCTGGGAGTCAAGGAGACTCATCTTCCCAAGTTGAAATCTGACCTCAGAAACTTACTAGCTGTGTGACCCTGGGCAAGTCACTTAACCCTATTTGCTTCAGTTTCTCCATATATAAAACGAACTGGAGGAGGAAATGACAAACTAGTCCAGTATCTTTGCCAAGAAAACCCCAAATGGGGTCACAAAGGGTCAGATACAACTGAAATGACTGAACAAAAACAATGAAGCATTTCTTAATCATTGGCTATTAATTAATCTCCTAGTGTTTTAGCTTCTTCATTGGCAATATGGAGGATTGGACTGGATGGTGTCTAAAGTGACTTTTAGTATGTGCCAAACATTGTGTTCGATGTTCAGGATATGAAGATAAATATGAAACAGCCTATGTCTTAATGTCTCCCATTGGAGACGTATAAGTATATAGAAAATATATACCAAAAATAAGACCAAAATTTATAATGAGATCAAAATTTAATTGGTGGCGGAGGGGCAAGCAGAAATTATTGCAGGCAGTGGGGACAAGCCACATGTAGAAGGTGACGTTTGAGTTGAACTTCTGTTGAAACAGAAATTTTTAGCAGCAGAGTGAGATATTTTACATATCTTTCCTTCATCAAAATTATTTTTTCCAACCTCCCTTCATTATATGTGCCTTTTCGACTTTGCTTACCCAGATGGTTATAACTGGGAATAGAAGGCTATTTTTGGAGAGGTGACCTTGTTTTCAAAGGCCTCACAAGGTCATGGGCATATTTTAAAAAATCCTAACTTCTACCAGTCAGTCAGTCAACAAGCATTTATTAAGCTTTGTGATAGGCAGAGTGTAAAGAGCTGGGGACACAAAGAAAGGTAAAAACACAATTTCTGTCCTTGAGGAGCCCGCCTTCAAATGGAGGATGCACTATGTAGATGACTATATACATACTAGAAGATACAGTTCTAATGAGAGATCCTAGGGAAGGTGCTAGTCTCCTAGAGAAAGTAGGATTTGAACTGAGTCTTGAAGAAAGCTAGGGAAACCGGGAGGAGGAGGTGAAGAGGGGAGCCATTCCAAATATGGTGCCCAATCAGTGAAAAGACCCTAAATCAGAGATGGAATATCATGTTCGAAGAAGACCAAGTGGGCCAGTGTAGCCAGATCAGGGAGGGCAGTAAAGTGTAAGAAGACTGGAAAAGCAGAAAGGGGGCAGACTGTAAAGGACTTTAAAGTCAGAGAACTTTTATTAGATCCTGAAGGTAATAGCAAGCCAGTCACCAGAGCTATTGAGGAACCGGATGTAGGTGAGGTGACGTGATCAAACCCATGTCTCTTCAACGCATTTCTCATATTAGTTTTCTGTGTAACGATGATAGCAATTGTCATTTATGTACTGCTTCAAAATTTACAAGGTGCTTAATATACATTATTTCACTGGAGCCTTAAAAAAACCCCACTAGGCAAATACAGTAGATATTAACACCTTCCTTTTGCAGATGAGGACACTGAACCTCATTTCAGAGAAATTAGGTGACCTGGTGATCCTTGCCCAGTTCCTAAGTGGCAAAGATAGGATTTGAATCTAGTTATTCCTGACTCTAGGTCCCACGCTCTACCTCCTAAGTTTTATGAACCTCGATGACTATGCTTCTCTCTAATCCAATATGAACCACTTTAACAAATATAATTTTATGAGCTTGTGTCATAGGCTTTACCAAAGGCCAATTATAAAACATCTATTTCATTTCCTAGAACCATTGATTTTCTAATTAATTGGCAAAAATCTATTATTTCAGCCTGACAGAATATTTTCTTTATAAACCCGTCTTATCTTTTGTATATGATCCTATTGTGTTCTATCTGTTTAAAGATTGTTCATCTTCTTATACTTCTTTCATTATTTTACTGAGGCAGTGTTCCTGAATTAAAATAGCTGGGCTCAGCCTTCTTACCTTCTCTGAAGAATGGTATCACATCTGCTTTTCTACTAATCTTATAATATGTCTTGAGTGCTATATTTGAAAACAATTATAACCAATTCAGTAGACACTTGCTAATTCCCTTATTAGCTTAGGATGCATATCATCCAGACCAAATTGTTTATGTTCCCATTAATTCTAAGTATTCCCTCACCTGCATTTTGCCAATAGTTATTTTGCAATGTCTCCATTACTTTCTTATTGTGCGAATTTATTTTTCTAATTTGACTTGGTAAACACGGGTTGAAAAATGAGTACAATTGCTCAGCCAAGTTTAGAGCCATAATAATTTAGTGCCCCATCTTCATTATTAGCAGGCTTATTTTCTGTAGAGTCTATATTTCTCCCCTGGTAGGATTGTGAAAACTCTTTATCTTTCATTTTTTTCTCCTTGCTTCTGACTAGCATTAATTCTGTTCTGAATTTTCATTGACTAGATCAATTCCTGCTATATCTTTATGGATAGAGTAGGTGTTTCTTTCTCAGCCCCTCCCTATGGGACCATAAAATAAATTATGGACATTAATTTTCATGTCTTAGAAATCAAACCATTGAAAACTGTTAACAGGAATTTAATAAATGACTCTGATCATTGGCCTTGATAAGAACTTAAACCTTTTGATACTGGCACTTTCAAATCCTGTCATCACCTGTGAAAGATCTTCTGCTCTTAACTGATCATTATAAACACTAGTTAGGTTATATCACATGCAGGAGCATGGGGCAGGAGAAGAGAACTTATCTGTGAATCTCACCACTGACAGCAAGTCTAGCCCAATAATCTAAAGCTTAGAGAGGTGTGATTGGCATACTATAGAGAGGTTACTGATAAACACAGTAATTAATGATATTAATAATCCTCCAAAATATCTCCATATCTATCTATCTATCTATCTATCTATCTATCTATCTATCTATCTATGTATCTATCTATCTATGTATCTATATATCTATCTATCTATGTATCTATCTATCTATGTATCTATCTATGTATCTATCTATCTATCTATGTATCTATCAGACTTTTCACAGGATTGTTCCGAGGATCAAAAGGAATAAACTTTCTGCATAAATCATAAAGTGCTCTAAAAACATCAGTTATTTTGTTCCTATTGCCTTTTCTTTTTTCATCACTACAACAGAAGGTGCAGATGAAGTAGCAGCATGGCATAGGGACCAGGTTGTCATATATTTTATATTTATCATATTGTGTTATGCTGTTTTTCTGGAGAAAAAAAAGGATGCTGGTCCCTAAGACACAGAATTTCCAAGGCAAGGAATAAATATAGATGATGCCTTTGTTTTTTTGTTTCAGGCTTATCTTCCCTTCAGTGAAGACATATTTCAAGTTATATCCCCTCCCTCTTTATTCTTCCTACCTTCTTGCTCCCTTCTTTTCTCTTTCAGGATATCTTCATTTGAATCCCTTTGTCAATTTTCCCCATAAATATTCTTTCTTTTTACTCTTAATGACTCTCAGACATGTTGAGGCTTCTGAAAAACAGTAGCCTTATCTCCATCTTGCAACATATAGACATTGATTTATCAGTTTGGTCTTTCTATGCTACACGTAATTGCTTGCCTTACCAATTTTATGAATTATGATACTCAGTATTTTGCCATTTCACAATGGACTGAAAGATGCTGACAATATAAGACCCCACTAAGCTTATTGTTTTTCTTTATGAAAAACTATTTGATCTAGAAGAGCAAATCATTGCCATTCAGTCTTTTTTATAACAAGGTCTCTCCCACCTACACATCAGAATAATTTAGGATTCATTGAAAGGTGCAACATTAGAAATAACACTTCCCAAAGAACCTGTGATTATAAACTCAGGATGAAGCATGAGATAGGGAGAAGTGTGCTCTCTGAAGGTGTTCATCAGTGTGATGGAGGAAATCCAGTTGAGAGTCCAAGTTGAAGAGGAATTCCTTATGATTAATGAGGTTCTCCAAATACTTATTTTTATGAATAACATTGTGATGATTTCATTAAGCCCTGGAAGACTGGACAGCCTCCTGGGAGATATTTATAATCGCAAAGGAGTTTGACTTGGAACAAGAAAGATTAAATAGATAAAGAATATCTTCTTCTGTTGCCTAGATTACAACACAGGCCCATGGATTTAGGACTGGAAGGGACCTTAGAAGCCATCTACTCTAACATTCTCATTTTACATATGAGACAACTGGAGCCCAGAGAGGTTTTTGACTTATCCAAGGTGGCAAAGTTAGAATATGAACTCATTTTTCTGACTTCAAAGACAGCACTTTTTATGTGCCACTATTTGTGTGGACAATCTATAGGACTTGTTCATCAACACACATATCTTTGGTAGACAAAAGAGAGGGACAATAAGTTGGATCTAGAGTTAAACTAGAGGAGGAGAGTAGGCCAAATTGCCTTTAGGAATTCGCAAGCCTCTTTTAGTGACCACATGTTTCCTATGACAAGGAAGGTCTATTAAAAATTCTAGTCTTCTACCACTGTTACTGTAGGATAGCAATATGGAGAATAAGAAAAATTCCTAGGAATTAATAATACATGTTACATAGTGATCAATAGAAGCTTAGCAGGTATCAGCAGACTGCAACAAATGGCCAAGAAGACTAGGATTAAAGATGCCATCAGGAAATGTCATCAAGAAATTGGACGATATTAAAAAGGTAGGTGCTGCTCATGTGGTAAGGGCAAGGGATTACAGCTGGCTAGCCACAGGGCTCCTCTGGTACATTAGTAACATTGAGAGATCTAGTAGAAGGTCTCTAACATGTTGGACTAGCCTGCTGTGGCATTTTATTTATCTTTTAAAATATTTAATACTTTATTTTAACATTTATTTAAAAAAAATTGAGTTCCAAATTCTCTTCCTTCCTCTAGCCTCTCCCTCACTCATGGAGAAAGCAAAAAATATGATATTGGTTATATGTGAAGTCATTCAGAACTTAGGTCCATATTAACCATGTTGCAAAAAGAGCAGGAAACATACAGAAAGTGGAAAAAGTTCTTCAGTCCTTTCTTTGGAGGTGGATAGGATTTTTTATTGTGAGTCCTTTAGCATTGCTTTGGGTCATTGTCTTGATTAGAGTAGCTAAATTGATTATTGTTATGACATTCATATTACTGCATACAATTTCTCCTGGCTCTGTTCACTTCATTTTGCATCAATTCATATAAGGCTTCCCTGTTTTTTCTGAAATGATTCCTCTCATCATTTCTTATAGCATGATAGGATTCCATCACAGTTATATACCAAAACTTGTCCAGTCACTCCTCAACTGATAAGCATCTCTTCAATTGATGTTCATCTCCTCAATTTCTCAGTCCTTGCCACTACAAAAAGAACGGCTAGAAATATTTTTGAACATATAGGTCTTTTTCCTTTTCCTTTTATCTCTTTAGGGTACAGACCTAGTAGTGATATTGCTGGGTCAGAGGTTATGGACAGTTTTATTGTGTTTTGGACATAGTTCAAAATTGTTCTCCAGAATGGTTGGACAAGTTCACAATTTTACCAATAGTGCTTTAGTGTTCCTATTTTTCCACATCCCCTCTAGCAATGTCCTTTTCTTTTTCTCTTGTTAGCATTCTGATAAGCAATCTGCCTTAGAGTTGTTTTAATAATTTGCATTTCTCTAATAAATTGTGACTTGGAGCATTTTTTCATGTTGTTATTAATAACTTTGATTTCTTCTTCTGAAAACTGCCTATTCATATCCTTTGGCCATTTAGCAATTGGTGAATGACTTGTATTTTTTATAAATTTTGTTCCCTTCTCTATACATTAGAGAAATGAGACCTTTATTAGGAAACTTGCTGTAAATATTCTTTCCCAGATTCCAGCTTTCTTTTTAATATTGGTTGCATTAGTTTTGTTTGTGCAGAACTTAAAAAAAATTTCATGCAATTGAAATTATTCATTTTACTTCCTGTAATCCTTTCTTTTGCTGCTTTGGTCATAAACTCTTTCCTTAATCATAGATCTACAGGTAAATTGTTTCATGCTCTGATAATTTGCCTATATCATCCTTTATGTGTAAATCATGTACTCATTTTTACCTAATCTTGATATACCATATGAAATGTTGATTTATGTCTGCTTTCTGCCAAACAGCTTTCAGGTTTTCCCAGAAAATTTAGTGAGTTCTTGACCTAAAACCTTGGATTTTTAGGTTTATCAAACACTGGATTGCTATGCTCATTTACTGCTGTGTACTGTACAAGCTAATTTATTTCACCTATCCACCACCTTATATCTAACCAGTACCAGATTGTTTTGATGGTTACCTGTTTGTAATATAGTTTCAAATCTGGTACTGCTATGCAACCTACCTTCACATCTTTTTCCATTGACTCCTTTGATATTTTTTACCTTTTATTCTTCCAGATGAATTTTCATATTATTTTTTCTAGCTGTGTAAAATAATTCTTTGTTAATTTGATTATCATGGCACTGAATAAGTAAATTAATTTAGGAAAAATTGTCATCTTTATTATATTGATTCTGTCTACCCATGAACAATTAATATTTCTCCAGTTGTATAGATATGTTTTTATTTGTGTGAAAAATATTTTTGAATTATATTCATATAGTTCCAGAATTTTTCTTGGTAGATATATTCCCAAGTATTTTATATTGTCTATGGCTATTTTAAGTGGATATTCTCTTTTTCTCTTTTCCTCTTAAGTCTAAGACATTTTTTGGTAATTTATAGAGATGCGGGTGATTTACGTGGGTTTATTTATCCTGCAATTTTGCTAAAGTTGTTAACTGGTTCAACTAATTTTTAATTGATTCTCTAGAATTTTCTAAGTATATCATCCTATCATCTGCAAAGAGTGATAGTTTTCTTTGTTGACTATTCTTATTCCTTCAATTTCTTTTTCTTGTTTTATTACCATAGCTAGTATTTCTATTACAATATTGACTAATAGATATGATAATGGACATCCTTGCTTTCACCCCAACTGCTATGGCAAAATTATGAAAGAACATAGATAAAGGTCATTAAGGAGAGGCATCATGGTTGAGTTATAATCTGTAATTTTGGAGAAAGTTCCAAATAAATGATATCATAGATGTACTTGAATATTTGAGAATGTTTGTATGGGAGACCAATAATTCTCATTATCTCATAGCTTTGGGTCTTCAAGGTCAAATACTTTGGCTTGTAGAAATTTTAAGGGTCCTTCTAATTCTGCCCTTTGTTGATTACTTTGGTATTCTTCACCCCCCCCCCCCCCCCCACACACACACCTTTTCAGTTCTGGCACTGCCAACTATTTTTAGAGTATCCACTTTTTTAGTTAGATTTCACAACATTTCTTCTAAAAAGTTTTTAATTTGCCTTTTGAAATTCTTTTTTGAGGACGATAATTTCTGTCCTACTTTCCATTTTTGTTTCTTCTTTTTCTCTGGCTTTATTGACCTTTTAAACCCATTTGGAAGATCTAATGTGCGTCCCACTTCTGGAGTGCTGGTTGTTGTTGCAGTATTATAATGACAGATAGTTACATTATTATTGTACAAAGTGTATGCTTAATAAATGTTTTATGACTATTTTATTCCTCTCTTCTGGGTGTTTCATCTCACTGTCCTTTGCACTGTAATTTTTATTCAATGAAATAGGACCTCATTTGGGAAGCTCTCTGATGATTGTTCTCTTTTCATTTTTCTTTTCCCTTCTTTCTTGTTTTTCTTTGCTGTTTTGAGGTGACAACAGGGAGTAATATATCTTAGATGTGAATTCTTATCTTGCTCAAAGTTTTTCTTTCCCTTTTCTCTCTTTAACTCATACCTTTGGTTTACTTTGTTTCATGTTTCATTTTATTTTATTTTGACAACTGTAAGTCAGACAATAAACATTAATTATGTACTATGTGTGAGGCACTGTGCTGAACACTGAGGATACATATAAAAAAATAGATAGTCGCTGCCCTCATGGAGGTTACAGCTCAATGAGGAAAGATAACACACAAAAGTGAAAGCTGGAAAATGGAATGTTGTGAGAGAAGATACCTGGCGTGGGCAGGAAAAAGGAACCCAAAGAATTCCAAAAACAGTGAAGCTGGTGAGAAGTGAGGTTCTGACTGTCCTTGGCCTTTTCCTTAAGTGGAGATTTTGGAGCTCATGGCTTTTGTCTGAGAAGCAAAGGGTACATTGAGGTGTGAATACCAAGGCTCATTCAATCTTGCAAAAACATGTAATTCCTGGGACAATATGGTATAATGAAAAGTCCAGAGTCCAAAAGTCTTGTAGCTGGTGGGAAATGAATAATGTATATAAATTTTGTAAGTTGGATAACCATTGGATGACCGAAGTAAATAGAGTTACAGAATGTCAGGTTTAGAAAGTACCTGTAAAACCACCTAGGCCAACCTTAGCCTGAACAAGTACCCCCCCCCCCCCATGTCATCTTAAACTAGGGATCATATATTATCCTCTACTTGAAGACTTACAGTGAGGGATTGCCCACTGGTTCTCCTTGCTTTCAGGAATTTTTTCCTTATATCAAGCCTAAATCTGCCTCTTTGCAACTAAAACCCATTGCTTCTGGTTCTGCCCTCTGGGACGATGCTGAACAAATTTAATCCTCCTTTTGAATGAGTGTTCTTCAGACGCTTGAAGAGCATTTCCATGTCTCCCTAAATTTTCCCATCTCCTGGCTAAACAAGTCCAAGTTGATTAAACTGAAGGAAATGCTAACCAGACTCTAAGGTTAACCATTATTCACAACTGCCTTAATGTAGTTTGAATGAGGAAGGTGAGCACCTTAAGAGGGAGCATAGCATGAGATGAGAGTCAGCAGAGAGTAAAGAAAGCTGCCTTTATTGAGGCACAATACAAGGGGAGGTCAAGGAGGTTGGACCTAGGTCAGATCCTGCTGGATTGCCCAGACAAAAGAGGTACCCAAGTTGGTAAAGTCTGCTGGGGTTTCATAGGGTTTTTGGTGGTTCAAGAAGAACTAGAAATTGAGGGGGGGTGAGCATGGAAACTATACCTGGTGTGCCATTCAGGATTTGGAGAATGGTAGTAATTCATGGTAGGGAAATAAATGCTTGTATAATTGGCAATCTAATTGATATTCAGACATTTCATTGGCAAGAAAAGGGAATTTCAGCTATTTTTGTAGACCTCACCTTGACCAGATGGAAGATGGGATTTGAGCTTCCTTGGGGCTTCCTTGTTTATTGAATTGGGAAGGCTACTGAGGTCCTTATAACCACCTAGAAAATACTGGTGCCCTTTTCCCAGTTGACTCCTAGGCAATATTTACCTTGAAAAACCTAGATAATATCCAAATACTGAGGGGTCTCATCCCCCCAAAACAAAGTGCCTTTGTTTTTTCAGTTTTTAGGACCCAGAAATATTCTGTCCTACAGTACCTATTTTTAATCTCTGCAGCAGAGACCATAATTCTATTGTGATATTTCATGAGTGATGTTAGAAAGAGGGAATGGGGCAAACATACATGCATTTCCTGGCAGAAAAGCAGTACTTCTCATCTTGATGTGTGTAGCAATAGAAACTATATTGAACAGTGCAGAGAAATCTAAGGCCTCACTTTTCATTAGTATGAAAACTAACAGTGTTTTGCTGTCAGCAATATTTATGGAGAGGAGATTTTCCATGAATACTGCTTTGCCACAAGGAAACTACCTGTAGTGCTATGGAATATCCTACACTAGAGATTTAGAATTGTCACCAGCTCTTGCTTCATGATATCAGCATCCTCCCAATAAACTGTCAGAAGCTGATTCAAACGAATGAAACCAACAAGCAATCTCCCTCGTTTTTGGTCTTCACAAAGTCAGCATTCTCTTTGCAGGGTCAAATGAGATAATATTTGTAAAGTTAACACAGTGGTTGGCATATATTTCCTTGTTAGACATTTGGGATTCTAAGGCCAAAATGAAACAGTCCCTGCCCTCAAGAAGCTTATATTGTATTGACAGAGGTAACATGTAAACATATAAAAACATAAAAACCAAATACAAGCTAATTTTTTGAAGAGGACTGTTAGCTGGGCTATCAAAAGCTATCATTCAGCTGAGAATAGAAGGAATCATTGTTGTTCAGTTGTTTCCGTCACATCTCACTCTTTGTAACTCCATTTGGGGTTTTCTTGGAGAGAATATTCTGGAGTGATTCACCTTTTCCTTCTCCAGCTCATTTTACAGATGAGGAAACTGAAGCAAACACAGTTAAGTGACTTGCCCAGGGTAATACAGCTGGTAAATGTTTGAGGTGGGATTTGAACTCAGGTCTTCTTGATGCCAGTCCCAGTGCTCTATCTACTACACTACCCACCTGCTCCAATTAAAGGAATTAAGGGAGTCCAAATGGCAAACACTCTCAGCATGGGGGATATTACAGAGACAGGAGATCAAATGTGATGTGTAAGGAACAGCAGCAAGACCAATTTGACTAGACCATAGTGTACAGTAAGGGGTATAATATGCAATGAGTTTGGAAAGGCATATTGAAAATAGGTTTGAAGGGCTTTAAATACCAAAAAAGAACAATCTGTACTTTATCCTAGAGGCACTAGGGAGTCATTAGAAATTATTGAGATGAGGAATACCAAGCTTGTGCTATAAGAATATTAATTTGACTACTGTGTAAGAGATAGATTAGAAATGGAAGAGAGTTGAATCACAGAAACCAACTAAGAGGAAACTGCAATAGTCCTAGTGAAATGTATTGATAGAACTAAAATTGTGGTCATGTGATTTGGGGATAAGGGAACTGATATGGACATAGAATCGACAAGGCTTGGCAATTGAATGGATATGTGGGATAAGGTAGAATGAGGATGACTCCAATGTTGTGAACCTCAATGCCTGGAAGAATGATGGTATGTTCTAAAGAAATAGGGATGTTTGGAAAAGGGGCAAGTGTAGGGGGAAAGAGAATAAGTTCTGGTTTTAGACATGGTAAATTTGAGATGCTCATGGGTTTTCCACTTCATAATGCGTTATAGGCATTTGTTGATGTAGAAGTAGACTTTAGAAGAGAGACCAAGGCTAGATACATAGATCTGTGAGTCACCAACAGAGAACTGATAATTTAATTGATGGTAACTGGTTTCCCTCCTTTCTTTGGCTCAAGTACCACCTTTAGTGTGTGAAATTTCTTAGTGTCTCCCTTCTCTGGTTCCTAGTGCTTTCCTTCCTGAGGTTATGTTGCAAGTGTATGTACCTATACAAATGTATATTATTTCCCCATTAGAATGTAAGTCCCTTGAGGTTAGGAACTGATCTGCTTTTTCTTTTATAACCTCAGAGCATAACACAATGCCTGACCCAAAACAGAAACTTAATCAATGTATGTTGATTGGTTGATGAGTTTACTGAGACAGAGAAGATAGAGGGGAGAGAGGGATCAGGACAGGCAATTGATGTATACTCAGATTTAACGAATGGGATATAGATGTTAATACAGCAATGGAGACTTAGAAGTGGTCAAGTAAGTAGGTCAATTAAAAGATAAAAATTGACTTAATGAAAACTCCAAGAGGAAAGGATATCCAGCATCCAATGCCCAAGAGGATCCAGTCTGAGCTGGTTCCTCTCCATCAACCCTGATTATGTGCTTCCATTGACTGTATTTTCCTTTTTACTTTGAAGATGAGGAAGAAGAGGAAGAAAAGGAAGGAAGATGAAAAAGAAAAGAAGAAGAGAGGGGAGATAAATGAGAGGGCCAGATGGGGGAATGGGAAGAAAAAGAAGGAATGTGAGGACTTCTGCTACGTGTTCTTCCCAGTCAGGGCTATAATCTGGTAACTGGCCAACACAAATTGGGCTATTGAAACCAGGCTGTACTCAAAATGATTTTCCACTATATCATACTCATGGTCATTCAGCCTCTGCTTTAATAAGTCCAAGTGGGGGAAATCCACCATCCCTCAAGACTTTCCATTAGACTTATGGACATCTCTAATTGTTATAAAGTTGTTGTTTTTGTTTTTCTGACATCATCTAAAGTTACCTCATTGCAACTTTCAGTCATTTCCCCTGGTTCCATACTTTGAAGCCAAACAAAACAAAATTCTTCTCATGAAAGCCCTGCTTTGGAGTGGAGAACAAAATTGTTGCTTATCAAAAGGGTAGTGGAAAAATGGCAGAATGGATTAGTACCTGGGTATATTTGGATCACCAAAATCCAAGGAGATTGATGATCATAAAATAATCACTAACATTAATATAGTGGTTACTATGTGCTAGGAACTGTGCTAAGCATTTTATTATCTCATTTAATCTTCACAAATTACTGGGAAGATTATGCACAGGTAAAGAAATTTAGGCCAGAATGTCAATACCACACACAGGGAGTGTCAGGGGGAACTGACCACTTTTCTGCTTCAACTTGTGTTCCTAAAACTTTGCTCTTTTCACGGTAGTTGTTTGGGTTACCCTTTCCTGATGTGCTGGTGTGGTCAAGAATGGAATTTGTCATTCTCCTTCCTGTCTCAGTCTCACTCATCTGATTGTATTCTCATTTAACCTGGAACACTTTGTGCCTGCTTCAAAGAATGGAGTAGGATTACATTTGAGCAAAGTGCTTGAACATCACTCCACTATGTATATTAGGGAGTTCAGAGACCAGCGTCTTTTCTCTATGCTTTCTGGGGGTATTAGGAACTGCTAAATGCATTGCTAGCTTGTATGCACAAATAAGGACATCATTTCTCTTTTCAAAAATTTTCTTTTAGCTGTTTATGACATTGTCTCCTTCCATTTTCCTTAGGAGACCTGGCCTCGAGGAAGTATCACCTTTAATCAGGTATGCATGTCACACAGAAACAACACAGCTGGGGGGCCCACCTGTGAGTATGATACAGATCAGCATATGCCCACATTCCCTTAATTGCCATCTGTTGTTCTGGGATAACTCTGATAAACCTTTATGCCCAGGAAAGCCATGGCCGCCTGTCCTGCGGCAACCGTTTATCATCATTAGCAGAAATGCAAAGGCTGGTGCTTGGAAAATCATCTGCAAAATGATCTAAGAAATTTGTCAGTTCAGGGGACTCTAACTTCAAGAAGCCTCTATTTAAACTTTTCAAAACAATTGTGTTTCCCTGGCTTTTTTATTTTTCAGGGTGTCATACCTTTCCCCATTTCCTCTTGTCTTTTTCCTATGTGGTCTATCTTGCTCTTTTGGTGGTGAAACTTTTAAACATTTGTAATACAAGAGAATGGAACAAAGAATAAAAATATATAAAAATATGATGTTTTATATTTTGACTCTAAGTGAGCATTATGTATTCTGTTTTATTCCTGTTTGGACACTCTTAGCTGGATCTGAAGAAAAGCATCTATTCAGATGAAAACCAAAAAAGAACAAGGGAAAAAAAAACTTTAAAAAATCCAGATGTGTTATCTGTACTGCTGCAGGCCTTGGGACATTTGGAAACACCTGGACTCTTTGGATTACATTTTTCAGTTTTTATTGGTCTATCTTGCCTCTTATAAACATAGCAAGGCCATGTTCTCTCTTCCCCAAGCTCTTTCCATGGCATATAGCCATATCATTACTGCCCTCACCAGCTCCCTGTCACAAAGAAAAACACACTATGCTGTAATGAGTGAAAAGGAAAATGGGTTCCCCTGTCTTCCTGAAAAATAATTTTCTTTACAAAATTCTGATTATTTTTCTCTCTCTCCTCACACTCTCAGGTAAATGCATGATGCATTTTTGCTTCAGGGACGTGTTTTCATGGCTCTATTAAGCAATTAGAGATGATTTGTCATGAGCATTTAAAAATTTATTTTACACTTCCCTTTGGGCTTGTGCATTCTTTTAGTCTTAATAAAACACAAAAGGAAGATGAAAGCATATTTGATAAATATGCAGTTTTCCAAGGCAAAAGATAATTTCCCCCCAAAATGCACAATAGATGGGCTATGCTCCTTAGTGGATACAGAAATGGCTTTGGAAAGAGGAACAACTGGTTTTAGGCCCCTCCCTTTCCCTAAAATATCATTACCAAAAAGAGTACTAGAACCCTTCGGTCTCTCAATTACCTTCACCTGAGAAGTCATTAAAAAAAATGTATCAGAGGTAGGACTTGAACCCTGTTCTTACTCATTCCATCTTTTCCCATAGCATGTGATGATATGCTTTTATAAAGTAGAAAGGAAATTGATTTCCCCCATGCCCCCTGAAAATATCATTATATATACATAGATATATTATTTTGATGAACCATAATGATTAAAACTAAATTATAAGGAAGCCATTGCTGTTAAATTTCCAGGCCTCTGGGGTGGATTAGTTGGCCCTTTTCTTCCCCTCTGCTCCCCTCCTTTCCCCCTCCTCTTCTTTTATCCTCCCATCCCTTCCCCTCCCCTTCCCAAAAGACACTAAGATACACTTTGCAAGTAGTGGTAACAACCAATTTTGCATGTAAAAATGTATTTTTCACATGACAATGCCTAAGTAATATCTTTTTTTTTAGGTCACAAAGCTTTCTAGATGCCTGATAATTTCTTTGAAACTCTTCCATTTTCTAGTACACTGAGACACATGGAACGTTTAGCAAATAGTGGATAATATTGACTCCAAGTGTTGGAAATTTTAAAAATTTTTCTAGTAGGTAAGTGGTCACTACCAAACCTAGCCATAGTAACTTTCTAAATACTGAATTTTCTTATAATAAAGTAGTCTGTAATATAATATAGGAAATATCTTTTTTTTTTTGCTTTTTTTTTTTGGAGGGCAATTGGGGTTAAGTAACTTGCTCAAGGTCACATTTTTTTTTGTGTGTTAAGTGTCTGGAGTCGGATTTGAACTCAGGTCCTCCTGACTCCAGGGCCAGTGCTCTGTTTGCTGTGCCACCTAGCCACCCCGAAATATCTTAAAGGAAAGACTGCCGGATGTAATAGTGTCAAAGGACTTGGGTTTGTATCTTAAATCCGACACCTGTATGACTTTTGACAAGTCACTTAACCTCTCTTGGCATTTCATTTATAAAAGGAGAGGATTGGACTTGTTGACCTCTAAGTTTCCATTCATTTGTACTAAGTCCCTTTACTATGATACTAGAAGGTTGAAGAAAAGGAGAGAGCTTACAATTTCAGTTTCTGAAAGAAGACAACAAAGATGGAAGCAATATAGTTGACCAGACAAAACTAGGAAGGACAGGGAAGTTCAAAAAATTGGTGACGATTGAGACAGAACAAGTAAGATCATGATCAGGACAAATAATGTTGTTCCAAATATGGATTGTCCCAGCTACAGGCTTCTACTCCACAGACTAACGCTAAGTTGGGAGGAGCACAAGACTTTACTTGTCTTGATGCTGTGAGTGGAACATTATTTGACCACTGTGTTTTATTTCCTACATCCCTTTGCTTGATCCTTGGGAGTTTGGGGGTAGAATAAGTGGAGTGAAACAAATTGAATTTTATTTTGTTTTCTCCTAGAAAGGAGCGTTGATGCAGCACATCTGGGTTTTGGACTGTGATTAGAGACTCATTAAATCCCATCAAGGTGTGAGAGATGTTGTAGCTACACAATGGATGTTGTCTCATGCAATGTTTTGTTACTTTTATGATTCCTATTCCAGGAGTAAAAACACTGGATATAGTTAAGTATAGGTCTGTTTACCTATGACAGATGCCATGATTATATTTCTTTGTTGTGGTACAGCAGATTCAGGGAGAGAGAAGTAGAGTTTCCTGATGAAATGGAGATGCAAAATAATTCTGATTTTTCAAACCCTTGATAACTTTACCCTTTGGATTAATTATGTTAAAAAAATTACAAAAAGAGGTGGAATTCACCACTGAAAATTGCTCACTCTCTGAGAATTGCAAAAAACTTGTAACTTCTCCACAGTTGTTTTGTGCTAAGTGAAATATACAACAGCTCTTGTGTGCAAGGTATTTCCCAGGACTTTGTACTTTTGGTGATTTGGATTAGGTTAGTGGCTAGCATTACCACTTATAGTTGAATATAAATCTATGATACTATGAATGACACTTGAATTAATGGAGACATGGAAAAGAAAGGAGTGACACTAAGATACATGATGCAAGTAGTGGTCACAACCAATTTGCATGTAAAATGAATTTTCACATGGGAATGTTTAAGTACTATCTTTTTAGGTCGCAAACTCCTCTAGATCTGGAATTATGCCTGGTAATTTCTTTGAAACTCCTCCATTTCCCAATACACTGATCTCTGCACATGGGACACTTAGCAAATAGTGGATAATATTGACTCCAAGAGTTGTGTGAATTTTAAAAAATTTTCCAGTGGGTAAATTGTCAATATTTCTATCCTTGTTTTCTATGTGGGGAAATGGAGTCATAGATTAGGTGGGTATCTTGTCCAATATGTGTCACATCACACAGGCACTCACCGAGAATCAATAGATCAAAAATCACTTGTTAAAAACTATGTAGCAGGCCACTAGGGTGGGTTCTGGGTATGTAAATACAAAAATGAAAAATCTTTTCCTTCAAGGGACTTATATTCTGCAAGGGGGAGGCAACAGAATGCTTACTAATAGCATTTATCTTTTCTTCTTTCCCCAAGCCAAGTTGTCTCAAGATCTAGACACAGTTCTTATTTTCCTTTGGGATTTCCTGATTCTCTCTCTGCCTTCCTGTTATATATCACAAAAAGGCTTCCAATATGCAGGCTTATGAAAGAAACATGATAAGTACAGAACATGCTCATTCCTTCTTAATTGCCTCAACTTCCATCTGTTGGTCTGGGATAACACTGATAAAGTAATTAGAGAGGCAATGCCATCTCCTGCATGAAATGAGGACAATCATCCTCAAATTACAAAGTATGACATTTTTATATTTTGTAACATAAAAGGAAAAGATCATTTAATTTATTTTAATGTGGCTAATTTAAAACAAGATTGGATCATCTAGTTAACTTTCAGGTTCTTGACTTTTAAGACCAAACACAATGTAGCATCTCATTTCCACAGTGGCACAGGCTGCTGTTAATACTGGTTCATGTCTAATCAAGTGGGAAGTTAACCTTGAATACCAAACATAAAATCTATAAACCAAAAGCTAGAACTAACATGATTTGAAGGGGAGAGCAGAGTCTAAATAAAAGTCAGAGCTTCATGGTGCCTCATAAAAACTGTCTTTGTTGCCATTTGTCTAAAGCTTGGATGCATTCATTCAGAGCCGTAACTAACATGAGATGAACAAGGCTTTGTCCCAGCTTGCCAACATCCAGGAAGACATATTTCTTCCCTGGTTTGGTGGGCTTCTTTCTTGGGGGTGGGGATGGGGTGGTGCCATACTTCTTTTCTCTGGTGATTGCTACTTTCCTGACACTGTTAAATGGTGAAATAGATATTGCCCTGTGCCTGGAGTTCAGGAACATCTGAATTAAAATCTGGCCTCAGACACTTAGTAGCTCTTTGCTCCTGGACAAGTCACTTGGCCTCTGTTTGCCTCAGTTTCCTCAACTATGACATGGGGGTAATAATAGCACTTACTTCACAGGCAGTTTATGAAGATCAAGTGAGCTATTTGTAAAGCACTTAGCACAGCACCTGGCACATAGCGAGCAATCTAGAAATCCTTATTCCTTTCCCTTCCTCTGCTATCCTTGCATGTGACGTAGTGTTTGTCCTCTGGCGCATGATGAAATGTAGCACAACCTTCATTGTTCCACTGCCAAATTCTTATTCCTGTGGTATGTGTCCACCCCCTCCTTGCAAAATGGTTCTCCTCTCACCTCAACTCCACTTCATTGTTTTTGCCCTAGATGAAATATTCCTAGGTATTTATCCATCTTCATAGATGGAGAGTACCTTTCACTGTAATGCCAAAGTTTTTTTTATTCCTTTTAGAGGGAAGAAGAAGAGAAAAAAAGAAGAATAAAAAAATAAAAAATGGAAGTAAAAACAGTATCATCCATATTGGTCAGCACCTTTGCTCATAAGGCTGGCCAGCCTACTTCCTGCTACGCTTATTTGGTTCTGAGATGGGAGATTTATCTGTACTCCATATATTTTTAAAGATTCATGGAATATTTACACTGGATGTATCCTCTGTGATAATCTAGCCTGAATCATACCTATATGAGTCACTAAACCAGATTTACATTGACCAAAACCAATCTACCTAAAGTGGTCCAGTGGGAAAAAAGTATCTATTTATTTGAATTTGAAACTATGATCTCAACTGTCCTTTATCAAAGTCTTATTCTGATGACGTTGGCATGGAAATACCATCTGATGATGATGTTGGCATGGAAATGAAAATATATTCTTGAAGGCTGCACCAATAGCATACAAAGTGACTTGGGTTCTACTAAACTTGAAAGGGTTAGGATGTAGACTTGGTAATGAACAGCTCTTTGAGGACTGGCTTCATTAATGGAATTCATGAATTAATTCACCAAGTATTCATCAAACATCTATTGTGTGAAAGCCTAGTATTTGATGCTGGTGGAGATACAGAGTGTAAATCACAGGCAAGACTATAGATTCACAGATTTATAGTTAGAAGAGAACTTGGAGGCTGACTAGTCCACGTATGGTCCTGGCCCTCATGGAGCTTATAGTAGAAGGACAAAATATGCAAAGAAAGTTAAAATAATTAGATGATTTTGGTGGAGCACTTTGATGTCTTGCAAAGTACTTCACGTACATTATTTCAGTTAAGCCTCAGAATAAACCTGCATCATAGACAGTACAGCTATTTTTATCCTTGATAATTGACCAGATGAGATACTGACACTCAGATTTTTAAATGGCTCGCTTATATCACACAGCTAGTAAATGGTGGAGATGAGATTTGATGTTGGGTTTTCCTGACTCCTAGTCTAGGATATTTTCCATTATACTGTGTAGCTACTACATGACAAATTAAAAAATGCAATGATTGAAGGAAAGAGTACTGAAAACAAAATGCTCTCTAAGTTAAATGGAAAGGACATTTTCATGAGTTTGGTTGCCAGGTTTCTGTTTTTGTCCCTGTCCCTGTCCCTGTCTCTGTCTCTGTCTCTCTCTGTTTCTGTCTCTATCTCTGTCCCTTTCCCTGTGATATATAGACATATATTTTATATTTATATTTATTTATATCATCTCTACATCCCTGTCCATACCTACGTTGATATGACATAGATAGAGATGGTATGGAGATTCATGGTGACAGCAATTCATGAAATTATCTCTGAAACCACTGACAGTATAGAATTTGCCTCACTGACACCCACACTTAAAAAATAAAACATTTTCTGGAGCACATAAGCAATAACTAGCTCTATGGCTTGGGCAGGTGGGGGGGGGGGGAAGAGACATGTAGTCTAAGTAATTTGTGGGCTAGTTAATTGGGAGCATTTACCTGCAGGGCAGGTTTTTTTGTCCTTCATTTTTTGAAGAGGATCAATGACATCAGGTGGAGGGAAGTCTTGACTTGCCCATGAATTGTATTTAAGTGAGGTAGAGTTGCACAAAGTCCTCAGCCTCACTTTCTCTTCCAAAGCCATAGAAATTCAGTAGCAAAGACAAAAGTCAGGATGACTGGCAATACAAAGCTACAATAAAGGAGGCACCCTGCTGTCAAGGTCTGCATTTCACTTTTTTTGTTAACTCACCCTGAGGTGCTTTTCACACATAAAGTCTTTTTACCTGGGCCCTGCATAGTATTTCTACTTCAAATTTAGTCACATTCCTGATTTCATTTCCCAAATCCACATTTCATTTGAAGACCAAATATTGACAGATCTTCATAAGGTGACCAACTTCCCTGGGGATCCTCCATCTCTGCTTAATTTCTCTTCCTGCCTTCCCATCCCTTCCTTTGATTTTAGCCACATCTATCTCTTCTAGTTCTATTTCATTTCACTGTGTGTGTGTGTGTGTGTGTGTGTGTGTGTGTGTGTGTATTTAATGTAGGGGAGAGATAGGAATTCATTTTTACTATGCCTGTAGTAATCATAGAGTGAAAATATCATCCTTCCTTCACCTTTCCTGTCCTCTAGGGACACTTGAAAGAGGGATCTCTGTGATTCCTGTTTCCCCCCAGACTAGATTGGTATCTTTATTGGAGTTGCTGTTATGTCTTACTAGTTTATGCTTATAAAATGCAGTTGAATGTATCTAATATCATTTGATTCTTATCTAATACTTTATAGTTTTGCAGTAAGTTTTACAATTGCTTTGATTAGTTACTACTCCTCATATCCAGCACTTATTACTATGTAAAGCCAAGCATGAAAAGCTTTCCAGCGGAATGCTGCCATCAACAGCTTTGAGGTTCTGATTACATAGTATAGTGAACTCTTTATTTATTCAGCAGTAAATTAAAGCAAAACAGTCACAGAAATCAAAGCACATAACATTCACAATGTTGTGACATAACGACTTATCACTAAAATGGCCACATAGTTTTCACTAAAGTGGCTACATAGTTTTAAACAAAGTACATTCATTTAGTAACTCAATAATTTAGTAAGTCCTTAATTCAATTATCCTTAAGGAGGCTTGTCTCCTTAATGGAAACAAAGTACAAAGGTCAAAGTTCTCCACTCTTAGGTCACAGTAAATCATAATCTTCTCATTAAGCATCAGGTACCCAAGAAAAGATCTTTTCATCTTGATGCAAGGCTGACTCTCAGCTTCCATGATTCCTCTTCCATGGTCCCAGCTCCTGACCAAATCTATACAACTGTCACCTGGGTTCAAAGGCAGGCAGCTCCCAGTTCCTTATCCAGCTCCTTGTCCAGTTCCCATTCTATATTGAAGCTCACAGTGTCCAGTCTACCTCAATTCCTTCACAATTTCTGTTTTTGGGAAGACAAAGCTTAGCAACAAGGAACTGGACAAGTCATTTGAATTCTGTTTTCCTCATCTCTAAAATGGGGACAATAATAGCATCTATCTCCCAGAGTTGTTGTGAGGCTCAAATGAGTTAAAATTTGTAAAGGGCTTAGCATGATTCCTGGCACATAGTAAGCACCACATAAATGTTGGTTATTATTATTAGTAGTATAGATGAGGAAATTAAAACAGTATTTCTATTCACACTAGTCAAGGGTGTCAAAATGTGAATTGCTACAAAATCTTTTTTTTTCCAACTTGATTTTGCTTGCATTCAAGCCTCATAAAGCAGTAAGATAAAGAGTGGTTTCTTTGACAGCAAATGCCTTACTCATTAAATGCTTAATAATGGTTCTTCCAACAGTATTGCTCTAGTAGCATTTGACTTTAGGGCCATTGCTCGAAAATCAAGCAGAATACTGTTTTTGTCCCAGTAGCCAAAAATAACCAGTATCATAAGGATTACAGCTAGAAGGAACTTAGAGATATTCCAGTCTAACATCTTCATTTTTACAGGAAACTGAGGCCTATAGGACAGAAGTGAGTTGACCAAGGTCCCCTATGTAGTCAGAAACAGTTGGGATTTGAACCATGTCTTCAGAATCCCAATCCCATGCTGCTCTTTCCATCAAACTACACAACTGAGACTGGATGAAATTTATACTTCTTTCTTCAATGGCTCAAAAGAAGCCCCAGTTCTCTTTGAACCTTGTGGTATGCTTAAAAGAACAGTGGGTTTGAAGTCAGGACCCAAGAACTTAATTTAAATGCCACTTTTGCCACTTTCTATATGAGTGGCCTTGGGTAAATGACTACCTTTTTGTATCCCAGTTTCCTCCCCTATAAAATAAGAAATTTCAATTGAATGATAGTCTTTAATGAACTTTCTACCCTAAACCTCTAATCTTATAATCTTAGTCATCTTTGGCTCCTCCTCTTTGGAATAACTGAGGATGATTATGAGAAATTCTCTTTTTTACTGTATAGTAAATATCAATGATGAGTCAACTTCCTGAAGACATGCCTACCAATAGTGGGGAAAGAAAGGCCAAGATAAAATATTTACTGCAGGTACTGAGATAATCCAAAGTTCCAGAATAGACAATGTTTATGGGAGCTTTGCAAATTTCTGTGAGGCTCAGCTAAGCCTCAGAAATGCATTACAAACACTGGATGGGGAGGGACAAGACCCATCTTCCCAGGGCACTAAGAATTCAAATTGTGCAGTCTATTAGGATTTATAAAGCATCTTTCTCAAATAAACTTTGTGAAGTTGTAATCCAGCTATTATTTTCTCATTTTGCAGATAAGTAAATTGAGGCTCAGAGTAGATAAATGATTTGCTGGGGATATAAGGCTAATAAGTGTCAGAGTCTGTTTTTTGAATCTATATCTCCAGTCTCTAGGCATAGTGTTATTTCCACTACAGCATGTTTCCTCAGCAAGAGAGAGTTCATATCCTTTGATCGCTGATTTAGTGGGGAGTAGATCTGCCCTATGTAATAGTTATAATGCCCTATATATCTTGATATCAGAATTTCATCAGTGATGTTTGATTTAGAAATTGCCTACCACTATATGATTTTTCTTATTTTTAAAAAATTGTTTGTTCATTAAACTTTTAAAAAATGTAATATAATAAAAATATCTGCTTTATTTTTTTATGGTCATCTCTGTCCCTATTTTGGTTAAGAATTCTCCTATTATTTGCTGTTGTAGAAGCTACCACCTCTTTTCCTTTAACATTTTAAAAAGTGTAATCTTATATATTAAGGTAGTATAACTATTTGTAACTTATATAGTATAAGTTACTGGTGTAAACCTACTTTCTGACAAACTGTTTTTCACTTTTTGCAAACCTCGAAGTGCTATAGAAACAATTATCATTAAAATTATTTAAGTATAATAATTATCAATATTATCAAATTATTTATTATTATATATTATATATATAATATCTATTACATATGTATTATATTATACTATCAAATAATCAAATAAATACTATCAAATAATTATTATCAAATAGTGGCACAACAATGGCACTCAAAATGGCAATCAAATGATGGCACAATGGATAGAGCACCTGACTTGGAGTCAGGAAGACCTGAATTCAAATCCAACCCCAGAAACTTACTAGCAATGTGACTCTGAACAAGTCCCTAAACTCTGCCTGCCTCTGTTTCCTATAAAAATGTAGCTAATAATAGCACCTACCTCCCAGGATTGTTGTGAGGACAAAAGGATGTAACATTTGTAAAGTGCTATATAAACCTTAAAGAACTACATAAATACTAGCCTCCCCTCCCCTCCTCTCCTCTCCTCTCTTCCCCTTTAGTTTCCTTTCTGGAAGGTTCAGTGAGAGAATGGATATAATGTACTTTTAAAATTCTATATACTTGTCTATATCATCATCATCATCATCATCATTTTAAGCATTGTAAGTAGTGGAAGTGGTGGTAGGGGTAGTAGTAATAGTGGTTGTAGTCATGGTGGTGCTAGTGTTAATTTTTGTAGTAGTGGTGGTGGTAGTATTAGTAGTAATGGTGGTGGTAAGAGTGGTGGTGGCAGTAGTAGTTGTAGTAGCGGTAGTAATATTAATCATGGAGTTAAGCACTTACTGTAGCTAGAGAAAGGAAAGAAAGACAGTATAAATTCTGATGCTAGGTAGGGGACAGATTGGCGTGGGGAAGTTGGTAGTGAGACTCCATTTCATGTACTTCTATATTTCTTGCCTCTGATGACCAAAGAACATATTCTGGAAGGAAGTTAGAATTTAAGCTCTTGAGAAGATTTGCTTCAGAGAAGGAGACTATTTTGTGGTGCAGTGGAAAGAGAACTGGATTCTAGGTAGGAATCCTGGCTCTAACCATTCACTGCCTGTGCAACTTAATCTTGATGGCTCTCAGTTTCCTCACCTGTAAAATGAGCAAGTTGGACTAACTGATTTCAAAAGTTCTTTCCCACCCTCAATCTGTGATCCTATGATCCTATTCCCAGTTTCCAATGATGCCTTAAAACATCGTTGCCACTAGGGATGCTTTCTGTACTATTCAATTCTCTAACAGGATCAGAGACCACACAGAAAGGTCTGTGAGTCTGCTCAAGGTCCACCTCTATTTCAGACAGTGTAATAATGGACACTGGTTTCATTCATGCTGATCCACTGTATTTCCCCTGGTATCAAAAGAGAATGTAGCAATTTTCAACTCCTAAGGATAGCCATAGTATTCTTTTCAGAAGAATGGAATCAAGCTGAGCTCCATCCTCTCCTCTCCTTTCCTATCGCCTGGAACAAAAAACCACTCTTAAATGATAGATTGCATAGGAGAAAATAAGCAGCAGCTGCTTACACCAAAATGAAAGTGGAATTTGGCCCAGGTTCAGCAGCTTTATTTCACACTGCTTTTAGTACTCACAGACAAATGTGATAATGGTAATTTAATTCCTAGAGTTGTGCCATCAGCTCTTTATTGTACCTTGGGTTTTTTAAATCCAATGGAGCCTCAGTTTCAATGACTGTAGAGTAAACTTATGGTATTTATTCCCTCAGGGTGGAAAAAAAGCACAAGGTACCCATTTAACCCTTGCCGAATTTCTCTAGACTTGAGCTAATATAACTATTGACATTATGAAGTGAGGTGAAGAGCACCATAGGAAGCTGAAGAGGATCATAGACTTTAGAGCAGAAGGGGAGCTATTCCAGATGTTCTTGACCATTATTGTGTTTTTAATGGAGCCCTTTGGCATGCCAGTGAGGCTTCTAGAACCATTCTCAGAATAATGTTTTTAAATAATTGAAGGAAATTTTAAATTTCAGTGAGAGGTTAATGGCCATAAGTATTTGTTTTCCATTCAAGTTCACTGACCCCACGAAATCCATCCATAGGCATCAGAGTTTGGTGTCCAATCTCCTCATTGTACAGGTCAAGGAAACCGAGACCCAGAGAGGAAAAAGGACTTGCCCAAACTTATATGCAGAGAAAGAATCTCTGGTCAATTAATTTCCTTCTAATCTAGTTAATGAAATTACAGAACAAAAAAAGCAGGTAAAAGACAATGAGGTGTTATGGTCTTAAAGAAATATTTTCACTGTTTTCCTTTTATGAGGTAAGTACTTCATGAACCAAGAGGGCCTCTAACTTATTGGCTCAGACATACCCAAGGGTCTTTTTTACAAAGCTAGACAGACTTTAGGAAGTCATTCTAGGCAGAGACAGCTCTGAGAACTGTGAGCTTTGACAATGAAGAAGAGAGTCAGCTATGGAAGAAGCTAGCCCTTGAGAGGGCATTATCCCTGGCCTCTGATGAAGGGATTTTCTCTCTCCTTTACTACACATAGGTCATGATAGTTTTCAGCAGAACTACTCATCAAATAAGAGATGCCAGTCTCAGGAGGGAGCAGACCCAGTCAGTCAAGGCATGATCCTAGAATTACTGAATTTGGAAACCAGAAAGGACTTCAGAGGTCATCAAATCCAATCTACACATGAAAGGAATGCCCACTAGACAGGAGAAGTTTTATGAGTTTAATGTTAGCCTCACCCTTAAGATTTAAGTCTCATTTTAGGATCAGCCAAGGGAATTCCAAAGAGGTACAGAGAGTAGGGAGAGAGCAGTAGGAGAACACCATGAGAAGGGAAAGGACATGCCAGTCCTGTAATGCCAGGGGCCACCTATGCCCCCACCTGTGTGAGCCCATGCTGATGAACTTTATTCATATACATATTCTTTCCACTGACACTGATTGAATAAATGAGATAGTGTTCTCTAGGTTTATAGCAGTTTAAGGAGGGAGGGAAGAATATTTTGTTACAATTGTTGTTCTGAGGCCATTGCAGAAAATGACATTGCTATGAGATAATTCTGTCTACTCGCTGACTACTAAGGGTAATTTACACTGATGGGGCCTCCTGAGCTATAGTTATAGAAGTGTGAACCCATAGACTACCTCAAACCTGGAGAATCTGCACACTGGAAGATGGAGTTTTTGAGTTCATGTTGGGGCATAGTGGTAAATTAAAGGCAGTAGAGCCAGGATTGGAGCCTAGGTCTTCTGGTTCCAAGTCTGGTGATCTTCCCACTATACAACACTGCTTTCCTTTTCTATTCCTCTTAAAATTCTCATTTTAGAGAGCTTAAAGCCTTGGAGCTTAGAGTACATGCATTCTCTAGCCCTAGCTTTCAAATGAGTCTCTAGATTTTTCTGATTCTCATTTAGAAAGACATTACACTCCTTTAGAAAACAGCAGGGTCTTTCATGCTTCTCTTCTTAATTCTCTTCTTCATTGCTTCATACTTTCTCCTTTTTCCAAACTACTAGGATCTATGTTTTCTTTCCTCTTTTTTCCCAGGTAATCATTTATTTTTTTCTGTCTGTACTATTCTCCAATCCCAGATTTAACCCTTTGCTAAGCCAGTTCAACTTCACACTCTTCTCTACTCTTGAATCATCTGCCTCCATGTCCTATCACTGATCATGCCTTACCAAACCCAAACTCTGCTCTGATTTCTGTGTTCTCTGCTCCTCACTACATACTCCTTAATGGGTCTGGAGGAAACTGCAGCCATGCTGAATCCACTAGGAGTTTTCTTATGTAATCTCAGTTGTGCACTCTCCAAAGGAAAAAAAAAATGACTCTTTGTTAGTTGATTATTGATAGCACTCATTATAGTAGCCATTCCAAACCCTGACTTCTTTACTTAAACCTCTGAAAGCATGCTGTACTTCTACCCTCTTACCTTGGCCTTATAATCTCAACATAAATGGCCATGGATCCTGGAACAAATAGAGGCACTATACTTTGTAATCCTGCCAACTACACCATAATGTAAAGCCAAGCATGAGCAGCTTTCCAGAGGACTGCTGCTGTAAACAGCTTTTTCTAGATTCTGATTACACAGTATAGTGGACTCTCTATTTATTCAGTAACAAGCTAAGACAAAGCATTCACAATAAACAAAGTACAGCATTCAGAATGTTATAACTTCACAACTTATCACTAAAATGGCCACATAGTTTTCACCAAAGTGGTCATGTAGTTTTAAACAAAATACGTTCATTTAGTCAATCACAAAGCACAAAGGTCAAAGTCCTTCACCCATAGCATGCAATTAACTTACAATATCATCAGTCACTACTAAATACCCTCTTAATGGGTAATGGAAAGTACAAAGGCCATCCACCCCTAGGTCACAATTAAGTTACAATCTCATCAGTCAGCATTAAATATCCAAGGAGAGGTCTTTTCATCTTGACTTGAGGCAGGCTCTCAGCTTCCATGGTTCCTCTTTCATGGTCCCAGTTCTTGCCTGAATCTAACCAACTGCCACCTGAATTCAAAGGCAGACAGCTCCCAGTTCCTTGTTCAGCTCTCCATGTACTTCCTGTTCCACATTGAAGCTCACAGTTTCTAGTCCACCTCAAGTCCTTATTCAAATACCAGGAAACCAAGTCCCAGAACCAGAAAGTCAAAGTCATTACAGTAACCATGAAGTTGGTATACATGGTTAATGCAGTGAACACCCACATTCCCAAGCCTTCACAACAGAACAGGTCCTTCAAGCAGGGATCCTCCTCTCTCACTCATGGTAGGTATGGCTGACCCTTGGAAGTGTTGGAATCTCCATCTGGTTCTTAGAAGCTCTCAGCAGAAGTTTTGGCTGGCCCTCAGAAGAAGTTCCACCACCATAAGCTCCATTCTCAAAATCACTTTCTCCTCAAAGTTCTGGCTGATTCTAGAAGAAGCTCCACCACCATAAGCTCTGTTTTTAAAATCAAAATCACTTTCTCCAACCTGTGCCTCTCTTCCTCAGCCTCCATGCAGCTTGCTCCAGGAAGTTCTGACTCTCCAGCTTGTGCTTTTCCTTATAAAAGGTATTAGCTCCTCTCTGTTCTATCCCTTCCTGTTACATCAGCAACAGGGGTTCATACCTTCTGTTTCTTAACAGAGGCTTGATGTAATTAGCTGGAAACTAAGTGCTAAGTACCTTGCCAATACAAGGGGATTTCAAAATTCCATTACTATTACAGTCTCATACTTCAATGAAAATTCTCTTCCCATGTGTCATAACCCTAACATCACCTACTACCCCTTACTTCCCTGCAATCTCTGATGAAGAGATGACCCCTTTTTTCAAGACCAGCTCTTCTAAAGGCACTTTTAATTACACCACCTCTTCATCTTTTCCAGATAATGGCTTTCACTATCAACCCTCCCCTCTAATCTTTAATCTTTCCCTATCTATAGGTTTCTTCCTTGCTTTTCTGTCTCCTATCCCTATGCCTTTGCACTGGCTATACTTGATGCCTGGACTACTTTTCCTTTTCAGCTCTACTTTTTACAACCTCTGGCTTATTTTTAAGACCTGCCAAACACCATCTTCTGCAAGAGGTTTTTTTTCCCAGTTCACCAAGATGCTAGTGCCTTCTTTTCTAAGGTCACCTTATTTCTACTCTGTGTGTTTCTTAGACATACCTATTTAAGTACATGTTGTCTTCCCTATTAGAATGTAAGCTCCTTGAAGTCAGGAGCTACTTTAGTTTTCTCTTTGTATCCCTAGCTGTTAGTCTAGTAATCTGCATGTAGTAAGTGCTTAATAAATAATTGTTGATTGATTGATTATTACTATGGACCATCCCTGTAGTAGTTATTGGAACTAAAAATTCAAAATCCCTTCCCTCAGCAGTCATTTAAACCAACTCATACCCAAGAGGACACCCCATTATAATATTCTCCCAAGTGGTTGTTCTACCTCTATTTGAAGATCTTCAGTGAGGAGGAATCCATCACCTCCTGAGACAGTTCATTCATTTCTGAACAGCTCTAATTCTTAAGAAGTTTTTCTTAATCTAACAACCAAGTGTAAATTTACCTTCTTGCAACTTTCACTATCTTTTCTTGTTCTGCCTTTGGGGACAAGTGCCATAACCTTGGTAGGTTTATCTAAATATATAATTATTTGGGATGTTTGTCCTCCAATATCTCCCAAATATAGATCCCATTCATAGTAGCCCTATGTTTACATTTCAATCCTACCATGATTGGAGGAGTTGCCCGGAAGAATAGGATTGTTACTATTAAAGGCTATCTTGAGGAATTCTGCTGGGTACATTGCTCAGCCTTCCTTTCTTTCTGACTAGGATTTTTCCTGCACAAATCTATTTGGGTATTGTGCCATAATAGCATAATAATTACCACACAGTGATAGACTCATGATCCTTCCGTAGAAACAGTATTCTCTCTCTGACAAAGGCACGAACTTAGGTTTTAGTAGAATAGTTGCCTTTCTCCACATCAACCATAAAGGTTATATACATAATAACTCATATTTCTCTGGCACTTTAAAACTTACAAAGCACATTCCTCAGGAGAAACTGAAAATTGGTATATGGGGCAGGGAGTGGTAATGAAAGCTATTAGTTGGAGAAGAGGAGGAGGTAGAAGACTCAAAGGTACCTTTAGAAGAGCTGGTCCTGAAAGGAAGGATTATCTCTTCATCAGAGACTGGAGGGAAGTAAGAGGTAGTGGGGGGGGGGGGGGTGATGTCAGAGTAATGGCAGATGGGAAGAGAATTTTTTTCGGTGAAGCATGAGGAAAACCTTGTAAGGTAATTAGTATAAGTGTTATTATTCCCTTGTTATAGTTAAGGAAATTCAGATTTGGAATGGTAAAATGACTTGCCTACAATCACTCCAATAGTAAGAATCAGAATCAAGATCTGAACCTAAAACTCCTGAAGACAAGTGAAACATACTTTTTCATTATTCCATGATTCCTCATTCTCTCTCTCTCCCTGCTTTTTGGAGGGAGGAGGGCAGGGCAATTGGGGTTAAATGATCTGCCCAAGGTCACATGATTATTAAGTGTTAAGTGTCTGAGGTCAGATTTGAACTCAGGTCCTCCTGACTCCAGGGCCAGTGCTCTATTCACTGCACCACCTAGGTGCCCTTCCTCATTTTCTAAAGAGCACTGCCTTTTTTTTTTCATTTCAGAGGACCTGGGTTCAAATGCTTGCACTGACATTTATTCCCTGTGTGATCTTGGATAAATTACTATACCCCTCCGTGCCCCAGCTTTTTCATCTGTAAAATGAAATGGTTGGACTCCATAATTTCTAGGTTCTCTTCCAGCTCTAGATCTAAGATGTTAATTTTTAAAGAAACCAACAGATTTATAACCCATCATGAATTTATCTAACCCTATTGTGAAATCCATTTATATTTAATGTTTTGCGATGAACAGATTCCATAAGTTGACAACCCCTCCCTTCCTCATGTACTCAGTACTTTCCATTTGTTTTTAACTGGTCCATCTTCTGTTAATTATCTTTGGGATTTGTCATTTAACATGTTCATACCAGCAGTCTACTAAAAACATATTGTCAAGAGAACAACTCTGGGTGGAGGTAACTAAAGGACTGTTATGTTGTAAACTCTTCAAGGTAGAGACTATCTCCTCTCTCTCTTTATATCCCCAGCACCTAGTACAGTGCCTGAAACATAATAAATGTTTAATAAATACTTGCTGATTGATGGATTGCAGAAGAAGAATGGAGGAGGAAAGACTTCCTCCCCTCTGTAACAAGGAGGATAAGGTGGTAAAGCCCCCCATTTAATATAAAGATAATTCTAGACGTGCAAGGAACATAATCAAAACTCATTTAAAAAAGATTACTTCAGGCTTTTTGTTCTCCTCTTTCCCTCATCAGCTTCCTCTGCTTGGTCTCCACTCCCCTGACCTTCCTCCAGTGCTCTCTCTAGGTCTGGAACATGTCACATCCCCATGAAAGCAAAAGTCAGGGAGTTCTTGTTATATAAAGGACCACATGGGAATGAAGTAATTTTCCTTCGAAGTCCATTGACCTGGAAGAAGGATTCCTGCCAGAGGGTATAAAATTTTCTTTCTAAACACCAAAAGAGAGGGCAGTCCCAGAGCAGCTGCAACACATTCAAGATGAATTTAATGTACAACAAAAGAACAGGTGACAAAAAAGACTATTAGCAATAAAGATGTATAATAATAATTAAATGTAATAATTTTTAAAATACTAATAAAAGCTAGCATTTATGTAGCACTTTAATATTTGTAAAGTGCCTAAAATATATAATCTCATTTGATACTGACAGAAAATTATTAGTAAAAAGACAAATATTGTTAATACCAAATGTAATGTTACCTGTCACTCCTTGAATGACCCTAGCAATGTTAGAATATTGGTAGCATTCTGAGCAATATAGTATTGATTAGGTTGAGCTGAGTCAGATCTTAAGTCCCATCCTGGGATCTTGTGGGGGAACTGGGCTCAAGTTGGATCTAGGCCTCCAATGACCTGGCCTCTCTCCATTGGGATTCATGGCATGAAGGGCAAAACAGCCAGAATATAGTGGTTTTCCTTGCTCAGATTGCCAAAAGTGCCTGGGATCTCATGACGAGATCCTCCTATCTCACATTACTTCCTCCCCTCCCTGCTACCTTTCTCCTTCTAAAACTACAAAAACTTTTTCATTGGTCTCTTTGGTTGAGGAATCCACTGGTTATACCCCAGGGTGGCAAATTTGCTTCATGTTTATCTCAGTTAAAGACACTTTATTCCTCAACTCATGGCTTTGATTAATTTCAGGATGTGACAACACTTAAATCTCTGTAATGTACCTTCTATCATTATTATAATTTTAGAGATAAGGAAACTGAAGTTAAGACAGGTTGAGTTGCCTCTAAGGCAGAATTTGAACTCAGGCCTTCCTGATTCTCTAAGTCCTATGCTCCAGCCAGTATGATGCAGGTGTGAGAATTTAATGTTGGAGGGACAGATGTACAAATTTGTGATCATTTAGAGTTAGTAAGGGTTCACAAGCTAAAGGAGCTAAGACCTAGTCTCAATTTCAAGTGGGTCATTGTATCTTTGGACATCTCAGGAAGAAAACAATATAGGGTCTTTTTTTGGGGAAAAATTTCTCTCCATTCTTTGCCATCTGGTTGGTAGATAAAATTGTTTTCAGAATAGCAGTGAAGATAATTTGTATTCATGTGTCATGGAAATTTAACAGCCTTACTTTATTTCCATGTAGTCTGAAGACCCATGTAGTCAGAAACACTAACGCTACCAGTATTTGCCTTCTGCATAGACTTGAAAAATGTTAAAAAAAGACATTGTTGATTTATGGATCCAATCCTCCTGGGTGAATACATTATTCCATGGTGGTAAGTTATATCCTTGGGGAATATAATAAATTTAGGCCACTCTAGTACTGTTTATTATATCTTGGCACCCTCAATTAATAGTGGCCTAATGGATACTAAGATTCATGTATTCAATGGTTATTTAGATCCTACTATGCTCGAGGCACCAGACTGGGTTGAGTAGGAAATACCAAGGCACAATCCCTGATTTTGAGGGATTTCACTTAGGGTAAGTTATACCTTACAGGAGGATTAACAGGGTAGTACTGAGGCCTTATGACTGAGAAATTAATAGTTATATCTCTGTGGAAAGACAACCTCGAGTCTGCTTTCCCTTCCTGGAGATGTAGGACAAACACATAATTGGACGCCTAATTTAAGGTGTGCCAAGAAAGAGAAATTAAGAAAACTTTCCTTGAGATTCAAGGTGGAAAATACAGAGGAACAGATGTCAGAGAGCCTGAGTGCTATTCCTAACTTTGTCCCTCACTGTATTAGTCACTTTGTAGCTCTGGGCCCCAGTTTCTGCATCTATAACATGAGAGAGTTAAACTATATGATTCCTATAGTCATTTCAACTCTAATATTCTGTGATACTGATTCCGTAGCAAGTGGCCTCAGGAAAAAAAAAATCTTGAAATCATATGTCTTTGATAAGGGTATTCAAATTGCATAAGAGAAGTTTAAAAATTGACTGTATTAATACCATTTCCTTATGAGAGCAAATTACATAACTAGCAGTTAATAAATATTTACTGAGTATCTGCTATGTGCCAGGCACTGTGTTGTGTATATCATTTGCCTGAGTTTAGCATTAATGAGCCTGGGTTGAGGCAAAGGAAAAAGATGGAAGGGACCAGCAGGCTATAGGTGCAGTCAGTCCAGGAGAGGTGGGTAATCGACTCTCATCTCCGTGAATGTTGGTGAAAGGAAATCACTCCTTGAGATATAATGATGGGAACCAGGTGGAAGTAGAGATAGTCGGAGAATATTGGTTATACCATAAGATGGACTGGTCCAGGGAAAAATGGGAGGCAAATTGTAAGAATAGAAATCACCTTGGAAATGGCTTTCCATCCTCCAAATTCAAGTATTGAAGCCCTAGGGCAAGACTCCTGTAGTCCAAAGATAGAAATAGGTCTAGATTCAGTTCTAGATGATGGGGGAAAAATTTAAAATTAGGAAAATGGAGTCTAGTTTTATTTTTATACAAAGCAATGTAACCAAATCAGACAGTAATGACAAGTATCAAATTAGTGATATAGATAGTAAATACTTCGGCAATTCATAGGAAAAGAAGATCACCATGGGGTGACTCTCACAATTATGGTCTAGGAAGAATTAATTGATCAGGTGGGAACTGAACTCCATGAGGAAGAGTCAATGGAATTTGAATAGACGAAGAAGAGTGGGGGTAGGAGGAAAGGATTCTAGGTGTAGTGGGGAAAGAAACATGACAGTGGGGAAGCACTTGGTTTTAACTTCAGGAATTGTATAGCATATGGAAAAGGTATCCTTTTCATATGAAAAATAGATCTTTCCACAGTACCTAACCTACTCCATATGAACCAATAGGGATAATAGCATGCAACTCCCTGATTATAGAATAATATATCTCATATTTCCCTTGTAAGTATTTATAAGTACCCTTCATGCTTCCCCCCAGCCCCTATCCCAGGCTTCCTTAAGAGTGAATGTAGGACAATTTCTTCCAGTTATACCATGGATATTAGTCTGTCTTTGGACTTCCCACTGGGATGGAGCTCTGACTCAGTCTAGTTCTGTCATTTTGCACTGAAGGATTTCTGGAAGGCCAATGTGGGTCAGCACTAATATGAAGCTTCTAGTCTGCTCTAGGGTAAATTCCAGAGACCAGATGTGTTTAGAAAGCCTGCAGACACAGAAAGCCTGACTTGAAATAGAACAAAACTTCTGAGTCAATTCACAACCTTCCCCTAGCTTCCTGGCTTTTTATTTGAAATTGGTGCAGGCCTGCTGTAGATTCAAGATGATACCCAGATCTTCTCCGAGATAGGTTTCCTCTCTGGACTTGACCTAGGTAAAAATTATTGCCTAAGAAAAGTTTGAAGACCCCTTCTCGTTCTTTTGGCACATCTCCCTTCCCCTTTTCCTCATTGCCTTCTTGACTCTTCAACGTCTCAATATTACATCTTGAATATTCAGGGCACCCTCTGTGATGTTCCCTTTGGGCCTATATTTTCTAGGTCGTTATCCATGCTGTAGAACCCTCAATCAGTACAATGAGAGAACTGGATTAGACCAAATCCTTGCCATTTGTCTTCATGCATTTACTTCATTGTAGCATGGGCAGGTCATAGTTTCTACTAACAAGTAGTAGTTTCACCTCAGAAAATGAGGTAATTTTTGCTTCTAGGAGATAATGTGTCAGAAATATATGAAATATGCGCACCACAGAGTCCATGCTTGTGGAGTCTAAGCCCGTGGCTGTATTGTCTCCAGTCGAGATGGGTGATTAGGAGCACGATTCCATAAAATAACTTTGCCTTAGGCCAGTGTGTGGTACAGTGGAAAAAATATTAAATTTGGAATAAGAGGATTGCATTCTAATGCTGATTCTGATATCTTCTCCCTGTGTGATGTTGGGAAAATCACTTAACCTTTCTTGGCTTGAGTTTTCCATCTGCAAAATGGAGAGGTGGGAGGACTAGATGGCCTCTAAGATGTCTTCCACTCTGAATCTATGAACCTATGTGTCCTTGTAGGTATAAATGTATTACACGCATAGATACTGCCATTAGTTGTCATTGTTCAGTCACGTCCAACTCTTTGTTACCCTGTGGACTACATCACGTCAGTGCTATCTATTGAATTTTCTTGGCAAAGACATTGGAGTGGTTTGCCATTTCCTTCTCCAGTGGGTTAAGGCAAAGAGAGGTTAAGTGACCATGCCCAGAGTCTCAGAGCTAGTAAGTGGCTGAGGCCAGGTTTGAATTCAGGTCTTCTTAACTCCAGACTTAGTACTCCAGCCACTGAGTAACTTAGCCGTCTCTGGTATTATCACACACATATATGATTATACATGTAAATACACAGTGTTGTTTTATATATACACACACACACACACACAGACACACGTGTATACTGTTCACTCTCACTTGGTAATCATCTGTTAATTCCTAGTACATGATGAGTCCTCTCACTATCACTTTGAGCTACTACAACAAAATATTATGGAAGTTTAAGTCTCAGGGCAACACAACAGGCAGCCAGCAATACACTATACAGGCCACCAAACAAAATCACCAAAATATACATGAATCTCTTTAGGGTGATTATAGCCATTGCATTGGGAAGCAATAAACATGACTTCAGTGTGACAATTCTTTATTATTGGAAAAATTGCAACAGTCTACTCTCTACTCTACTCTAAAGGAATAGTTAACAGAACCTCCTGAGCAAAGCAAATGCTAACCTTATATCACGGATGTCATGGATATAAGTACTCCCTCCAACAGGGCAAAGGTGATTAGCCCATTAAGTGCCTGAAGGAACATTTGAATTTATGTTTCCTTAACCTCTATACTTGTCCCATAAATTCAACCCTAGAGGGGAGTAGGGGGTCACTCAATATTCTAGGGACATTTTTTTTTTAGTTATCTAGGAATTGCATGAATATGAAAGAGAATGTATAGACTTTCCATCAATTACCCCACACACTCATTACATGATCAGCCAATCTTTTCCTCAGTTGGGTTGAGAGCATCTTTTCTTCCATGTCTCCTATACATTTGTTGTTTGTTTCTGATGGGCCCCAGGATGCTCACACTCACTATCTGTGTCTCCAGTGTTCTTTGAGTGTCCTTTAGCTTTAGCTCTTTAGGGACTTGTATTTTGGGTCTGGTGGCCACTCAAGATTATATTGGCATGAAGAAAGCTGGGCTTTTTTTTTAGGAAGAAGCTTGGGATCTATAAAAGAACTACCCAATTTCCCAAAGAAAATAGCTTTGGAGAAGGCAGGGAGTTCTAAGTTTTGTTTTCCCTTTCTAGGTTTGTCTAATCTGACTGTGACCTTGAATGAGTCAGTTTTTCAAGTAGCCCCTGAAACTTGGGTTGGATGCATATCTGCCTGTCAGTTATCAAACATTTATCAAACACTATGTACAAGACATTATACTAAGTGTTGGGGATACAAAGAAAAACCAAAAGCAGTCCCTGCCTTCAAGGAGCATACAATCTAATGGGTGAGAAACCATGTACATAAATATATTTAAGATACATATAGAGTAGAGACAGGAACTTTATAGAATGGAATAAACATTTATTAAGGCCTATTTTGTGGCAGATGATATGGAATTATTCCCAGTTAATGGAACTGAGAGAAAGGTTAAATGGCTTGTCCAAGGTCACACAGGTACTAAGTTTCTGAGGCTAGATTTAAACTTAGGCCTTTCTGACTCCAAACCCAGTACTCTATTCACTGTGCCACATAGCTACACTAGTAAACGAGATTTCTTCTTCCTGACTGTGTGCCATTCCTACAGACACCTTCTGACTCCATTCTTCAAAACATCTTGGAAATCAACTATTCCAAGCACTATTGATAGGCATTGTTTTGGGAAATAATCCTAGAGAAGTGGGTTCAGTAAGTTGATCTCTCTGTTCTGAATCAAGAGTAGGAGATTAATAGTCATCTTAATATGTTTGTAGGGATGGATGCATGTTTGGTGAAAGGTGGGGCATCCATGCTTCCACTTACCCCTCAAAAGAATAAAATAAAAAGTTAGGAGTTGTTCTTAGCAGGATAAGTAATAGTGCTAGGCAGGTCATTTGTTGCAATCCACTGGTTAAGCAATTATTTTCGGCTCTGTGAGTGGTACTATGTCTCTAAGGCCTCATAGAGTGTTTTGTTTGGGGTGTTTGTTTGTGGAGTGTAGGGACCAGCATCCTGTGGTTCCCAGGATGTAAAGGAAATTTACCATTAGATTCTCTTTTGTACTGAAGTGAACTTTCTATGGGGATTTTTATTCAATATGCTGCCTGTTTATCTGATTTGAATCCCTGCTATATGTATTGATTATAATCTATGACTCAGCACCATAAAAAAAAGCCCAATAAAAAAGCCTGACCAAGTTATATTTGTTCAAACGAAAGTTAGCACTGTTCAGAATGATATTAAGATTGTTTTCTATAGGTTTCCCAGAGAATACTTACTAAGATACAAGTTTTCCTTTATAAACTTTTTTTTACAAACATTACAAGTTTGTAGTAATCTTTATTTTAAGTGATTTTACTGATCACTTTGATTTTGATACTGTGAACCCTTTCCTACAAAAATGCAAGCAAAGTCTCCAACAAAGTCTTTCCAGAAAATAATACAAAATGCACAATAACATTGTTCCATCATTTTCTGTTTTTATAGTTTACTGATTAAAAAAAAATTCTCAACTCAAACACCAGACAACAGCATTTCCATACATAAGGCAGAACACAGAAAGAGAATTTTACATGAAACCATGAATTCCCATTTCATACTACTTGCCTTAAATACATGCACATAGGTATATGTAATGAATATGTAATGAATTCTACATTTGTACTTTCAAAACTGCCATTTTTGTCTGTGTTTATTTCTGCACCTCCTTTTCTCTCTAGGCATTTTAAAAAGGATGCTTTAAGAACCTGCTAAGACCTCAAATAGTGTTTGTATCTTTCTGATGTGCTTTTAAAAGATTTTGTATTATGCCTATCTATGTTGGTATCTTATGCTCCTATAAGAAAGAAAACTCCATGAGATCAGGGACTAGATTTCTGTTGTTGTTCACTCTTTGTTGTTGAAGAAGACCAAGGACATCACAAGGGTGTACATGGGTTGACTTGTACATGAGTTGGTCATGAGTTGGGGCAGAACTGTGTAAAGTTGTCGGTCTTAATCCCTCCTCCTGAGTCTTCAAAGTCCAGTGGCCACTAGATTTTTATATAACTTTTTTATCCCTCTTCCTCCAAAGCCCAACACAGTTTCTCTACACAGTAGTTGCTTGGTGAATATTAATTGAATTTTTTGAAAATGTATAGAAGGAGTAACTTGTTATATCCGGGTTATAGATGGAGTTGCCATACTATGGTTTGTTATGAAATACAATACTATTTGGCTAGATGTTTGCAAATTCAACAAGTTTGTTTATACTCATATCTTTTCCCTGCCAGGTATTTACTTCCCTCTGATTCTGTGCTCCATAAACACTTGTTTTCTTGTTGAGTATGACGTAATACTACATGAAACTCTGTGCATGTTCAACCTTTCTTTGTTCATTTCAGATGAGAGGGAGGTTTATTTGATGCTACCTCCCTCTTCGCCTATATCTTTCATTCTATATTATTCTTTCACCTCCATTATGGGAAACAGCAAGTTCTGTCTGCTTCTTCCTCTTTGCTATATTGTCACATCCTTCCTTTTACTCTCCCTTCATTTTCGCATCTTCAAAACCTAACACCAGAACCAATTCAATTCCAGGACCTCTATTTTTCTTATTAAACTCTGGAAAAATATTTTTGTGACATTAAGGATCTGAAGGGATATTTGTTTTTTTCTCCTCAATTAGAATATTAGCACTACATCATCATATAGTTCTTTACAACTGCTCAAATAAACAAACATTTATAGGTATCACTAGACTGGTGTTTTTATTTCAAAGTTCTTGCTTGCCTCTGGTCTTTTCTTTTTTATTTATTTATTTATTTATTCATTCATTCATTCATTTTACATCATTCATTTCCACGAGATTTTGAGTTACAAATTTTCTCCCCATCTTTCCCCTACCCACCACCCCAAAACAGCCATCCCAATGTATCCCCCCTCCCCTAATCTATTCTCTCCTATGTCTTCCCCCCTCACCCCTCTGATTTTTCAGTAGGGGCAGGATGGATCTCCCAACCAC
>CM053580.1:492441633-492490591 GCA_028627135.1 Pseudochirops cupreus
CTGAACTAGGTAAATGGTATTTGATTAATTAAAGTAAGATTGTTAACCCATTTTGAGTTGCTTTCCTTTAGAAAAGCAGATCTAAGAACCTGTGCTAGTAGCCGCCCTGGGTGTGCTGGGGTGCTTGCTGTTACAAACGCCATGACTATTTTCTCGTTACGCCCCCCTCTTCCATTATTTCTCTTGATAATGTTAGCCTGTACTTCTGCTATGGAAATTTTTTAAACTAGTTTTTCTAGTTGTTTAAAGTCTTTTCCTGATCATCTATTTGGAACGATAGTAATCTATAGAATGATTTAGGTAGTATCATAATTTGTTTGATAGTATGGTGTCCAAGTCACAAATAAGATCTCTCTATTTATAATCAGCTCTACTACTAATTAGCAGTGCTAGTAATTAGCAACTAATTAATAGCGATGATATCAATCACTAGCATGTACATTATGGTTAAGGGTTACAAAGAAATATTATCTTATTTTGTTCACTCAAAAACCCTGGCAGGTAACTAATGTTATTATCCTTATCTTATAGATGAGGAAACTGAGGCAGACCGAAGTTAAGTGACTTGCCCAGGGTCACACAGCTAATAGGTATCTGAAGTCAGATTTTTATCTTTACTTCTATAGAAAATTATTTTTTAATTACACATATTTATCTACTGTGTTTCTTCATAGATTAACTCTCAGATATTTAAAGACTTTTGTTGTTTCTGATGGAATTTCTCTTGCTATCTTTTCCTCTTGTTTTTTTTTTCTTTTCATTTTGTTAGACTTTTTGTGCTTGGCCTCATAAGGCAGAATTAGGAATTATTGGTGAAATTGTAAGAAATATAACCTCAATTTAAGGGGGAAATTCTCTACAATTAGAGCTATCCATAATGAAATGAGCTGCCCTGGAAGGTTGTGGGTTCCCTTTCACTGGAAGTCTTCAAAAGAAAATTAGATGACTCTTTGTCAGATAAATTGTAGAAAAATCTTTTTTTTTGGTATGAATTGGGGTAGATGATCTCTGAGATCTGTTCCAAGTTTGAAATTTTGTGATTTCATGTGATTCTGACTTGAGAGTTAGTATGAAATATGGGGCTGTAGCTAGACATGGTAGCTATGGAAACAGGGATCAGGTCAGGCAGGATAGCTTTGGTGCTCAGGAGCTAATGAATTCATTTGAGTTAATTCAGGTTAACAGAAAAAAAATCCAAAAAACCCCTTTGACCCTGGATGGGATATTAGGAAAGCTTAGGAGTGGATTTGGAGAGGTTGTCTTTGTGAACCTTTAATGTTTATACTTCTGTTGTTGGTAGTTTGAAAAAAAATGAAGATCAGGGGCTCCCCATTCCTGCCCCCCCAATACACACCTTTTATTTTTTTGGAAAACAAAAATAAAATGAGTGTAAAGAGCAAGGGAAGACAGCGTCAGGTTTTGAGCATTCCATATATACCCCACCCAAATAATTAATCCTGTGTCTCAGATTGTTCACACATTGATTCATTGAAAATTTATTAAGTGCCTGCTGTATCAATCCTTCCCTAAAGTTCTACTCTGATCCCTCATTAGAGTGTGGTGAATGAGGTTCTTGAAGGCCTTGCTAATAGAATATGAGCTCTGGCAGGCTCTACAAAGCTGGAAAGAGTTTGAGTACAGACAGGCCAAATGACAGATCAAATGCTTTTCTTACTTGGCCCAGACTGGTGAAATTTGGAGACTTGTCTTTCATGTTGCTGTTTATATAAGAAGAACTTTAAATATGCTTGTTAGATTAAATTAAATTGGTTGTAGAATGGTCAGTCAGTCAGTAAACATTTATTCATTTCCTAGTATGTGCCAGGCATTGTGCTAAATGCTAGGGCCACAAGAAAAGCAAAAAGGCAGTCTCTACCCTCAAGGACCTTACAATCTAATGGAGGAGACAACCTGTAGAGAGCATACAGAGACTTACTATAGTCATGGAAGAATTTTGATCAATATTGGTAGACATACTAATAAATAGTGATGTTGGGGCAGCTAGGTGGTGCAGTGAGTAGAGCACCAGCCCTGGAGTCAAAGGGACCTGAGTTCATATCCTGCCTCAGATGCTTAACACTTACTTGCCGTGTGACCTTGGGTAAGTCACCTAACCCCAACTGCCCTGCCCTCCCCCCCTCCAAAAAAAAATAGTGATGTTTAAGGTTTATAAGCTGCTTTACATAAATTAACTTCTTTTGAGTCTCACCACAATCCTGTGAAGTAGGTACTTTAATTTTCCCCATTTTTGCAAATGTCGAAAGGTTCAAAGTGGGCCTATCTATCAGGAAGAATTTGGATATCATTAAAAGAGCTGGATAATTCCCCAAAGGTGAACCATTCTACTACCTTCCGCTTTAATTTTGGGCCCAACTCATAGTTGATTTGGGATGTCGAAGCATGGGAGGCTTACTGTTGGTTGCACATACACAGTAAGTACAAAAATGTGGACTGGAAAGAATGGCCTTGTCCTCTTATATTAATTTGTGTGATTTGCTACTTTATTTTGTTTGGTGATACCCAAAGAATTTTGGGTCTCTTAAGAACACACACACACACACACACACACACACACACACATGGCCTCGGACCCAAACAACTGTTACAATATTCCTTTGTTAGTGGTTTCCTCACAAATTAGCTCTGATGGTATAAGATCACACATAAAGGACTTAAATTGCATTACAAAGACTTTCTTACCTTAAATCAGATAGCAGCATGGGAAAAGTATACGGATCCTCCCAACAGGGAAAAGGGAATTCAAAGACAGATTAAATGCCCATGTGCTTTACTTAGCGAGCTAGGTTCTAAATGATCTTGGTTCCTACTCCTTCTAGAGAGAGAAGGGGTTTATAGTTAAGACATCAGGAAATGAGAGATTCCTCTTATAGAGGAAAAGGAGCTAAGGTTCTCTCCAGTTTGAGAGTTGGTATATGAAGGGCCTGCCTTCCTTGCCTATAAATCTGAAATTTAAGATTCTGAGTCCAAGGTAAAACAGAGAGAGTGAAGAATGTTCCTCTACTTACTAAGTTAGAGATGGCATGTCAGCTGAAGATTGCAACTTATGCCAGGGCTAGAATAATAGAAAAGTCCTACAATCACATACTCTACTGAAGAAATCAGGAGCCATCCCAAAGGCTATGGAGCAACACGTAGCAGCAACTGTGATGATGATAACAACAACAATAATAATCAACCTTTATACATGACATATTGTAATCCTATGTGCTCCATTCTATGCATTTAAAAACATTAATCTATTTACTATATTCCAGGCACTATGCCAAGAGCTCTAACTTGTATTATCTCATTTTATTCTCAACAATCCTGAAAGATAGGTGCTATTATTTTACAGATGAGGAAATTGAGGTAGTCAGAACTTAAGTGATTTATCCAAGGTCACGTAGCTAGTAACTGTATGAGGATGGATTTGAACTCACGTCTTCTTCATTCCAGGACTAGCATTGTAGTCACTGAAAAGCAGTGCACCCACAGAGACCAGCAGACACTACCCTAGCTATGGTATCTTCTGGTGTACTCCCAGGCTCTCTTAATTCTAGTGTCTTCTGTTACTTATCTCCTATTGATCCTGCCTTGAATTTGTCTGTACATATTTGTTTACTTATTGTCTTCCCCATTAGATAGTAAGCCCCTTAAGGGCAGGGACTGTCTTTTGACTCTTTCTGTATTTCCAGTATTTGGCACATAGTAGGTGCTTTAATAAATGCTTATCAACTCACTGGCTATGTGATAAACATGGTATAGTCCTAGCAAGAGCACCGTGATGATGTCATCAGATGGCATTGATGACCTTGCAGGGGCATGAGTTGGCTTTCTTCACATGTGCGTTCATTGCATATGTATGCCTTTTCCCTATGTGCCCTGGTTATACATGTTTTATGTGTTGTTCTATACATTTACCTTGGCCACGTCACAACCTATCTGCATTTGCATTCCTTTTCAAGTATATTCTCTGTCCATATCTTCCCTGTTTTTGATCCACTTTTTGCATGTTTCAGTTCCCATGTACTTTCATATTCCTTACTGAGTGTGCCCTAACTACAGATACTTGAGTTTTCTACATGCGTCCATTCTTCAAATGGAAAATATGCATAGCTTTGGGAGAGTGTTTCTCAAGTTTATGGACAAAATATTCTACATATACTACAATGCTATTTCATTAAATGACTTTTTTTTTTTCCAAATTATATCCTCTGGCTGACTAGTAAAAGTAAACACATTGGTTGGGGTTCATGAGCTATGGTATTTTTGAGAATGTCTTTAACATGAGATAGATTTTATAAGACTTCCACACATGAGAAGAGGGCGCCCCAAGTGTTTTCTAGATGAGAGTTGAGTGATTTACCCAGGATCATAAAGCTAGTAAGTGTTTGAGGAAGGGTTTGAACCCAAGTTGGCCAAACTTTGGAGCAGCTAGAGTGCTGGTAGTCAGGAAGATCTGAGTTCAAATGTGGCCTCAGACATTAACTAGCAGTGTGACCCTGAGCAAGTCACTTAACCCTGTTTGCCTCAGTCCTTCATCTATAAAATAAGCTTGAGGAGGAAATGGCAAACCACTGCAGTATCTTTGCCAAGAAAACCCCAAAAGGTCATGAAGAGTCTGAAATGACTGAACAACCATAATAACTTCCTGACTAGGTATAGCACTCTTTGACTTACCTTAAAGCCTTTGGAGGACTGAGGTACTTATTTCATCCAATCATCTATTCTAGGCACTATGGAGGATACAAAGATAAATAAGTCATAGTCTTTACCCTCAAGGGGCTTGTGAATTTTTAGCAGTGATAAAATACTGGCACAAAATAACTACAGTACAAATTGTAACATGACAAATACTAGTAGAGATGCTAGGTCCTATGAGTTGTAGTTAGAGTTACTTGAGAGTGTCCAAAGGGCCCAAATATTAATTCTAGGCCTCCGGGGTTCAGGCATCCCTAATTACACAGCACAGTCAAACTCAATTTACTTCTTTGTTATGTCACCAGCAGAATATGAAGAGGCGTGGGGAATTTTGGGGAGAGGGAAATTTCCCAGATTCGGGCCTTCATGGGATACATGATTTCTGTTAAAAATGACAGCATTTATACTCCTGGTTAAAACTTCATTTTCCCCTCAGGCACAGATTGGCACTCAAAGATGACTCAGCCAACTTTGCAAATATTTCTTAAAAATCATTCAACCTGCAGAAAATCTGTTTAGCCTGCAAACCTCACATTGACCCCTTTTTTCTACTTCCCAAGTATTGGCAGCATTTTTTAAAGGCTCCTCATGTCAGTGCGCAGCAGACTGTAGCTCACATAGACACATCCAGACACAGGTTCAATTGAAGAAAAAGGAGAGAAAAATGGTGTTTGGTTTTTTCAGTTGCCAATCTTCATTAGATTTGTTATTTAACAGAAGCATCGAAAGTCAAGTTTGGGAAGGACTTTAAAGAGCATCTTATCCCTACCCATTATTTTACAGAAAGATTGATAGATTAGGAGTCAGAGGACCTAGATTCAAATCTAGGATCTGCCATTTACTACAGATGTGACTTGGGGCATACCACTTAATTCTGATGGGCCTCAGTTTTCTTAATAGCAAAATAAAGTAATTAACTAGATCAGAGGTTCCTAACTCTTCTTAACTGTTGGGTCCCTGAACTTTTGAAAAAATACATTTTGGTGACTCCATTTCCATGTAATTGGTTTCCTTTGTAATCCTATGTATTCTATTTGATGTATTTAAAAACATTATTTTGAGAAGGGGTCCATAGGCTTCACCAAGCTCCCAAAGGAGTCCAGGACATTGATGGAACATTACAGTTTTCAATATCTAATTCTATGATCCCAAGATCCTTTGAGAAATCCAGATAGCCTGTCTCTCATTTCAGTGATCTTTAATAATGCCTTATATTGGTAAAGTTTTTTTAAAAAATAGATTAGATTGATATTTTTGGCTTTTATATTACTGCTCCCTTTCCTCTTCCTAGATCACTTAAAATGAATAATTGTAAAAGAAAAAAAAGAAGAGGAAGAAGAGAAAAGTTACTAACACTGAAAATCTGCTATTGTTTGCAATGTTCCACATCTGTGGATCACATCTCCCTCTCCCCTGGCCCCTAGAGCTGTCTTCTCAGGTGCTAAGCTCGTCTCTTATAATTTCCCAAAGCTCACTTTAGATTATTTTATGGTAGCCGTTCTTTCCATTCACACTGATGTAGTCATTGTATATACTGTTTTTCTGGCGTCTCCTCACTTCACTTTGCGTCATGTAAAGTATGTTTAACTTTGCAATTCAGGAAACTTTTCTTTGTTACATACTGTGTGCAGACGACTATACTAAAGACTGGGAGGCAGAAAATTTAGGTAAGACATAGGTCCTATCCCTATGGACCTTATGTGCCAATAGTGGAATAAGACACATAGTGGCCCCGTCTTGGACTCAAGTAGTCCTGCGTTCAAATCCTGCCTCTCAAATACTAGTTATGTGACCACGGTCAAGTCACTTAAATTCTACCCAATAAACACTTGTGTAGTAGATACGCAATAAAATCTCCAATAATAAAACAAAAAAATCTGTGAGATTAGAATACTGAGATTAGATTAAATTGCTGGTCTTCATCAGTATCAGCCACTAGGTGGTACAGAAGATAAACAACAGTGAATAAAACAAACAACAAAATTAGTACCGTAAATTACTGCAATGGGAATTTCCACAGGCGGATAAACTCACAAGTTTGGGAAATAAAAAAAAGACAAAAGAGAGAAGCAGAATAAAAGAGAGCAGAAGCCAACAGGTAAAAAGTTCATGAGTGACAGTAAGGATCATGGAGGGATTCCTGGAGGAGGTGACATTTTAGTTAGGCTTCAATGGATGACTAGAAATACAACAGGCAAAATGCAGAAGGTAGGCCACCCTAGCATAAGAAATCAGGTGAGAAAAGAAAAGGTCAGTACTGGGAGCAGAGGATAACGGGGTGGGAGGAGGGTGGTCATGTGGTGCAGTGACCACTCCCTAGTTAGAGTTTTGAGTACATGAATGAAAGTAATTCAAGTTAAGGCTTGAAAGGCAGAAGGGTAGATGGCATCAGACTGTATAGGGCATTGAATGTTATAAAAAGCAAAGAAAAAAAAATGAAAAGGAAAACAAAAGAAAGCTATTGAAGATTTTTGGTAAGAGAGAGTTCTTGACTATCAGATCTATACCTAAGGAATACTAGTCTGGCATTGTAGCCAAGGATAGATTCATCCAAAGCACTCACATTAAGATCATGGACAATCATAGGGTGTCAGAGCTGGAAGGGCCCTTAGGTAGTAATAATAATAATAATAATACATCCTCTAAAGCACTGCTTTGATGTGTCATGTCTCAGAATCAAGGTAACCCTGGGTTCTTAATGACAGAGTCAGGAAAATGCCAGCAGAGAAAGACCCTACCAAACTTGGAAAATTTAATTTAGTGACCTAAGATTAGACTACATATCTCTTATTTGAGGACAAAATTAGTAAAATATAGAGAGTGTCTTCACCAGCTTAACTGTATGGTGACCAATTTTTCAGCCACAGTAATTTTTGGAGATCATTTACTAAGTTAGATAGGAGTTGTAATTGTAATGGTGAAGAGAATTTTTCCCACCAATAAAACCACAGATTACTTGATAAAGACAATTTAAAAAGTACTTTAAGGTTTACAGAACATCCTCACACAATAATCTTGTGAAGTAAGTACTGTCCCTAAAACACAAGGGGTCTAATGTGGCATAATAGAAAAAGTGCTAGATTTGGAGGCACAAGAGAGTAGTTTAATCCCTAGGTCTGCCATATTCTACCCATAAGTGACTCTTTTGTAAATTGCTTCACTTCTATGGGCCCAAATTTCCTCAGCTGTAAAATGAGGTCATTTAATCCAGCTTTTGTTTTATAAATGAAGTGACTGAACCCAGAAAGGAGAAGTAGTATATCCAATTTAGTGTAGCTATTCCATAACTAAACAGAATTCAATCTCATGTCTTCTGACTTCAGTAATAACAATTCCCATCTATATGGTGCTTTAAGATTTACAAATATACTATGCTGTATTTTAATGATTGCTATTATAAAGTATATCTCACATAATTTCTATGCAGATTAAAGTAGGTTTTAGGGATTAATACCCCCATATGTAGACTACTATATGGGACAGCCAATTCTTTCTAACAGCTATCACTTCATGTCTTTACTAATTTTCATCCAGAGTTTAAAGGACAAGACAATTAAGGGCAATCTTCTGATATTTCCTTATAATAAAAAAAAATCACAATCTCCTTATTTAATTAGCTCTGAATTTAATTTTTCCCGTAAGTTTTCTCCCTCCCAGTCTTATGGACTTAAACATCAATATAGCCACCATTAAAATAGTTCCACAATGTATCAGTTGTGAGAAGGAGTAAAGCCAGAATCAGAGCAAATCATCATCATCACATCATCATCATCATCATCATCATCATCTCTAGTATTTTTATAGCATTTTAAATTTTTTTCCAAATATGATCTCATTTGGTCCCCCAAACAACTCTGGAATGTAGGTATCATCATTATACCCACTTTACTTTTTTTTTTTTTCGGAAGGGGGAAGGCATGGCAATTGGGATTAAGTGACTTGCCCAAGATCACACAACTAGTAAGTGTGTCAAGTGTCTAAGGTCAGATTTGAACTCAGGTCCTCCTGACTTCCAGGCCAGTGTTCTATTCACTGTATAAACTATTCCCCTCCCCCACCTTTACTTTTTTTTCCTCTTTTTGTCCCCACTTTACTTTTAAGGAAACTGAGACCAACAGAAATTAAGTAACATTCCCAGGGTCACATAACTAGTAAGTATCTAAGGCCAGATTTTAACTCATTTTCCTGAACCCAGGGATAGCTCATTTTATACTGTGTTTTTTAAGCTGTTTTATCAGTTGCAAATGCTAATTCTTCAACTCTGGAAACACAGTCCTACCATTTAGCTCTCAGAAAAAACAGCTGAAATTTCTTAAGAGTTCCTTTTAGGATACTTTTTCCACCACATAAAAATTAAACTAACTTCTTTCAGGAAATGTGTCTTCAGGCTTGAAAATACTAACAAATTAGTACCATCTCTGAGGAAAGTCATTCTCTTAGTCCTTTCTCTCCGAACCTCCTGCAGTTTCTCTTTAGCTGTGATAATTTGCTGTCTCTAGATAACAGTTAAATTGCTCCTCTCCCCATCCTCTTAAAGATACACCAGCAGTATCCATAGTTTCATTGGGAGAAATTATTGAAGCTGAGGTTAAGATGAGAGGGATCCCAGGGTCTAGTTAGTGCAATCCATGTCCAAATAAGAAGCCTCTCTTAAACACAGCTAAGAAATGTTTATCCTACTTGAAAACCTGTGATAAAGGGGGCCCCACTATCTCTTGAATCCATCAATTCCACTTTTCGATGGCTTTCATTTTTTTTAAAATTTTTTTAAAAAAATATTTATTTATTTTTAGTTTTCCCATTCACTTCCATAAATTTTAATTTTTTTCTGCCTCCCTACCCTCCCACCTCCCCAAGATGGCATGCAATCTGATATAGGCTCTACATATACATTCTTATTAAATATATTTTCACATTAGTCATGTTGTATAAAAGAATTTGAATGGAAGGAACCATGAGGAAGAAAAAACAAGACAGAACAAAACAAAAAAGAGAGCAAATGGTATGCTTCAATCTGCGTTCAGACATCATAATTCTTTTTGTGGATGTGGATAGTGATGGCTTTCGTTTTCAAGGAGTTTTTCCTGACATCAAACCTAAACTTATCTCTCTGCATCTTCTGCCCATTGCTTATATGTGACATTGGTGCCAAATAACTATTAAAGTGCTCCAAGAAAGTTTTTATGTTCCTAAGGAATGTTCTCTTTTCTAAGCTAAGCATCCCTAGCGCCTTAAACTGATAATCATAAGGCATTAAATACTCAAGGCCCTTTGCTAAATTGGTGACCTTCCTTTGGGAGCTCTTCAATTTATCAAATAGTTTTAAAAATGTGGTGCTTAGAAGTGAATGTGATACTCTGAACATAGGTTAGTTAAGAATGGAACTGTCATTTCCCCCATGCTAAATGCTATGCATCTCTCAATGTAGCCTAAGATGTAATTAGGTTTTTGAGTTGCCATATCATGTGGTTGACTCATATTTAGTTTGGAGTTCATTGAAAACTGTATCTTTGTAGCTTTGACCCTCCCATCTCATACTGGTGAAGCTATTTTTTTTGAAACTCCAAATAGCCTCATCCAACTTAATATTTTTCAGTGAACTATAACACCAATCATGGCAGCACACCTGAGGCCTGCTGCTGTGAATAATTTCAAGGGTCTAATCACAAAGTATTATGAGCTTTCTAATCATTCAGCAATAAACTAAAGCATAACATTCACAACAACATAACAACACGTAGTCTTAAAGAAAACATACCAATCAGTATATCTTATAGCATTCCTCAGAATCCCCACACAGCATATATTATTGCATTCCTAAAATCAGGAAATCCCAAGCTAAGGTCTCCCCTAGTACAACACATCCTCACAAACAACATCCACCCCTAGGTCACAGTGAGTCACAATACCCTCAATTAAGACACCATGTCCAAGTAAAGTCCACTCTCATCTTGACTCAAGACTGACTTCCAAACACAATTGCTCTTCCTCTGTGGGATGATCACTCCTGACTCTCACCAGGATTCACATGTAGGCAGCTCTCTATTCCTGATCCATATCTCAGCTCATGGGAGCTGCTCTACTCCAGGCTCTGGTCCAATAGCAGGCTCTGGGGGCTCCTACCTGCACCTTTTATTTCTAGGAAAATAAAGCTTAAGAGGGCTACAACAACATTTAAACACATTACCAGCACCATCATCTCAATTCACTTTAACAGCTCTTGAACTTGAGTTAAACCTCTTTCCCATGGGCAGATTTCTGCTCTTCAGCATCATAATTCACTCATAAAGACCAACAGACAGGACTTTTGTCTGAGAAATTAACACAGACCAACAGACAGAGCACCAACATCACAAGTGTTCTTTCTGTTAGGCTCCCCACAAACAAGTCCCCCTAATTCACTCATGCTTGCTTCTCTCTCTCTCAGCTCTGCTCCTCTCTATTCTGTCCTTTTTCTCCAAACAATACAATATATACTATTTGCAACCAAAGACTCTTGATTCAATCAAAGGTAAGTCTCAACCAAAAGCACTTGATTGGCTAAAAGTCAAGCCAGAAATACAACAAGAAAATTCTACTTTGCTTGTCATCACATGAACCAATGCTGACAAGATATTCTTGGATCAGTTTCAGCCAACCAAAGTGTTTACTATTCTCCCAAGCTTTATGTCATCTAAAATTTTAATGTACCTATCTGTTTCTAAAAAGGCATTAATAAAAATATTAAATAGCACAGAGTCAAGCATAGATCTCTGATACATTCTAATAGAGACCTCCTTCCGTTGACTTTGAATCATTTGTGATTGCTCTTTGGGTCTGGTTATTCAATCAGCTCTGGGTCTACCCCTAATCAACCCAAATCTTTTCCTCTTTTCTACAAGTATTGTTTCAGGGATTTCTCAAATGTTTTTTTTTCTTCTAAAATCTAGGTAGACTATATAGACTTCTCATGACCTACCTATCTGTCAGAAAAGGAAATGAGCTAGTCTGACTTCTTCTTGATGAAGCTATGTGATCCCTATTTCTTTTTCTAGATACTCATTTAATAATAATTTCTAGAATTTTGCCCATAATCAAAGTAGAGTAAATAGTTTGCAGCCTCAATTTTCCTCTCTTTAAAAACATTTTTTGACAACATTTGTCCTCCATTCCTATGGTACCTCTTTGATTCTTCATGATATTTCTAAGTTTGCTAGCCATGGCTCAGCTATAACATATGTATGCTTGATTCTTATCCAAGGCTTTTTTCATTATTGCTACCTGAGACAGTTCTGGAAGTAAATCCAACTGCACAGGGCTCCTCTTGAGAGTATTTCAAAAAGTTCCTAGGCTGTTGAAGGAAGCCATCATTTCTTTACAATGAACCTGGGTTAATCTAAGAATCTTTAGAACTGGAAGAATCCATAAAGTTCATCTCATACAATATCCTTGCCAATATAGGATTCTCCTCTACAATTTCTTTGAAAGGTAGCCATTCTGCCTTATCTTGAACACTTTTAGTGATATGAAGCTCTTTGCTCACAAGTAGCTCTTTTTCACTACTGAACATGTATTGTCCCGGTGGCTGTGAGAGCTATGTGGCAATGTCAAACGTAAAAGACTATGTGATAGGCATATAAGAACAAATAGTTTGCAGTGAGTAAAAAAACAAAGCAAAAAAGAATGGACTAATCACTAGAAACTATGCCCCCCTAAGAATTTCAATTAATACTTGTCTTTGATTCATTTGTCTTGGACCCCAGCTTAATTCTCAGGTGACAATTCCTGGACTTCACCACTGGCAGACATACCTTGATTTTCCCTTGCTCTCTCAGTTCAAAATGTGCTCCTTAAAGTTTTGACTAACTTTGAGTTTCATTCTATCTCAGTATATTAGATGAACCACATTGGATGCTTTTAGTAATGCACATAGCCTTTACTCTATAGTTCTTGGGTGGTTCACAAAAAAACATCTTTAATTAATAGAAATTCTTTATGTTCAGGAAGGCCTCATCTTTGTAGCTCCCATCCAATGGCATCCCCTGGAACAATGTAGAGTTATTTTTTGTCCTGTCACATTTAATCTTTAAAATATTCCAAGATAGCCATCATGTCCTTTAATCATATCCCCCAACCCCTAACTCTTACCAAATCTTTTCTTCTTTAGGCTAAACATCTGCAATTCTCCCAATTGTTGCTCATTTGACATGGTCCTCAGATCTTTTGCCATCCTGGTCCCTCTCCATTGGATAGACACCAATTTATCAATGTCTTGCTTAAAGAATGGAGCCAAGAACTAGATGCAGTACTTTAAATGTGGTTGGGCCATCACAGAGTAGAGTAGAACTATAATCACCATCTTTGATCTTGACATTACATTATAATTAATGTCACATCTCACTGTCACCTCTTTTAGAATTTGTGGTAAACTAGAAACTCAGGTCTTTTCATAAGAACTCATGTGAAGCCAAGTCTTCCTCTATCTTATAATTATGAAATTTATTTTTGACTGAAATTTGGGAATTTATATTTATACCACTTAACCTTTATATTATTGGTTTTGGTACATTATCCCAGCCTATTTAGACTCCTAGCCATTCCCATCAATTGCAAAAGAACTGCTACCCATTGATCAAACAACCCACATTAACTGAAACTACATGGCCTTCTCAGGGTGAGACAAGAGCTGGCATATCAAAGCACCACCACCACCTCAACTATGATCTCCCCTCACACTCTTATGGAGATAGGTCAGGACACTGAGCCAAGAGCCCTTGAGATAGTGGCCCTTGATTTCCCCCTGTTGTTGTTGAGTCATTTTTCAGTCATGTCTGACTCTTCATGATTGTGTTTGAGGTTTTCTGATGAAGATGCTGGAGTGGTTTGCAATTTTCTTCTCTAGTTCATTTTGTAGATGAGGAAACTGAGGTAAACAGGGTTAAGTGACTTGCCCAGGGTTGGATTTTGAGGCAAGATTTGAACTCAGGTCCTTCTACCTCCAAGTCCAGCACTTTTTCTACTGTACCACCTAGTTGCCCTTCATAAGTCAAACTTAAAGGGACAGATTCCTGTAAAAAGCAGATCTGTCATCCTTGATATCACCAACATGATCTGCCATCAACAGGCATGAAATCCGCAAAGCTGTAAGAATAGAAGTACTCCCTGACCACAGACTTAGATTCTATCCCAGTCACTGTAGCCTCATCTTGGGGGAGAATCCCTTGGAGAATGGCTCAACCATCCCTACCAAATGCTGGCTAATGGCCACCCCTTGGGCATCTGAGTCAACTTAACTGAAGCAGCAAAGCACCCTGAGTGAGAGACAGGTGACTGTAACATTTGTCAAAGGTGTCCAATCCAATCTCATCCAATAAACATTTATTAAGCATCCACAATATGGCAGGTATTGTGTTAAGAGCTGAGGATACGATTAATAAAAAGAAAAAAGCCCCTTTCCTTAAAGAACTTATGACCTAAAGGGGGAGACCACATATGAAAGAGGCAGGAAAGTAGAGGAGGGAGGAGGCACCAAGGGATATCTTGTTCTGTGGAGCTGGAACCAGGGCCACAGACAAAAAATGGAGTAATATGCTGAGGACCCGCTTTCTTCCCTGTATAAAGGAAGGTGTTGGGAGGAATTTGGTGCTCCATTCTTACCCCTCCAATCATAGGGGAGATGAGGCTGAGGGAGGTGGTCTCAGTATGGTTTGAGTTAGCAGCATGGTGGTGAGTTTAGAAAAGAAGAGCTTATCCTGGAAGAGCTTCTTGCTGAAACCAGGAGTTGAAGCCAGGTGGAGTAGTCATCACTTCTACTTCTATCTCCCCTCTGATCACAATAAGGGCAACCCGGAATCTGAGTCCAAGAACCCCAGGAATAGCACTGCTTTTCAGATCAACATCCATATTTATAGTCTGTCCTTCACTGCCATCATCCAGAACTAGATGTCTTAGCCTGGAATCCACAGATCTCCAAAGAATTCATGGATAGACGAAGAAGTCCATGAATCTGGGTAGAAAAGAAGTCTTTATTTTCACTAATCTCTAACTGAAATTTAGCATTTCCTTTAATATGAATTTTTTAAAAATTCTGAAAAGAGACCCCAAAGAGGTTTACAAACATGCTTAATAACCCCTTATCCAAGGAATCAACCCTTGTGGAAATACAACCTGGCCACTGCTTCTGCAGGCACTATAGCCCTTGCTTCCTTAGTAGCCACAGCTACTTAAGACCTGGAAAAGAAAGCTCTCACCACCAAAGTCTTTGGCACTGTCAAATGGGTCAACATCAGATACAGATATGGTTTCATCTATGGAAATAACATTAAAGACGATTCATTACTATCTTTTTCGCCACTGCTTTATGAGTACCCTGGGGCCATTCCATCTGATTTGCCGCTTAAATGTCCTATATATGTTGTCTCCCTCAATTAAAATGTGAATTCTTTGAGAGCAAAGGACCGCCTTGCTTTTGTATGTGTATCCTCATCTCCTAGTAGGTGATTTGTATATAGCAAGTATTTAACAAATGATCTTCCTTCTCTTCCTCCTTCCCTCTCTTCATTCCTCCTCTTCCCTTCCCCTTCCTTCCTTCTTCTCTTTTTTCCTTCCTTCCTTCCTTTCTTCTTCCCTTCTTTCTTCCTTCCATTCATTCTTTCCTTTCTTCTTTCCTTCCTCCTCTTTATGAATCCTGATTTTTTCATCCAAAGGACAGATTTAAATCCCTCTGCTGGCTTTTACAATTTATGTGACCACGGAGAAATCAGTCTCTTTGAATCTCGGTTTCCTAATCTGCAAGTAGAAGATAATTATACCTGAAGTACTTACCTCACAAGATCATTGTAAAAATGAGCTAATATGTGTAAAACATTTTGAAAAACTCACCATGTTATATTATTATCTTCCATAGCTACTATCCTTCTAAGTGTTGTCATTAACACACTTATATAAGCACATCTCTGTCATTATCTAAGTTAAGTCATTGACATATAGGTTGAACAAAAAAGGATCAAATACAGTGTCTTGTGTTGTTGGATTAAGACCTGCCTCTAGGTCAATATCAGTCTATTAATCAACAGTCCTTGTTCACCAATTCATAAAGCCTCCAATTTCCTTCATTCAATTCAATCAAACAATTCCACACGATTCATAAGCATATCATGAATGATTTGTTAAATGCTTCCTTGAAATCAACATGTACTGTGTTTACAGCATATACTGATCAACACTCCTATGATTCTACCCCAAAAGAAAACAAATTAGTTTTACAATTCATAATACCTCCTAATGATTACCTCTTTCTTCCCCAAGTGCTTATTCATTCTAGAATTTTGTCAAGGATTGACAAATAGATTACAGGTCCAAGGTTTAAAAAAATTCTACCTTTTCAAAAATCAGGAAACCATTTATCTACCACCAATCTTCCGCTACCTCTCTCTTTTACTGGGATGTCTCAGAGCCTGGTGACTGGTTGCAGTCAATCATGATACCTATGAGTTTTTTGGGTATTCTTGGATGTAATTCTTCTCTGTATAAGGACTTCACCCATCTAAAATAGTTAGATGTGCTTTATCTCTTTTTTGTTATTGTACACTATAGTTTTCCTTTGTTGAAGCTGTTTTTACCTTTTCTAATTTGCACAACGTTTTCCTCCATAAAGAATGTGGAAACAGACTGGGGTGGGGGATTGAATTTTTTTTTCTTCTCTTCGTCATTTCTTACCTCTAACTCAACATGTCTAAAAAACAACCTCACCATCTTTCTCCCTATATCTGAATCTCCCTCTGACTGTCTTATTTCTGCAACTGGCATTATTATTCTCTAAGTTACACAGGCTTGAAATTTGAAAGGAATCTTTGATTCCACTTTTACCTGATACTCTCTATCCAAGCTGTTACTGAGTCCAAAAATGGTCTCCTAATTCTTTCTAGAACATGTTCTTTATTGTTTTTGCTCCAAACATCATTACTATTCTATTCCTTACAATTAGAATACCTTCCCTTTCCAATTTTGTGTGCTAAGGTCCTTTCACTTACTTAAAGCTAAACTCAAATTTCATTTCCTCCCTGTTTCTCTCTCCCCAAAGTGATTTCTCCCTTCTCTGAACTCATAACACAATACATACCTCACAGTGTTGTTGTGAGAAAAGGGGCCATGCAAAACTTCAAGCACTATATGTCTGAGTTATTTATTTTTTGATAGGCAGTATAATGTAGTGCATTGGGAGCTGGCATAGGGCCAGGAAGACCTGGGTTCAAGTCTTACTTTTTATTCAAACCGGTTGTATGAGGGTTGGCAAATTGCTTAATCTCTCAGTACCCTAGACAGTTCTCTAAGAGGAAATTTACAGAAGAGCTCTGATCTGAATTAGGTAGACAAAGTTTTTACATTGGAAATGAATACCAATGAAATCACAGGCCTGTTCTCTATCTCTGTTTTCATTTTCATCATCATTTTTATCAAGACATAGCTTGGCATTGTGGATAGGGAGTTGGCCTTTGAGTCAGAAAGATCTGGTCTCAAGACCTGCCTCTGTTGCAGACTAGTTGTATGATCACAGCCAGTTTATTTAACTCCTCAAGGTCCCAGGTATCTCACTAAGACCAAAACCAATGTAGATCAATGTCATCTGCATGCATGGATTTTCCCCGAGAATTTCCCACACTGATGAAACTGCAGGTCCAGACCAAAAGTATCTATCTTTACCCCTTAGGTACTTGTCACATTTACTTTTGGATGATGTTTTTCCTTTGTATCATCTCTCCTATCTGACTGTAGCCTTCTTGAGGTTAAAGAGGGTGCCTGATGTGCCTTTATATTTCTCTCAGCATTTAACATAATGTTTTTCATATAGTAAACACCTGACAAATTTAAAAGATAGACTAAAATTGATTAAAATCACACTACAGCTAGCATTTGTAAAGGGCTTTAAGGTTCGCCAGCACTATGCACATTTTATATCATTTGATCTTCACAACAACCCTGTTGTTGTGGGAAGTAGGTTCTCTTATTGTCCCCACAACACAGATGAAAAAAAATTGAGGCAGATGGGCATTGAACAACTTGCCCCCTGGTTACAACAGCTAGTAAGTGTCTGAGGATGGATTTGAACTCGAGTCTTCCTGACTCCGAGGCTAACAGTCTATCTACCAGGCCACGTTGCTGCCACTGTCTTTCCTAACTATTGATTCCACTTACTTCAAGTCATCTTTCTTTTGGTATACTAGAAACAACAAATTCCCCTCCCCTACTTCCCATGTAATTTAAAAACCTTTAGCACTGTTCATAGTTCATTTTAAAATTGTCATTACTGCTTTTTGTATGCCTCAGATCATTTGAAGTTATATAAATATTATATTTATAGGTAGCTTCTCTCATATTCATTCTTGATATACCCCCATTCTGTCTTTTTGTACATTTCTTTTTAAGAATTTGGGCTAATCAGGTTACACATTAGTTCCTTTTAGGTTGTCCTGTACTCCTTCATCCTTTCTCCCTCTCCTTTTTTGGAAATGTTTTATTGAAGGAATTGTAAAAAAGCAATGATGATCACTTCTCAATAACACCCCCCTCCCTTCCTCATAACAAAGAAGTACAACTAAGCAAAACAAATTAACATGTTGACCATTTCAGACAATGTATGTTGATTCTGCAACTAAGGTCTATCACATCTCTGCCAAGAGAGAAAGGTCTGTTAGTCTTCTGAACTTATGATTGGACATTGAATTGATCTGAGCTTTGAAGCCTTTAAGAGTTGTTTTCATTTATTATGTTTTGATCTTCATGTAAAGTGTTACCTTTGAACCAAATGATTCAGATTTCTTTGAATTGTATATATGTGTCATTTCTTCCAGCAAAGCCATATACTACTAAAATCAGACAATTCTACTAAAATTTGTTTGGCCATTCCCCAACTGGTACTCACTCTTCTTCCAGGTCTATGCTATTACAAAAACTGTTGTAAGTATCCTATTCCCTTTTATACTCTTTGTGCTTGAGATTATACAAGTTAGCAAGTCATTACTAAGCATTTATTAAGTGCTTAATATCTGCCAGACACTCTGCTAAACATTGGAGATACTAAGAAAGGTAAAAAACTGTCCTAGTCTTCAAGGGCCTCACAATCTAGTGGAGCAGGTAACATGTTAAAACTATGTAGAAATAAGATACACACATGCATGTACATATATATATGATCATACAGATGATCATTTGCAGGTAACCTAAGAGGGAAAGCACTAGTATTAAGGAAGGGACAGGAAAAATTTCTTGCAAAAGGTGAGAATTTTTTTTCTCTGGAATTTTTGTAATCTTCTTTGATAAACAGAGGTAGTATACTTGTCTTACTCTGCCTAACATGTCCTTCCTTTGCTATTACAAATTTCATTCTGTAATGATACGTATATTTCTCTCAAGTTTCCCACCACTTCCATATCACCAACCAATTTTTTTTCTTTTTTGGCAAAAAAATTACATTCAAATGAGTATTTCTTCTAATTTCTTCTTTTACCTGCCAATAAGACTTGCCAGTCAATGTTATAAGATGCTCTGCTTTTTAGCAGAATTAGATTTTTCAGGATTCCAGGAGGCCTACAACTCCCCATCACTATCATAATGCTACTATGCCAATTTTATGATACATATCATTATCCCTATCCTCTCTTTGGTCAATAAAACAATCAATAATGATTTATTAAGTACCTACTATGAGCCAGACACAATTCTAAGCACTGGGAAAACAAAAAGAGACAAAAGACTGTCCCTGACCTCAAGGAGCTTACAAAACTAATAGGGGAGACAACATGCAAACAAATATATTGTGTGTAGTATACTTCCACAAGACTACCACTTCAATTTCCCCTTTTCTCCTCCCCAATGCTTTCCATTTTGTCATTAGATTCATGGATGATTTCATTAAAGGTGCCTACTTCTCAACATAGAGGACAAGAAGAATTTATCTCAATCTTCTGCCTAGTAGCTTCATATTTCGACTTATTTTTTGATTTAATTCGATAATTGTCCTTGACAACTAGGTTCTAAGTTCCTTTTTCCCCTAACTGCTTGAGAACTATGCATGTCCTATAAATTAGCTGTCCTCTAAGTCTGGTATCCTTTAAATATATTGCCTCTCTGAGCCTGATGGCATATACCTGTAATCTGTGCTAACGGGAAGGCTGAGGAGGCTGGTGGATTGCTTAATCCTGGAAGTTCTGATCTGCAATAGGCTACTGATTGTGTGTCTGTACTAAGTTGCTTGTACCAATATGATGAGCCCCTGGGCCAGGTGCCCAAAGGATGGGCAAATCGACTTAGTTCATAAATGGAGCGGGCCAAAACTCTTGTTCTTATCAGAGAGGGATTGGATCTGGAAGTGGTCACTGTACATCTTTTCTCATTTTTGTAAATTCTGCCTGGGCAATTTAGGGAAACACAACTTCAAAACAAATCAGTTCCCTGGACCAAAGTCCTACTCTAATTACTGAATCTAAACCCCAGTAGAGGTGAGGGAGCAGGTGTACTGAATCATGATTAGAGATGATGTTTAGCTGGAGCACTTCAAGAAAAGAAAGAGTGCTAATTACTGATACTTTTGCATTTGGCTAGAGATGGGTACTCAGTGGAAAAAGGAACTGATACAGAAAAGAGGCAGTGATGTAATCTGAGAGGGAATTTGGCAGAATCTTCTTTTTCGAGAACATTTCCATGTTCTCTGTCTGCATAATGATGCACAAGGAATGCAACCTCTGGTATGTAGTGAGAGAGGTACAATGGTGGGATGTCTGGATCTCCTCCTCCTCCTTCACAGATATTGTTTACTGAAACTTTGCTTTGTACTCACCAAGAGTAGCATAAAAAATTTGGAAGACGTTCTAGAAGTCATTTAGTTGAAACTCCCAATTTGACAGATGAGGACCTGAGACTTAAGAAAACTAGGTGACTTTCCTATGGTCATGAAGGAAGAAAGTAGAAGAATAAATCAACAAGTATTTCTAGGGTGCTTATTATGTGCCAGGCACTGTGTTGGGTGTTTGTGAAGCAAAGAAAGAGAAACAAATAACACAGTTCCTGTTTTCAGGGAAGTCAGGATTTGAACCAAGGTTCTTTGGCCCCACATCTCATGCTTTTTCCACAGCACTTTACATGATCTATTTACTGGAAGGACATATCTAAGTGTTATTTAACCATTCCTGTTTCCTCCACTTGCCCACTACATTATTAACTCATTGTCTTACCCCAAACTTCTGGACGTGTACTTAAGAGCCCGATTTATTAAAACAATTTGCTTTAGAGGCACCCTAAACCATGGGCATTCTTTTTAGCCAACTTGAGGTATAATAATTTCTTAAATTAGCATGTTGATGGGTACTGATCAGATCTTGGCTCAAGGACATTAAGGGTCTTTTGCTTTTAGGGCCAAGGTTTAAAAAAAAAATTAATGCAGATAGAAGAGTTGTGAATGATGTCATTCTCTGTTTGTTGCCCACTTGACTGCACACATGAATATTTATAATGGCTCAACACATTTCATATCATTTCAGGGTCCCCTTTCTGTAGGCCCTCGGGGAGCTGATATTATTCGGTCTCTCAACTCCTCTTCAAGATCCAAGCCCCCTTTTAGAATACCAGTGCCTGAAGACCTTACTGATGAATTTCTATAGAAATCTTAATAGACTGGCTCCTAAGAGACATGTTGATGTAATTTTATAATGTGACATCACAAAAGCTTGGAAGGTTTTATTTTCCTAATTGTACTGTCTTTGATTTAGCTACATATCTCTTGCTTTGATCTTTTTTTTGTTAATACATACTTCTTGATGATACACTACATACAATAGAAAGGCTATGAGGTATAGCAGGAAGAACATTGGACTCAGAATCTGAAGACTTAAATTCAAATCCTGGTTGTCGTATTTACTAGCTACCCGACCTTGAGCCAAATCACTTCATTTCCTCATCTTTAAGAGGAGATATTGATACAAATGCTATTGCATAGCAATTGTAGCATGGTATGATGAAGAGGGTTGTTATTCTACTCATATTTTCTTCCCCACTCCATTATACTATACTCATTGTCAAGATGGTACTCTCCCATTGCTCTTTCTATGGAAAGTTGTATCAAACAATCTACAACTCTGTCTTTTATAGCTCTAAGCCCCCAGCCAGAGATACCCTGGTGAAATGTTAGATCTATCTCTCCTTCTTCTCTGGACATGTGCTTCAGTTGCCTTCTTATGTCTTATTTCTTATTTCTAGAAAGCATGCCCAGACTAATGAAGGCTGATGATTAACACTGTGTACAAAGAAAAAGCAGGCATTTAAAACCAAGAAAGGTGAATAGACTTTCCTGTGCCTAGAATGAAAGGCTTCAAGTAGAGCACTAAAGGAGAAAAGAGATACAGGATTAACACTCTGGGAATGTAGTCCAGGGGGATTTTAGAGAGACAATTTTTGTCCCAATACTTGTTATGCCTAGTCTGACCAGCAGCTTTGCTCCCTTTCTTTATAGTGGTGACTTATGCCTGTGCTAAGGTCCCCTTTCTCCAGGTCCATGTATCTCCATACATCTCATCAGGGGCAGGGATCTACTTGGCATCTGTCTAGTATACTCAGTAAAATGAATTTTAAAGTTCACCCTGAAGACAAGGCTTATCATTCTTCATTCTACCATGTTGTTTCCTTTCTGATTAACTCAATATATTCATTTGCACCTTGGTAGAAAAGGGGTCACCCATGTCAGCTGCATTTTTTCCCTATAGTTTAATGCCTTGTTGTCTCCTATTTCTATGGTTAAGTCTTGGGCTTTTAAAGACCACTCTCACTCATCCTACATACTTTATACTATTGCTGTAAAGAAAGTGCTTTTGTAAACCTTAAAGGTTATATAGATTTGTGCTTTTAAGAGGCCTTGGCAGTCTTGGCTTCCCCTATTTACTGATTCAATTCCTTTTTCTTGTTTAGGATTAGAATGGTTCCCTTTTTAATCCCTGGGCATTTTTCCATGGGTTTCCCAAAGGAAGCAGACTCAAGTCACTCATTGACTTTCACTCTCCACCCACCTCTTCTCTCTCCACAGTCCAGGCTGGTCAGACTGGAGGTGGAACAATAAGCCAATTGAGTTTCTCCTGGGTTCATTTACATCTCAGAGGAGAGTTTGGACTATAAATCTCCATCCCTAATGCTCCTTACTTTACTCAGGAAGGTCATAAGATCACAGATTTAAAACTGGAAGGACTGAGAGGCAATCTAAGTCCAATCCCTCCATTTTATGTCATGAAGAAATACTGAGGCCAATAAGATTGTCACTTATCTGAAGGAACATAGATAGCAGATGACCAAGCATGGATTCAAATTCAGATCTTACAAAGGCAGATTACTGCTTCACAAAATCATATTCACCTATACTCCTATCTATTTATTTTAGCAACTTTTTTTTCCCCATTTTATACATTGAGCTTTACATGTGAAGTTTGCTTTCATTTTGTGCTGTTTCAAGTAACTATTAAATATCTCTATTTTCTGGATATGTTAAAAGAACAACTATTTTGTGTAGTTCTAAATTTTTGCTTTCTCCTGGAGCTTCATAGATTTTTCTCGGAAGTGGCCTAGGATTAAAGCCTCCTTAAAAACTAAGGAGACTCAGTATTTTTACTTACTCCTGGGCTTTTAGTGTCTATATGATTTTATAGACTTCTAGGAAACAGTTTTATTCAAGATTTAGCTATACTGCTTTTGTGAAGCTCTTCTGAAAGTATCTGTTCACAATTATATCATACAAGATCCCTTACTTTTACTAAAGAACTAAGGGGCAATACACAAGAAGTCAGAATTGGTTCACAATGCTTAGGATTGTATAGTTTGACAAAGCATTTGGGGATGTGGTTTGTAATGGAAAAAGGCTTACCATGAGAAAAGCTGGCTTGCCTTTATGATGAGGGTGATCTCAGACAACCTTTTCTTCAACATGATTCTTATTCTTCATTATTCTGGAACATGGTTAAAAATGAGAGGCAGGGTATTAGAGAGTAAACCCACTCTAAAATGCTAAAGCTTTTGGTTCAGTAATCAGTGGTCTGGAAACCTAACCCTTTTTCTGGCCTATCTCCTTTAGATAGACCAACTTAAAAGTTCTATAAAATCAATGTCAGAATCCCCCCAAATACCTACATTCCGTTAAATAGTTTTCCATTTCCATATCATCTTTGGATTTACAAGTTATGTATGCATTATTAGCATCAATGAAGTTTGTCCCGTATTCAGAATAAAGGTACTTAGAGTGGTCAAAGACATTAATAGAAGATAATCTCATTTGTCATTAAGATGCATCATAGATTTAGAGCTGGGAGAGACCTTCAAAAGCATCTAGTCCAACCCCTAAATCGTACAGTTGCCAATTGATACCCATAGAAAAATGACTTTTTTCAAGGTCACATAGTAAATATAAGATAGATAGCATTTGAAGCTTGCCTTTCTGATCTGAAATCTGACATTCTTTCTACTAGGCCACTCTCCTTATTACTCAGTTGATACTCAACTGTGGTCTATAAGGAGCTTTCCATAATTTATTTCATTTTCTTCAGATCTGTGAAATATTTTCAGGCCCTTAAATGGACTTTTGTAAAGACTTAATCACTTCTGAGGGGAAAAAGTTTTCCCAGCAAGTCCCATTTTGATCTTGACCATGTTAGTGCGATCAAGTATGCACTGTAATATCAGATTTCAGCCAGGAGATGGCGGGAATACCCCACGATGCTTTGGTCATGGGCTTCTGACATTAGGAGAACATGAATTTACCCTGTTATGAGAAGGAAAGGGGTCTGTGATAAGTCTTCTTATGTAAGAAAGCAGGCAGAAGTACCTGTGGTAAAAAGAATTTCTATCCAGGCACCACTATTAGTCTGTGAATTTGGCCTTGAAGCTGAAGATATTCTTAGCTTGCAAAGGAAACATAGCTGAGTGCAAAATCGCCTTAAGCAAACCTGTCAGAATGAGCTATGAGGTGAGCACCACAAGGCCTCGGTCTTATTCTGGGCTTTTTTATTGGTGTGTAGATCAATATAATTGTGATAAAAAAAAAACTTGGAATAAAAGCATACAGGCTTAAAGCATAAAACTAGAAACTGCAAAAACAGTCCTTGCTATGTTCAGACAGATAAATTGAGTTCTGTATGACTGCATTTGGCTTGCTTGAAGGGTAAGGAGGGAGTTTTTTAAAATGAGGAGGTGGGAAAAGACCTGGAATTCTGGATAGGAGTCACTTAAAAAAGACATTTTGGAATTTATTTTAAAGCTGAGCATCTAAGGCAGAGCTTTTAGGAAGAGCAAGGATTTTTCTTTGGATGGCATGGCCACATTTCTGTCGTTCCAGCTTCTATTTCACTGTTTTAAGTTTCTTGTTGCTAAAACTGAGTTTGCTGCTGGTCGCTGGCTTTTAGATTTGATTTTATTGGTGAGGTGGCCACATTTCCCCAGTAAAACTGCACAGACATTGAGACCTCCATTGGGATTAGGTCACATTAAAGGAACCTTTCTGTTTTACCTTTACCACTGCTATTTCTGGATTGGAACAAAAGACAATGAGTTTATTTCCAATCCTGATTTTCACAGAATCTCAAAGTTGGTGTGAAATCTCAGAGACCATCAATAATCCAACGTATACTTGAGAAAGAGCTCCTTTACAGAAGGGGACCCCAAATGGTCATCCAGAGATCTAAAGTGATGGGGGTGGGGCAGTACTTCTTGTACATAGTAGACACTTAAATGTTTGTTAACTCAGAGGAGACAGCCTATTTTCTGTTCAGATAGCTCTTTCTGGTGCTAAATTTTTCATTACAAAGAAACCAAAGCTGCCTCTTTGCAACTTTTATCCAGTACTAGAAATTCTGCCCCCTTATGCTAAGCAGAACAAATTACTCCTCTTCTAGACACTTAAGAACACTTAAGAAGGCATATTATTCCTAAATCATCTCTTTTCTGGGATAAGCATCCCTTGTTCCTTCATCTGATCTCAGGGCCTTTTATCACCTTAGGTTCTTCAGATGTGGGTTGACCAGGGCAGAGAATAATGAGACTATCACAAATCTAGTACAAAATCTTGTGCTTTTCTTGATATAAAGGGAAATACACAAACCCTGAAGTCAGAGGAAGTAGCTTCAAATTCTGCCTCTGATGTTTTCTTACCCATGTGACCTTGGCAAAGTCTTTCTCTGCCCAAATGCTTTACCTTCAAGCAATTCATAATATAGTAGATTAACTAATATAGGAGCACATGAACTATGATATGAAAACTATGTCTATATCTATCTTTCATTCTATTTGCATCCTGCGTGATATACATGTGTATGTGTGTGTAGAGAATGCATACATGCATATATGCACACTATGATATGAACAATGTGTGTGTGTGTGTGTGTGTGTGTGTGTGTGTATCAGAAAAGATAGATTCAATTATACCCTATGGGCCAGTTATGAAGATGGGCCTGCAATGACCAACCCACTGAGTATATGAGAGACTCCCCTGGCAACCTCTGGGGCATAAGAGATAGTACTGAACATATTGACATTTTGATATAATGCAGCAGTCTTGGGTCAAATGTTAACATCTATGGTAAAGAAGAGCATCATATCAATTAAAAAAGAAAGCAACCCTCTCTCTGTCTCTGATTTTCTCTCTCTTTATCTCTCTCTCTCCTTCCCTCTTTCTTCCCCTCCCCCCATTCTCCAAATGTGGCAAATAGGTCTCTCTTCCTGGGCTTCTGGAGAGGGGTAAACATCTTTTTTTCCAATACTGGCACTTTGGAGGCTATAGGTAAATGATGACAAGAAAAGGACATTTATTGACTTAGGCAAGCCTCAGCTTGGGCCTGGAGTCCCTGCCTATCTTTTCTGTGTTGTGTTCCTTCCCTTGTGACCAATGTTTATTTTAAAATATTTATGTCCAGCTTTGGAGGCAATCTTGTGAGTCTCCAGGACCTAGACCTCTTGGGTACTCTAAGCTGAAGCTAAATGAATGCAGGAAGAGTGTTCTACAACTACATCCTTTTATGTGTTAACCCACAGGATAATGAACCCAAACCCTGACCTGCTTTTCCAGAAGACATGTACTTAGAGAAAATTGTTTGGACAGTGCAGAATTGAGGTGAAATGTCAAAGGTTGATTTGGTATTTCTACAAACTGCTTCGTGTTTTAATGGTTAAGTCATAATTTCTCATTTATCAGTATAATAAATTACTGCTATTTGTTTGAATCTTTGTTAATATGTTCTTGTGAGTTTTTAAAATTAAGTATCTCTCATGTACAGGACATAAATAGCTTCCCTTTTCCTAATTTACATTGTACATGGAGTATCTTTCTTTTTTCTTATTTTTAGGGAGAACTCCTAAACATGATTCAGACTAAACTTTAAGAGATTCTCCTCTGACTTCTGGAATGGGAGTATAAGGAGCTAGAGAGTGTGAGGAAAAAAGGACTGAACCCTCTGTTTAAGGGCCAGTCTCCCTCCCTAGAGACTAAACTCAATGCATGTGCATGGGTCTGGTACTAAGGGCCACTCTAGGCTTCACAGTGTACTTGCTTTATTGTATATAAATATAAATTAGAACCTAAGTGCCTAGTGGAGATACAAAATATTATGTAACATGTGGGAAAAGAAATATGACTTTTGGCTGAGAGGACAGAAGAACGCTTTTTGAAGTAAATGGAGGGGAAGTTGTGCTTTGAAGGATGGATAGAATTTCAATAGGCAGAGGAGGGGAGGATCTCCCAGTCTTATGGGACATGCTCTATAGAACAACATTATCTTTTCCCTCAGAGGCACAATATCAAATCCATGTCCATTGACTCTTCTTTGGTGTTTTCCTTCCCTGTCTGCTATATATCCAACCTTCCCTGATTGTACAGTGTAGGCAAACAAGCCTACTTCTTATGCCTCCCACACAATATTCCAGCCCTAATTTCTATGTATTAGCGCACAATATTCAACATGTATGGAATATGCTTCTTCCTCAATTCATTGGTTTCCTTAAAATTATATATGTGTATATTATATTATATTATTTTATGTAAAAATTACACATTGTATCTGCATACTACATATTAAGTATAATAATATGTTACATATATAATTATGTAAGATGAATCTATCATATATGTAAACACAAGGTAATTTCAGTGGCAGGAGATACTAACTAACAGCTGAGTAGGTTGGGAAAGGCTTCGTTAGGAGGTTTGCTTGAGATGAACTTTGAAGGAAACGAATGATTCTAGGAGGAGGAGTTGAGAAGGAATTACATTCCAGATGTGGTGAATAGTGTATACAGATACATGGAGGATGGAGTTGGAATGTTTTGTGGGAGGCACAGGAAACAAGCCTGTTTAATTACCAGGGATGGGGAACCTGCAGCCTCCAGGCCACACGTGACCCTCTAAGTCCACAAGTGCGGCCCTTTGACTGAATCCAAACTTCACAGAATGAATCCCCTGTGGCCTTGAGGTCTCATCTTCCCCACTCCTGGAAGTTGTAGGATGAGTGAAAGCATTAAAGTACAACAGACTTCGAACTATATGTTGGGACGAGATCATGAAGAACTTTTAATGCTCAACAGAGTATCTTAGTGTTTGATCTTAAGAGGAATAGGGAGCCTCTGGAGCTTCTTGAACAGGGGAAATTAGACCTGGGCCCTAGAAATATAAATTTTTTTTATCTGTAAATAGAATGGATCAGAGAGGGGAAATAAATGAGGTTTATTGCTCAATCATTTTTCCATTGTGTCCAACTCTTCACTGACTCCATTTAGGGTTTACTTGGCCAAGATAGTGAAGGGGTTTTCTATTTTCTTCTCCAGCTCATTTTATAGATGAGGAAACTGAGGCAAATGGTGTTAAGTGACTCACCCAAGGACACACAGCTATTATATGTCTTGAGGCCAGATTCGAACTCAGGAGGATGAGTCTTCCTGACTCCAGGCCCAGTGCTTTATCCTGTGCCACCTTGCTGCCCAGGTATGAGGTAGGGAGACCAATTAGGAAGCTCTTCAACAGTACAGATCACAATGAATCATGTGGCTCATTTTCCAATCAGGATCAAAATTCAATTTAAGTACTTTGATAGCCAAAGGAGTATCATCCCTCTTTCTAATTTTTTTCTTTCTAATAAATGTTAGTGTCTGAGGTCACTTCTGGCTTTAGACCCTATAGTCTTATGATCATAGCACTAGAAACTGTGGGAAGTAAGGACAAAGAAAGAAGATGAAGGACTTTGAAAATGGGGTAAGATGAACTTTGCTGATTAGTTCCAAGACTTGCTCTCCCAGGGACGTGGGCTGCTGGGTCAGATTCAAACAGTCTTGAGCAATTGCAGGATCATAGACTGATAGCCAGGAGTGAACTTTGAGGCCAGCAAGTTCATCCTCCTCCTTTCACAGATGATGGGAAGTCACTTTTATGCATGATGACTACCTCCCAGGAACCAAGAGGAGCAGAATGGAACTTAGTGATTCCCCAGGAAGAAATTGTGATTCATGAATGGGACACAAGCCAACCAAATACCAGTGCTCAGTGACGACCCACTTCTAACATTACCTCTTCACCACTGTCTCTCATCTGGCACATTGGGAAGAGGCACAACGGTCTGTTCCCTTCTCCTTTGTCTCCCCCGGACTTTCCATGTCTTGGGTTGCTCAGCTGGTTGGCATGTCTGTGGATCAGGAAAAATGCCTTCTTCAAAGGAGTCAATTTTGGTAGCCGCAAGTCTGGGTGGTTTGGATAGATGTTGCCTAATTCTTTATGAAATTCTCCTTCTTCCTCGAAGTTCCCATCAAATGCACAAAGTTATAGGGAGTTGCTACCTTTTGCAAAGTTGTGGCATGAGAAGAAACCACGTAACACCATCCTATATAGATGCCATATGGTATGCCATAGCTCAACAGTTTAATTACAGGGATTAAGAAGAAAAGCTCCTTTACATTTAGAGTGAAGATGTTAAGTTTGGGTGTGATTACGGGAAAGTCAGTCTTTTCCTCTTCCATGCTTTACCAGTTGAAATTCCTCCTTTTACTTTAAAATAAAAACCTACCAAGAATTTGAACTCTCCTAAGGTGAAATGTACTACCTTAAAATGTGGCCTCCCTAGTGGCCTTCATACAGAGGTTAAATGACCACTTGTTGACAGTGTGTTATAGTGTGGATTCCTTTTATGTCTGGGTCATGTTGGAGATCCCTTGCAACTCTCAAATTCTGGGTTCTGTGAAATATTTCCTTTGATTATAACCTTTCCTTTCAATAAATGACCATGAAACAAGAAAATAGTGTTACAGACTTAAGTGATAAAGGTCACATAGAGCTCTATGTTTACTGATGGGACATTCATTTTTCTAGGCCCAAGCATTAGTGGAATAAGTGAATAAAACTAAATTGACCCAGATGTCTCTGATCCAGGTGTTTTGTCTGCCTATCACAGAATTATAGGATTTCAGAGCAGGAATGGACCTCAGCAGATATTTAGCACAACCTATACTTAAAAAAGCTTATCTATTACGACACTTAAAGACCTTACTTGAAGACCTCTAGAGAAAACCCTCAACCAAGGGGGAACCTGCTACTTCCTGTGGTTGTCCGTTTCATTTTTGAGTATCACTAATTTTTAAAAGAGCAGTTAGGTGGTACAATGAATAGAGTGCTGGACTTGAAGTCAGGAAGACTCATCTTCCTGAGTTCAAATCTAGCCTCAGATATTTACTTGCTGTGTGACCTGGATGAGCCACTTAACCCTGTTTGCCTCAGTTTCTTCATCTGAAAAATGAGATGGAGAAGGAAATGGCAAGCCATTCCAGGATCTTTGCCAAGAAAACCTCAAATGGGATAATAAACACATGGATAATAATAAGGACATGACTGAAAATCACTGAAGAATTGTTTGAAAGTTTGTCTATGTGTTTAACCTTCATTAGCTTCCTTGTAGCTTCTATTCATTATCCTTCATTCTGACCAGTGGTTCCAGAAAGAACAAGGCCTTTCCCACAAGATGGCCTTGTGTTGACCAGTTCCTGAGGTATGTGAGGGCATGGGATTAACTCAGATTATGCCAGTTTGGGGGGCCCACAGGCTTCCATGAAGGCTAGATTATTGTACAGGATAGAGTAGGTAGGAAAAGAAGATGATGGCTGACACATTAATATATAAATATATATATATATATGTATGTATGTATGTGTGTGTATGTATTTATATATACACATATATCTGTATATTTACATATATACACACATATGCATACATACATTCATGCACACATATAGACATACGAGTAATCAAGGCCATATTGGATCTAGTTGCCTGGTAACTGTGGCTTCTTCTCTTCCCCCATTCACTTCCCTCAGGTTCCATGTTGCATTTTTGGTAACATCCTCTCCCATTATTTGCCATTCAGGCCTATACTTGGTATTGATTTATTTTTGTTTAAAATTTAAAATTTAGTTTTTAGTTTCATTGATAAGTTGGTTAGTAAGACAAATGTTTCCCCACTAGGATACTTTTTCTGCTGATTTGATCTTCTTGATGTAGCAGTACATTTGCAACAAATAAATTTTGTAAAAAATGATTTTTATTGGTATCCATGTCATTTATGATGTTCATTTTCCATTTCTTATTGTTGATTACTTGTTTAAGTTATTTAGGACTGAGTTTTTTTTCAATGGGTACACTTTATTCTTATCATTATTCTTATTTCTTCTTGCTTTTTCCTAATTCTGATGGTTACACTGAGAAGTTGTGTACAGAGAGTGAACAGGGATAGCTCCTGTATCAGCAACAAATCTTTTCATGTCTATTAAAATATAATCTATTAATTTTTAACCTCAAAATCATGTTCTGATATACTCCCCAACCCAACATGTATCCTATAACAAAGAAAACATTTAAGCAAAACTAGTGAACGTAGCAACCATGTAGAAAAATATGTGCAGGGTTTTACACTCATAGCCTTCCCCTCGACCATCCCATACCAGGTAAAGTGGCATATTTCACCTCTTGTTTTCTGGGCCAAATTAATCTGAATTTGTTGACCTTTAGCTATTGTTACATTAGGTGGCACAATTGGGAGAGTGCTAGCACTGGACTCAGGACAGCCCAAGTTCAAATCCTAGATTATGTGTTGCTGAGGAAATCATTTTACCTCTGTTTGCCTCAGTTTCCTCAATTGTAAAATGTGGATATAAAAACACCTACTTCGCACAGTTGTTGTGAGGATCAGATGAGATCTTTGTAAAGTGTTTGGTACAGGGCCTGGTACATAGTAGGAACTTAAGGAATGTTTATTTCCTTTCTGTCTTCTTACTTTGTTATTGTACGTATTATTCTTCTGACTCTGCTTACTTCATTCTGCATTAATTCATACAAGCCTTTGGATATTTCTCTGAATTCTTCATATCTGAATTTTTCTTAAGGTGCAAGATTGCTTCATTGCATTCATACTTTATTCAGTCCTTTCCCTTTTGGTGATAAAACCACTTTTTTCCTAGTTTTTTTTCTACTGCAAAAACACTGCTACTAATATCCAATACTTGGGGCACCTAGGTGATACAACGGAAATAACACAGGGCCTAGAGTCAGGAAGACCTGAGTTCAAATTTGACCTAGACACTTACTAGCTGTGTGGTCCTGGCAAGTCACTTAATCATGTTTGCCTCAGTTTCCTTATCTGTAAAATGGGTTGGAGAAGGCGATGGTTAATCACTCCAATATCTTTGCCAAGAAAACCCCAAAACAGAGTCATGAAGAGTCAGACATGACTGAAAATGACTGAACAACAACAGTCTAACAGCACTAAGCAGGCACTTAATCCATGTTTACTGATTGACTGATGGATTAATAGAAACTTTCATTCTGTTTTTGTCCTACTTTGGGTAATATGCCAAATAATAGGATAATTGACTCAAAGGTGTGAAGATTTTAATCAATTTTCTTGTATAGTTCTAAATTTTTTTCCAGAATGTCAGACCAATTCAGAACTCTGGCAAAAAGTATATTAGTGTGGACATATTCCAAGAACTCTTCCAGAATCAACCATTCCTTACTTTTATCATGTTTGTCAGTTTGATCAGCATGCCTATAGTTGTATTTGCTCTTTTGGAAATGGTTTATGGATACATGCTATTCAGTTTAGCCGGATCTTCTAAGGTTCTGCATCTTCCTTGCAATGGCCCTGGCTCTGGGGAGCTAAGGCAGGATAGGAATATGTCTTAGAAACACTACACATCATTCTGGTTAATTTGGAATGGTAGAAAGTTACACCTGAAAAAAGAAGATAGTAAAATAAATAATTAAGTATTGAGGAGAGATGCCTTTAAAGCAACATATAGAAAGTGAGTGAAGGTGATATTTCAATATATCTGATTACTTTGATGTAGATGCTCTCCAGCTTTATAGATGACAATTATCTCATATTTTATCATTCTATATACATGCATGTATATATATATACATATATGCACAAGTATGTATATCATTTACATATTTGCACAAAACATGTTAGGTATTTAATTCAGCTAACTTAAGAATGTATGACCTATGGAGGTGTGATTCAGTGGAAAGGTTCTAGATTGGGAATTAGAGTTGCTAGGTATGATTCCTCTGAGACTAACTACTATCATGGATAAAACCCCCAAGAGATATTTTCCAGGTAATTTAATTAATAAAGAATTTATTAATCAGGTTAGCTAATAACCAATAAATTAACGGTCAGCAATTTCTCCCTGTAAACAAAGATGAAAAGGAAAACCTTAAAACACATGAAGTCATGTGTGTATCCTTTGACAAGGAATTCCTCTGACGAGTGAAACTCAATCCTGATTGGTGGACATTTAATGTGGAGGTGGGCTAAAAGTCTTCACCTCCTCCTGCTCAGACTGTGGCTTGATTATGAGACTCAGCAGCCTCCAGCAATCTGGGGAGGGGAAGCTATTTCCATCCTGATGTGTCTGGCTAGTTTTCTCCTTCATGAGCTGATTCACTCTAAATTCTAATGGACAGGATTGGGGACAGGGGTTCCTTCCCCCCCCGCCTCCCCCCCCCCCCCCCGGGCGTAAAGGCTCTGCCAGACTGGATTCTCTTGATATTCTAGACAGAAATTTGGTTTCCCAGTTGGGTGGGGTCCTTCCTAACCTAGTTAAGGAGATTTTGCCTTGTGGGCTAGGAGTAATCCTATTGCTCAGTTTAGAGACTGACTGATCTTTTTTAGGAGTCTTAACAGAAATAGGAGGAAAAAGATGGATGACAAATTAATAATTAGTTACTAATATAATACTATAATATTAATTTCTCTCACAACTTTTGTGAATTTGAGTAGGTTGCTTTGACTTTTTGGGACTCAGTTTTCTTATCTATTTAAAAAGGGGCTTGGACCAGATCTCTAAAGTTTCTTCTGACTGTAAATTTAGGTTCTCTCTGTGATCTTACAACCTATTACCTTTTCTGCATTTGTAAAATGAAAGTGTTGGGGTAGATGATATCTCAGGTCTCTTTTAGCTTGAAAATTTTATGTTCTGTGACCTTGGTAAGATTCTCCCAAAGTGTAGAAGTATAGACTGGCACCTGTAAAGTTTTTGGTTTCTCTGTTTTTCCTTAACCAGACCTTTGCTTTCACACTTATTGCAAAATTTGACACAAGCCCAAACGTAAGCCTAAGAGACTTGTAAAACTCATGTTGTTCATGCTAAACATTTTGATATGGCCTTGGGGAATTTCATCATTTTGTTGGAAATAATTTTTATGGAGGTATGTTATCAGGAAGGATTGGTGTGGTAACCAGCTCTGGAGTGGTACTGTTTCAAATTATGTTTCTAGCCAAGGAAAGCCAATTATCAGCACTGAGTAAAAGCAAAGTCATTAAAATGTAAAATTTGAAAGGGAAGTGATTGTTCTTGCCTCAAACTATCAGGATTGTGTAACAGGGCTTTCAGAACACATATAGCTACTATAATATACATATATGTGACATATATATAATGTTAACTAACATTTATATGGCATTTAAGGTTTTCAAAGTCTCTTGTATACATTATCCCATTTTATCCTCATAACAACCTGTGAGGTTGCTATTATTATTGTGCAAATTCACCAGCCTTATTTTCTCCTGCCCAGTCATCTGGGTCCAGTGGCAAGATAATTCAATCTCTACTGCACAGCTATATACCAGCAAGTATTTCTAAAACCAAGATATATCCAGAGAGTATACAGCATATTCCAAAAGTCTTGGACCTACTATTATTATCTCCATTTTGCAGATGGGGATGAGATAGGTGAAATGGCTTGTGTCAAGTATTATAGTTAATATGTTTCTGAGGCAGGATTTGAACTCAGGTCTTCTTGACTTTCAGGAATCTGGAAACTGGTAACAGAGTATGTAGTTGTATGATATAAAGATGATAAGGTTAATTATTCACTCAACACAGATGACCCCCTCATCTTCAAGTCTCCCATTTACACAAATAGTTATTGTTCAGTTGTATAGTCATGTCCAACTCCTCGTGATTCCGTGGACCATAGTATGATAGTACTGTGTGTAGGGTTCTATTGACAAAGATACTGGCGTGATTTGCCATTTCCTTCTCCAATGAATTAAGGCAAAAAGAAGTTAAATGACTTGCCCAGGGTCACACAGATAGTATGTATCTGAGACTGGATTTGAACTCAGGTCTTCTTGACTCCAGGGCCAGGGTTCTATCCACTGAGCTACCTACTTGGCGCCTACAAAGATTACATGATGGTAAAAATGTAAATAAGTTTTACTGAAGATGAGCTTAAGAGATTGAATATCAATGCAGTAAAGTCCAGCTTCCTGCCAGAAAATGAGAAAAAGAAACTTCTTATTTATTTATTTTATTTTGTTTTATCCTTTTTTTAAAAAAAGAATTTCTTGAGCAATTATGGAATCCCATAGCTTTTAAGAGTCAGAACTGGACAGTGCAAGAAGAAAAACCTACTGATCCCAGGGTGCCCCAGAACCACCCATGCACTCAAGAACTAGAAGCTTCCTTCTGAGTAGGTTGCTATCTTACCTATTTTTTTTAATGGGGCAAGACTTATTAGCAAAACAAGTTCCTTTCCATGGTAGATGCAACCAGCTGTGTGTTACTCTATGTCTATGTAGAAACAGACTACAGTCCAGCACTCTAACCACTGCCTCATCCAGCTACATTTTGATGTTATTAAGATCCTTTGAATGAAGCAACATGTTAGATAGATTACACATTGATAATTAAGCAGTAATAAAATTTAGAATATATTACATAAAAGATAGCATGGTATAGTGGATAAAGGGTTACACTTAGCATCAGGAAAATCGGGTTTCAAGTCTTGCTTCTGACATATATTAGCTGTAGCACCAAGGACAAACCACTTAACCTCTTGTTGTCTTCAGCTAGCTTTTATAGGCTTTACCTGACTATGCTCAATTTGATAACTGAAACTGTTTCTTGAATCAGTCTTACCTAGAAAGCTAAAGATAGAGAAGAGCTGAAGGCACAGATGGGAATCTTATGCATTCCTTGGATACTGACTCATTTCAGAGATGAGAGGGCACACTAGTGGCAGCATACTTTTCTGGTCAGAGTTTGGTTTTGTGTCAATTCCCATTTTTCCATAGATGATGAGAGAGAAATGATGAGAAGTAGCAAGTTGTCTGTCAGTTATAGTACACCAGATGAAGAGGTGTTGACTATAGGAACTTGAATATGCACCAGGGGGGTTCTATAGAGTTTGGTGCATATAGGGTATCCCCAAAGCCATAGCACCACTTTACTTCTGTTGCTTAATATGTCCAAGACTTTTGGGATATCCTGTATACCAGCTGAATATATCCTGGTTTTTGAAATAGCTCCAGGTGCATAGCTGTGCAGTAGAGGTTGAATTGTCTTGCCACTGGCCCCAGATGGCTCCAGAGGAGAAAGTAAGGCTGCTCACTTTGCACAGTTCTCTCTCATTTAAATACAACTCACTTGCATGTCATGGTTTCACCTCCTTGATGTCATGGTTCTCTTTGAGAAGGAAGGACAAACAACAACAAGAACAAGAGATTGAATTATGCTTTATATATTCCTTTATTGATTCTATGCAAAACAGTAGAATGCTGGATATGGTGATCAGACATAGGGAGTTTGTTATTATGTCCTGCTCATAAAGAGTCTATGTATTATGCCAAATGACTAGGAATCACAGAATATATCATTTCATGGAGAAGAAAGAGTTTAGAGCTGGGGGCTCAGAACTATTCAGATTCAATACATCCACACTACTTATGCTCCTTAGGCCAATGAGATAAGTCGGGCAATCCAGGGAGAGGTACAACTTGGAGTTAGCTTATCATCTACTCTCTGGGAATTGATATACAAAAACTGAAATTCTCTGAAGTTTCAGGATCAGAGAACAAAATTTGAGAGATTGCACTAAATTCTATTAACTCTTGTTACTGGCAGATTTTGGTAGAATTATTTAGGAACTTTTGCAAGTGATTTGGAAGCAGAGAAGCAGAGGCTCCTTCAGAGCTGCCCTGAGAATGAGGCCTATTTCAGAATACCAGAAGAGGGTATCTGGAGACCAGACTACTACAGGAGATGCCTGGGACTCAAAATATGCTGATCTGGGGAGTGGGTTACTAGGGTGCAAGGAGGTTTGATGTCAGTTCATATTAATAATCATCATTGTGCTGCTTTGGCCTTTTGTTCTATGGTTTTTCTATTTATGTTTAATTTACCTTGTATACTGTAATGACGTGTAAGTCTTCTTTCTCAAAATTAGCTCACTGTGAACCTGCTAAGTAGTTAGATCTATAACCTGGGGGAAGTAGGCTGCCCATTCCTCCATTAATCAAAAAGAGGAATTGAGGGAATTGAGGGGATTGGGGCAACAAGTGGTTAATTGTGGCACATTGACTCCATCTTGTGACTCAATTCTGGAGCTAGCTCAGCACCCTTTCTATTCAATTATGGATCTACTCCAATTTTTGTCTCATAAGAAAATTTCATTCAGTTGTGAAAACTGGGAGAAAACCTTATTGCATTGTTTGAATCTAGCCATGCGTGGCTGGGAAACTGGATCACCTCTTCCTGCTGCTTAGAGACCCTTAGCTAAGGCTCTAGATTATGCTCATTAGAAACCCAGTCAGATCCAGAGATTCATCAATACAAGGAGTTTTCTCACAACTGGAAATCTCACACAACCTGTACTTTTTTTCTGAAAACTGGCACCATACTGATCAATTTGTTCCTATTTCCATGTTCCTTGGATTGTTTATAGATACTTGGGGGGAGTAGGGCACCTTTTCTTCTGAATCCAGTGAATTACATCTACTCACTCTCCTCCTCCCCATTTAGAAAATCCCTAATCTTTCATCAAATTAGAAATCAGATTGCCTAATGTGTTGGTTCCTTTTAACTAATTGGCCTTTTTTGATTAATTGTTTTTAATTTATGAAAGTTTGTTTCCCCTTATATTCAGGGTCCAACGCTAAGCAGAGAAACGGACCTGATCTACTTTGTTAGGCAATTGACATAGAACCATAGAGAGTTTTGGACTTCCCCAGCCTTCTCTTTCCGGTTGACTGAAAGAGTTAGCACAGGACTCGATGGGACTTGGTATGTTTTTGGTGAACAGAATCAAGTTAGTTTTCAGCAGCACCATTTGGGGACTAAACAACACCCTAAAATTAAGTGGCTTGAATTGAGAATATGCATTGATGAAGGGAATTTCTACACCCAAAGTTACCTAAACTGATGAAATTATAGGTATTGGGCAGGGGAAAGGTACAAGTGTATGCTACAATTTGGGAGTACAAAGACAAAAACCCTAAGATAGATTCTGTTCTCAGGCAGCTTATTTTTACCAGGTAGATAGAGCATTTATAGAGGTATGTACAGAGGTACATAGTTTCTTCTGAAAAATAAGTAAGAAGGATGAATTCTCATCTCTCTTCTTTGGGGCTACACTTGATCAATATAATTTCATAGCTTTCAGTTTTAAATGTTTATTTTTTGTTGTTTAAAAGCATATATGTATATATGTTGTCTTTCTATCTATACTTTTTTCTTACATATTTTTATATATATTTCCCATTTTTATGTGTTCATATTTTTTTACAAAGCAGTATTATATTACATCACTACATTCACACATCACAATTGTTTAGCTATTCTCCAACCAATAGGTCACATAGCTCTGGTGGTCAACCTGTAGGTCATGACCCTTTTGGGGGGGTCAAACGACCCTTTCACAGGGGACACAGGGGTCACTTAAGACCATCAGAAAACACATATTTCCGATGGTCTTAGGAACCTAGACACTTCTCCTCTATCCATCTCCAGGTGGGTCTGCCCACATGCAGATACGCCCACATATGAGTATTAAAGGGTCCCAGCATTAGGAAGGTTGAGAACCACTGAGCTAAAGCCTGCTATCAGTTGTGTAAATTATGATGTTAATTTTGTGATGATGAACACTAGGCCATGAAACTAGCTCTCTTGATAACTTTTATTAGTTCTATGACTCAAAAGGCAACTTATCAATTTGCTTATAGTAACTGGTGACCAAAAATTCTGCTGAACAATGTAAACTGATTTTATCTTCTAAAAATTTCAATCATAGTGTACTGAGTTGCAAGGCGTGGCATGGAAGACACAATGATATTATTTGGGGTGTAAAGTCAACAAACTTGGGTTTGTATCGTGCCTCCAACAATAAAGATCTTGGCTTTAGATTTTATACTCCTGATTTTCACCTCCCTGATTTTATACGTGAGGAAACAGGCCCAGTTTGTACGTTAATTGACCTGTCCAAAGTAGTACTGATGTAAGTGATGGAGCCAAGACTTTAAAATATATCTGTAGACTCTAAGGCACACGTGTACAACAAACCAAGGAACTAGCCAAGGTCAAAGGTGAACTTCTCTCAAAATGGTCAACTGTGGGCTACCTCTTCATGTCAGAATGTTCCGGAAAGCCCGACTCTGGAAGGTGGGGTAGTCTGGGGTCAAGTTTACTTTTAGGTTTGCTAAAGTTGCTGTTGCTTCTTTCTCAGGACAGAGGATTCTATTCTCCCCACTTCCCCACCCAGAATCTGAATTTATTTTTTATATACTTCATATTTACATGCGGTTCCCTGGTGGACTGTAAGCTCCTTCAAGGCAGGGATTTTTTAATTTAGAACTTTAGATCCCCAATGCCTACCATAATGTTTAGCAAATTTGCTGTTCATTTGTTTTCAGTCATTTCTGAATCTTCGTGACCCCATCTGGGGTTTTCTTGGCAAAGATATAGGAGTGGTTTGTCATTTCTGTCTCCACCTCATTTTACAGATGAAGAAACTGAGGCAAACAGGGTTAAATGACTTGCCCAGGGTCATACGCTGGCTAGTACAAGTCTGAGGTTGGATCTGAATTCAGCAAGATGAATCTTCCTGACTCCAGGCCTAAGCACTCCATCTACTTTGCCATCTACCTGCCCTCTAGCACACAGCAGGTGCTCAATGATTGCTTGTTGAATTGGATTTGACATTCAAGGCTATTCTCAAGACAATTCCTACGGAGTCTCAAGAACTGATTGTGAAATTTTCAGTTTAGAAATTGCAAATGCTACAAACCAGGGCTTGATTTATTGTTTTGTTGATTGTTTAGACTTAAGAAAGTGATAGATAAAATGTTAATAATTTAGATTAAACTTAAAAGTACACACATTTTTATTTGAGAGCCTGTTGTTGGAAATTTACCAGCATACACTCATTTATAAATGTTTAGAAACAGAAATATGTATAGAATGATTTTGCATACACACACACTTACACTTGGGTTTAAATGTAGCCATCTCTAGGATGGGGAAGAAAAAAATAGAAATTACCATAATGTCATCATATATTTAAAAGGAATAGTAAGATGTACATACTAGATTTGAAGTTTCACGTACAATCTTTTTTTTTTAATATACTATGTTATGGAAATGCTTGGTTTATCCCAGAAAATTAAAAACAAAACAAAATAAATTAAAAACAGTTGACCAGCACACTCGTTTTTAACACCCCTTAAGACTCTGCTTTCCAGGTTGGTGGGGCCTCATTGAGGTCATTACTACCTGATTCATTTTCCCATGATGTTTGTCCAGGGGACCCGCAATACAGCTTTTGCCTGAGAGTCTGATAGGGAACAACTATTGGGAAAATTTGCAGCATGTGGGAGCTAAAGAATTCTACACTCTGAGTGGGAGGAGGTATGATATGTAGAAGTAGCAGGGGGGACAAGAATAGAAAAAAAGGCTGAGACACAGAAGACAGAGGCAGCAGAAAATGAACGAGCATGACAGAAGAAAAGTCATTGTTGTTGACAGCCTCATCACCCTTTTTTACTGTTGTTGTGTCTTTCCTAGATGGAAAACATAGGCTTGATTATTATGGAGAAGCACTAAAACATAAGTTAATATGGTAGCTATTGAACAATGCATAGTCAACATGCCATTTCACAGCAGGAAGAAAAGAGAAAACAAGTCGAGATACAGAGGGCAAAAGAATAAATACACTCCCATTGGACACCAGCCAATTCTATAGATGAAAATGCTTCAAGGCAGGCGAAGAATAACTTCAATAACCGCCATTTGTCAGGAACTCAATGGTTGCCATAAGGCAGCACAATTCCCCATTCTCCTCCCCCTCCTCCCAATGAACTTTTACTCACTTCTGACTTAGGTGGCCCTTCCAGTTTGAAAGTATCTTGATTTTCCAAACATGGCATGGGGTGAAGGGAGCAATTTCAGTACCGTTAGCTTATTTAGCTTCTGATAGCATATTACCCATGTTAGAGGATCTGTTCTAGAAACATCCTTAGCACATATTACATAAAGCATAGTTCCTCTATGGCACTATTATAACCAAGTAAAATATCTTGATTTGGGGAGGGTGGGGGAGGAGTGCAGACCTATCATTTTATCACTGTGGGGAATTTCTCCATAGATGACCTTCCTCCATAGATGCACACTTGCAGTTTATAGTCTAGGGAGTTTCTCATTATATAAATGGTTTACCCATGTACATCTAAGTAGTATGTGTGAGAAGCAAGCCTTGGGCCCAGGTCTTTCTTTTTCTAAATCCAGTCCTCTATTTTCTACACCATGAAGGAATTAACTCTTTTGCCTCATTTAGTATCCCTAGTGCTTAATATAATCCCTGGCACATAGTAGGCACTTAATAAATGTTGATTGATTGAAAACTGTATTATCATAATTTCAAATAATGAAATAATAGTTGACATACAAAGAGATTAAAGTTGTGCAAAGCTTTAGTGCTTTGCATATATCTCATTTGATATTAATAGGGTTTTCAACTTTCATGAACCTGTGATGGCAAAATGATACCAACAGATAATATGATTGATCCCTAATGGGAAAATAAGAGAATGAGCAGCAAGGTAGAGGAGTTCGTGCTGTTAACATGTGTTTATGTCACCAAAAAGATTTCTGTCAGATAAATCAGTTATAAGTATTGAGTACCTACTGTGTATCTATAAATGTACTAGGTCCAATGGGTGATTCTGGAAAAGTACGAGACATAGTCCCTGACAGGCTAAAGTGAATAAAAACATACAAGTTCATCTTTTTGGAGGGGGAGCGAGAGGATTCTAGTATTTATTTTATTTTTGTTATTGTTCAGATTGTTCAGTTGTGTCATCTTCATGACTCCATGGACCACAGCACTCTTTCTCTCACTATCTCCCAAAGTCTGTCCAAACTCATGTTCGTTGCTTCTTGATGTAATCTATCCATCTCATCCTGTCTTCCCCCTTTTCTTCTGCCTTCAATCTTTTCCAACATCAGGGTTTTTTCCAATAAGTCTTGTCTTCTCATTATGTGACCAAAGTATTTAAGTTTCAGCTCCAGTATTTGACCTTCCAGCAATCAGTCTGAATTAATTTCTTTAAGTATTGACTGATCTGATCTCCTTGCTGTCCAAGGGACTCTCAACAGTCTTCTCCAGTTTTCCTTATCATTCAACTCTCACAGTTACACATTGCTCCTGGAAAAGATAACAACAACAACAACACATAGGTTTGACTATACCTCTGACTTTATTTAAGAGCAAAACTAGAACAATATGACTAATTCACTTTATTCCTTCATAGTGACATTTCTCTTCTGGGTGCCTTTTTTACATTCCCAGAGAATCATAGAGTTGGAAAGGGACTCAGAAACCATTGTGTCCAATCCCTACTTTTTCCCAAGAGAACTGCTTTCAGGTAGATAAAGTTATAAGCTAGGTAGAATTTAACATTTACCCCCATATTTATCTCTAGTTCTGACTCTAGGGCACCTGAGGCTTTCATATTTAGCCTATCTAGTAACTTTCCTTCCCTGTAGTACCATGTCTTGTTTAGGTCCACAAATGTCAATGTCCCAGCCTCATCCCTCACATTCAAATAAGATGGGTTCCTGCTCTCAGGCAAATGATTATGGGTTCTAGTGAGTCAAGTTACTTCTTAATATGTTAAGTACCTAATGTATTACCCTTTGCAGTTACTATGACAAAATGCTTTTCAGATCATAGATTCGTACTGTTAGAACTGGACAGGATCATGGAAATCAGCTGGTCTAACTGTCTCATTTTACAGATATAGAGACTGAGGCCCTAAGAGAGGAAATAACTTGGCCACCTTCACATAGCCACTCTGCGGCAGAAGTGGTTCATCAGACTGGGAGGTCAGTGCTTTTCCCACTTCCCTGTATTATCTTAATTAGTTTAGAGGAACATCTTTTTGAAGGAAGTCCTCAGGGAGTGGCGTATATGCTGAGGATTCCAAGCAAAATGGAGGAACTCTTGGAGATAAGGCAAAGCAAAAGCAAATACCATTGCTCTCAAAACATACAATTTAGGGTGTCTACTTGGAAGGCTGGGGTAGTGTTCCTATAATTTTATAGGTGTGGAATCTCTCCACTTCTATCTGTGCGATAGCCTTATAGACTTAGTTCTAAGTTTAAGCACTGAGAAGTTAATTAACTTGCCTATGGTCACACAGAAAGTTGTTATGAGAGACAACATTTGAGCCCAGGTTTTCCCAACTCCAACCTAGTCCTCTACTCACTTCTTGGGGCTGCTTTTTAGTAAGGTGGCTCTTTAATGTACCTAAATGGAAGCCTGGGTCTTTTTCCCCCTCCGCCCCAAAACACACAATACCACCTTCTTTATATTTTTAAATTATCCTTCATATTGTTGATTATCCCTCCTCTCCTCAACTGAACAATACAGGGGTACAAGCAATCCTTTGTGTGTTTTAAGTATAGGGGACCTAAGAGAAGACCATCCCCAGCCTCATGCCACTTGGCACTCTCATTCCAGGAGCAGTTATTTCCCCTGACCTGGGAGTGACACCTTCTCTCTGTGGCCCTAGCATTCAGTATTATTCTGCTGCTACAAAAATTGAAGGTCCTGCAGGAACAGAGGTGGGAGATGAGTTATCTGAATGTATGGGGCAGTGATATAGTGCAAAGGGTAGAGCACTTGGCATGGAGTCAGGAAGACTTGAGTTCAGAGCTGGCCTTACATACGTATAATCTGTTTGACTTTGGACAAGTGACTTAACCTGTTTGCCTCAGTTTTCCCCTCTGTAAAATGGTGATTATAATAATAGCATGGGTAGCTAGATGGCGCAGTAGATAGGGCACTGAACTTGGGATCAGGAAGATTTACTCTCCTTGAATTCAAATCCAGCCTCAGACACTTACTAGCTATGTGACCCTGGGCAAGTCACTTAACCCTGTTTGCCTCAGTTTCCTCATCTATAAAATGAGCTGGAGAAGGAAATTGCAAACTATCCTAGTATCTTTACCAAGAAAACCCCAGATGGGATCAAGACGAGTTGGACATGAACAAAATTACAGAGCAACAACAACACAAAAAAATAGCATTTATTTCCCAAAGTTGGTGTGAGACTCAAATGGGATAATGATTATAAATGCTTAAGACAGTGCCTTGCACATAATTAAGCACTGTATAAATATTAGATAATAAAATAGTAGCAATAATAAGTGATGGACCTTGGGAGATATGGAGAATAATATAGTTAATTTTGCATTTACCATGTTATCCTGCACGTATGCCAGCCTCCTCTTTCCACTCCCACTTAGGGTTAGGAGATAGAATATTAGACTTCAAGAGGAAGGGAAGGAGATAAACATTTATTAAGCACCTAGTATGTGCCAGCTAGGTGGTACAGTGGATAGAGGGCTGAACCTGAAGTCAGGAAGACTTATCTTTCTGGATTCAAATCTGACCTCAGATACTTAACTAGCTGTATGACCCTGGGCAAGTTACTGAGCCCTCTTTGCCTCAGTTCCCTCATCTATAAAATGAATTGGAAAAGGAAATGGCAAACCACTCTAGTAGCATTGCCAAGAAAGCCCCAAAGAGACTTATGAAGAATCAGATACAACTAAAACAACCCCACAGCCAAACAACACTGTGTCAGACACTGTGCTGAGCATTTTGCACACATCTCATTTGAACCTTAGAGTCAGCAAAGATCTGTATTCATATTCTGCCTTTGATGCTTACTAGTTGTGAGGCAGCGGGCAAATAAATTAATCTTCCTCATCCTCAGTTTCCTTGTCTGTAAAATGGGGATAATCATTCCCTCTATTGATAGTACTTCTCTCTAGTGGGGCAGAGATCTGCACAAAAGGTGGGGAATAATTCCTTGAGGAAATCATAGATCCTTAGAGTATCAAAGAAATAAAGAGACCCTCAGTCCCCCATTGAAGTTTTGTGGTATCTGGGGCATTGGTGACAGATGTTGAGAAGACCCAAAGATGGCTCAAATGTGATGATTTATGCAAAGCGCTTTGTAAATGTTAGGGTGTTGGGGTTTTTTGCTTTTGTTTTTCGTTTTTGGTTCAGACCTATTTGGTTTAAACACTGATTCCATCAGTGTAGGGAAAGCTTTCTCCATCATTAGCAATTAGTAGTTTATAACTTTGGAGACTCACTCAGGGCAAATGTTAAGCATCATTATTCTTATTTTTAGGCTGTCTTCCTAAGGCTATTTCCTTGTTCCTTGGTTTTTGGAAAATGAGATCAGATGTGAATTCCTTATTCTCTCACTTTTTTTTTTATTCTCTCACTTTTGCCAGCATTTTCAAGGGGGTTCCCTGAAGTCCTGAGCTTTGGTGATAAATGTCCTATATGCCATGCCCTAAGCATGTGATAGGAGGAGATTCTCCTAAGACTTGAGACTCAACAAAACCCCAAAGCAATGAAAACAGGAAATGCTTAGTAGATCTCATTGGGCCTTAATGGAACCAGCTTGAGAAGTAGCAATAAACAGTTCCATGACACCAGGGAGACAAATGCTGCTCACGTTCAGCCATGTCAATAGCTACTGACTCCCTTATTATGTGGAGGGTGGCACAAATCCACTTGTTATGCAATATTGACCTAGGAAGTGGTTTCAAATTGGTTTGGGCTCTTTTGAGATGGTTTTGGATCAGATCTTGTTATGAAAGCTAGATCCAGGCAAAGAGCACACGGTACAGGAATTCACTGTTTTCATTGGTTGGAAAATCCCCAAACCCACACTAAAATTCCATGGGGCAACTGATGTCAGAATAATAACATCAGAAGGAAAGGATAAGAGAGAGCTACTGGCAAATACAGAAATAGCACCCCTGGCCTTTGTACTGGGGACATGGAATCCAATTGCCATGTTGATGGATAATCCTTATGCTGCTAGTCTGTGGGGTCGGGAAGAATTTTCTGTCAATGTTACAGCCAGCACAGTTTTGGTGTCCCCAAGGACATGAGAGCAGGAGGGAGAGACCCCAGGCTAATTGGAGGCACACAATCTGCCTGTGTGTCTTTAATCCCACCTTGAGGACCAGAGAAGCTACAAACCACAAAAAAACAATTGTAGATGATGCTGAGGTCTGTGTGTATGTGAAGGTGGGGTGGAGGGGGGTGCGTCAGAGAAGATGGTAATGGTAAGCAAAGTAGTAGTTAACACCTTGTTTCAGCTATTTAATTAACAGAGAAGTAGTTAACACCTTGTTACAGTTCATGATTATATCAAGTATTAAGAACCAGAACTTGTGAATTTTACAACTTGTGAGTCTTAGAACTTGTGAACTCCTGCAACAGGAAGGGGAGGAGCTAATGACCATATATAATGAGAGGCTCAGGCTGGGGAGAGCAGAACTGAGAAGGGAGCTCTTGTGGTGGAAAAGCAGAAAACTTGTAGTATCCTGGCACTTTATGTTTGTCTATTCTGTCTGTGTTGACGTTCATTTGTGATACTTTCTACAGAAGCCCTGGGACCTTATTGGAAGCCCTGAAAGAGGATTTTCTGGTTGTCTGTTTACAGAAGTCCTGGAGGAGGTTTTCAGAGGTACTGGGACTTTGCTGATGATTTGTATTGACCTCTTGGACCTTGTTTGTGGGTCTGTGTTGATTTCACAGGCAGATAGTGAATTGATGATGTTGCTGGCAATGTGCATGAATGTTGTTTTGGCTCTGCTAAGCTTTGTCTTCCCAGAAACAGGAACTGTGAAGGACTTGAGGTGGACTGGACACTGTGAGATCCAATATGGAATGGGAACTGGATAAGGAACTAAATGAAGAACTGGACAAGGAGCTGGACAAGGAACTGGGAGCTGCCTACCTTTGAAACTAGGTGACAGTTTTGTAGATTCAGGCAGGAGCTGGGACCATGGAAGAGGAACCATGGAAGCTGAGAGCCAGCCTCAAATCAAGAAGAAAAGATCTCTTCTGGGTAGCTGAAGCTGACTGAGAAGATTATGATTTACTGTGACCTAGGAGTGGAGTGGAACTAGGACTAGGAGTGGAGAACTTTGACCTTTGTACTTTGTGTCCATTAAGGAGACAAGCCTCCTTAAGGATGATTGAATTAAGGACTTACTAAATTATTGACTTACTAAATGAATGTACTTTGTTTAAAACTATGTAGCCACTTTGGTGAAAACTATATGGCCATTTTACTGATAAGTTGTTATATCATAACATCGTGAATGCTGTACTTTGATTTCTGTGAATGTTTTGCCTTAATTTACTGTTGAATGGATAGAGAGTTCACTATACTATGTAATCATAACCTTGAAGCTGTTCACAGTAGCAGTCCTCTAGAGAACTGCTCATGCTTGATTTTACAGATGGTATGAGTAGTGATCAAAAGGGGCACACTGTTAGAGAGCCTTTGGATCTCTTCAACATCTATTACCACTGCCCCAGGTACTGAAAGACTTGGGACTAAGTATCTCTTTATTTCTTTGATGCTATAAGGATCTATGATTTCTTCAAGGAATTATTCCCCACCTTTTGTGTAGATCTCTGTCCCACTGGGTAAAAAGAGATGACCTTTGAGAACCTGTGTTAGGAGTCAACTTAACATCACAGGTCTGATGGTAGGATGAAATGACATATTTGCAAGTCACTAAATCATTGCCCTAATGTAGCAAGGATATTCAGGAAGGACATGGTGGCACTTAGCTCTTCTCTGGATAGTATACCTTTCATTTTTACATGGGCAATTCTATTTAGCAGGACAGGATATGGTATTTAACATAGTCTTCAGAATGGAACTAGTTAGAGTGGCCCTGGCTTCACATAGTTGGGTTGTTTTAAGCCCTAAAGTGACTAGGAAGGGCTAATCAAGTTCCATGGTTTAATTAATCACTGTTGTGAAAAACAGAGAACCCTGATTCTACCATACCCTGCTACTGTTAATGCTGGCTTGCTCCTCAAATAAGCTTGTGTTTACTAAGGATCAAATGAAATATTTGTAAAGTACTTAGCAGAATGTCTGGCCCACAGTAGGTGCTTCATAAGTGCTTATTCCCTTTCCTTCCCTCCCCTTTAGAATCATGAGATCATAGAAGCAGAACTTGAAGGAACCTCAGAGACCTTCTAGTCTATCCCCTTCATTTTACTGATGAGTAAGGCCTAAGTGATTTGCCCAAGGTCACATGGGCAATAGTAAGTTTCAGAGATAGGATCTGAACTTAGGTTCTCTAATTTAATTCTCTTTCCATTGTATTATATCATGTATATATTTATTGCCCCTTCTTACTGCCTCTTCCCCAATAAAAGGCAAACTCCTCAAAGAGAGGCAATTTAGGGGGGCGGAGCCAAGATGGCGGCGTAGAAGCAGCAACACATCGCAGCTCTCACATAGCCACCCCAAAATACCCATAAAATAGGACTCTAAACCAATCCTGGAACTCCAAAATGCACACAAAGATACTTCCCACTAAAGTC
>CM053580.1:492491091-492534472 GCA_028627135.1 Pseudochirops cupreus
TGCCTTCTATTTTTTTTTATTTGTTTGGATCTGTTTAATAGTATCTTGATTTCTCATAAAGTCATTTGCTTCCATTTGCTCCACTCTAATTCTGAAGGAATTATTCTCTTCAGCAAGCTTTTGAGATTCTTTTTCCATCTGGCAAATTCAACTTTTTAAGGCATTCTTCTCCTCATTGACTTTTTGGGCCTCTTTTGCCATTTGACTTAATCTATTTTTTAAGGTGTTATTTTCTTCAGTCAGGTTGTTGACTCTCTTTTCATGATTTTCTTGCATCATCCTCATTTCTCTTCCCAATTTTTCCTCCACTTCTCTTATTTGGTTTTCAAAATCCTTCTTAAGCTCCTCTATGGCCTGTAGCCAGTTTACATTTTTTCTTGGAAGCTTTTGGTGCAGGAGTTCTGACTGTTTTGTCTTCTTCCCATTCCATTCTTTGATCCTTTTTGTCCCCAAAAAAGGAATCTAAAGTTGGATTGCTGAGCTTGCTTTGCTTCCTTTGCCTGCTCATGTTGCCAGTCAATTACTTGACTTTTGGAGTCCGTAGAACTCTGCTTTCAGAGGGGAGAGATTTGTCCCAACTCACTGGGGTTTTTGCAGCTGCCAGAGTTATTAGGAGGCCACCATCTCTGCAGCCCCCATCAGCTTTGGCTCACTGGTCACGCACCTCAGGACCACCACCCAAGACACCAATCCTGATCCAGGCAGGTCAAGGCAAGAGCACTTAGCCTCTGAATGGTTCCTTGGCCCCCCCTGCAATCTGCAGGTCAGGACCTCTGAAGCAGCCATGTGGAGGCAGCTGCAGGGCTGCCGCTTCTACTGCTTCTGGCTCTGCGGGGAGAGGGCTGGACCTGCTCCTCCATTTCCCCCAAATTTAGCTGAGTTCCACTGACCTTTCACTTTGTCCTTGGCTCTTATGGGTTGATAATTCTGGGAACTGTCATAGCTGCTGGTGATCCACAATCCTGAATGCTCCAGCCATGGCTTGTCCTGGCTACCCTGGGGCTAAAGCCTGGTTTCAGGCTGGGCTGGTTTCAGCTCCTAGCATGCTGTGCTGAACCCTTCCCATCTGCTTGCTGGGCTTCCTTCAGTGGGAGCTTTCTTTCTGTCATTTTGTGGGTTTTTGAGCTCTAAAATTTGTTTAGAGTCGTATTTTATAGGTATTTGAGGTGGTTATGGGGTGAGCTCAAGGAGTTCTCCTTCTACTGATTTGTTTTGTGAAGTCTGGATTTATTTAAAGGTCCACACTTGAGGACCTAGAAAACATTTGTGGCCTCAAGGTCTCAGGCTCCCTACCCATGTAACCTGTAGTGGTAGAGAGAATTTCCTCACTCTGGAATGTCCTATACCAAAGAAATTGCAGATCTAATCCCTCTTTCTCTCCGATAGTCACCCAGCAGAGAGAGCAAGGCCCTGAAAGAGTGAGATGCCAGATAATTATTTTTTTCTGAAGGAAATCCAGTGCATTGGGTTTTTCTCTGGGGCACCTGAGGGCAGCAAGATGGTAGAGTGGACACCTGATAACATAGGGAGAGGAGAAAGGCCCCAAAAGGGTAAAGAAAGAAGTGAGTACCAAAGAAAGACTTTTCTCTCCAAAATTCTACCTTAAACTTCCTCTGTTGGTCTTTGATATATGTCCCTCTCTACTTACTTACCTGCTAACTGAGAAAGAACATGTAGAGTATGAGGAAAGGGCTTAGATATATCATGATGGAAATACCCCCAGAAGGTAAATAGTCATGTATCTCTTGACCTGTGGAGTCTTCTGTGTTTTCTATGATTTTCTGATGCCTCAGTGAGAATAGAAAGAGCAGTGATTAGCCAACACACTCTGGCTAAAGACAAGGCATCATGGAGACTATTAGGCTTGTTCTGAGAATACCGTCTTACTTTAATAACTTGAAAGCCAATTATAAGCCTTAAGTCAATAAAATTAAACATAAAGCTCTGGGATCACTTTATTGTATCATTTACCAGGGAAAGGTCTGTCTGGTTGAACTTAAAAAGACTGTAGTAGCTTTAGTAGCTCTGGTATACAGTGCATCTCTTCTCCACTTGTTTCTATTCTTGTCTATACTGACTAGTTCCATATTTAAGACAATCACAGAGTATTGAGGTTATAAGGGATCTTTTAGGCCAAATAGTCTCAACTTTGCATTTTTAAAAAAATGGAGAAACTGAGACCAGAAAGAGGAAGTGCCCTGACTCAGGTAAATTACTGACAGAGTCAAGATTGAGACACCAGTTTCCTGTCTTTCAGTCCGGTAGAGAGGCTATGTAGATAAAATAGTGGATCTGGAGTCAGGAAGACGTGAGTTCAAATATTGCCTCCACCACTCCTTAGCTGTGTGACCATGGTCAAGTTACTTAACCACTCTGATTCTCACTTTCTTCATCTGTTTAATTGGGACAATGATATCTCTAGCATGTACTTCATGGAGTGTTATGAGATTGAAATGAGATAATATATGTAAAGCACTTTGCAGACTCTAAAATGCCATATAAATGGTAGTTATTACTATTTCCATTACCTTATGTTGTCCCATTATGATGGTCATATTCCAAAAATGTCATGGAGAATTCTTGCTATAGTAGGGAAGTTGTCTGAAGCAGAAGAGGAAATAATAATGGTAATAATAATAATAAGCCTATATAAGGCACATTAAATTTTTAAAGCTCTTTATATATGATATCTCATTGAATCCTCACAACAATTTTTAAGATAGGTGATATTATCATTTTACAGATGAGGAAGCTGAGGCCAAGACAGATTGGGTGACTTGTCCAGGATCAATCATAGAACTAATAAGTGTCTGAGGCAGAATTCAAACTCGTCCTCTTCACTCCAAGTTCCTCTCTCTCCCCTAGTCCACAAGTACAATATTGAGAACAAAGAATATTTATATTTATCCTTCGATCCCCTCCTTGTCTTCACTGCCTCTTCTTTCATATTAATTGTCATAAGAGAAGTGAGTAGAGAGGGATGAAGGAAAGATACTCATAAGGAAGGGCCAACCCAAGGCAAAATGATGGAGATTAACAGCACTGTGCTAGGAACACTACATCTAAATATTGTGTTCAGTTTGGGATTTTTAACTTTGACATTGACAATTTTACATTGACAAACTGGAGCATGCTGATGAGAGAAGGTCAGTATGATGAAGTTATATGACTTGTCCAAGGTCACTCAGTGATAGATTTTTGTTCAGGTGAGGAAGATTTAAAGTTGCCAAGGGATTATAAAATATTCCTACCCTCTTCCTTCCACCTCAGTGTATATGGGAGTTTCCTTTAGAGGCTATTATTTAGCGGAGTGTGCATAACTGGAAACTGAGTGGATTGGGCCTTTGAGTATAGCTCCTTTTTATTCTGGTGTGCTCTCTTTGGGGAACTTCATTTGTAGAGCATAGCCATAAATGAGAATTAAAGCAATATATGGAGGCAGGTACTCCCTTGCTTGTATCCAACCAGTGACAATGAAGTGTCCTGAGTACCATGCTCATCTCCATAGAACTATTCTAACATTTGAGGACCATAATGATTGTACATTGCAGATGATAAAATATGGGATTTGTAGGATTCATAGTTCATAGGATCATAAATATAGATCTGAGAAGGGACCATAGAGGCCCCTCTAATCTCCGCCTAGGGAAAGAGAGAACCTTTGCGAAGTCATGGGATAAAGGATCTAGGTGGGATCTTGTTTAGAGAATCAAAGAGTTACATCGAAGGCATCTCAGAGACCATCTGATCCAAAGGTTCCTAATCTGGAATAAGCATATCTTGGAGTAGAAGAATCTTACGAATGGTTAAGGGGAATAAATGGTAAATTTCTATTGTGTAATGGACTTTAATATCTTTAGTTCTTATGTGCATATGAATGCTAAACTCTAGAATCTACTTCCTTTCATGTTGAAAAAGGGAAGGTTGAACTGAAAGGGATGTGAGGAACCAAAAAGATTAGGAATCTATGACGTATTCTAACCCCCATCATTTTATAGTTGAGGCAGTCAAGACAAGGGGAATGACTTGCCCTAGGTAAAACACTTAGTAATATACAAGATAGGACTGAAAACCAAGTTCTGGGGGGTCTGGAGTGAGGGATCTTCTTGTCATACCACACTGCCTCCTATAATTAGTGACAAACAGTGAAACACTTCCTAGCATATATGTTGTAGCTGTTCAGTTACATCTCATTCTCTGTGACCCCTGGATCATGCAATCCATGGAGTTTTCTTGGCAAAGATACTGGCATGGTTTGCCATTTCCTTCTCTAGTGGATTGAGATAAACTGAGGTTAAGCGACTTGCCCAGGGTAACACAGCTAGTGAGTGGCTGAGGTGGGATTTGACTCCAGGTCCCAGTGCTCTTTCCACTGAGCCACTTAGCTGATGTATATGTATATATACATGTACATGCATACATACATGTACATGTATATGTGTGTGCATGTGTATGCATATATGTGTATGTATATGTATGTACATATATTCATGGGCATATGTATATACATATTTATGTATATATATAAGTAGATATAGACATAATAATACACATATATACATATACTTTCCTATATAATAACTATGAAGGAACTTTTTTGCTTTACTATCCATATTTCTTACGAAGAATTTCTTTTTCATCCTTTTCTGTCTCTGTCTCTTTTTCCAATGAGATGATGGGGGAGGGGAAAGAAAAAAATAGATTTCTGTTCATTAAAAATAATAAAAATAGAGTAGTTAGATGTGACAGATGTGGAATATTGCGTGTACTTTGAAATGAGGTCATTCTGTTGTTGGGGAAGCTAGGTGGCACAGGGGATAAAGCACTGGGTTTGAATCAGGAAGATTCTTCTTCCTGAAAATTTGGCCTCAGACAATCACTAGTTGTGTGACCCTGGTCAAGTCACTTCATTCTGTTTGCTTCAATTTCCTCTTCTGTAAAATGAGCTGGAGAGGAAAATGGCAAAGCACTGCAATGTATTTGCCAAGAAAACCCCAAATGGGGTCATGAAGAATTGGATATGACTGAAAAAATGACTGAAGAGCTACATTCTATTGTTAGTTTGGGTTTTTTTGGTTTTGCTTTGTTACAGGAGACATCTCACAGAGTGCAGAGGGGCAATTTGGAAATGGTTTTAATGTCAAAAAAATGTCAATAAAACTTTTAAAGAAGAATTGTTTGGGCGCAGGCTTATGGTCATAACTTCATGGCAGCCATGGGTACTACTGATACATTAGATGTTCCCTCATAGAATCATTTCTCTCCTTTTTCCTCAAAGCTAATGGGGAAGTATCTTCATCAGTTCAAATTTTAAATGCAGTATTGCCATCAACATCAATAGACTAGGGGAAAAAGTAATTTTGTTCAATGGATAAATTTAAGACAATATTTTTGTTCTGTCTGTGGAAAACTATAATAAAATGAAGCCAGCACACCAGATGCAGGTTGTACTATATAATTACGTAGATAAACATGGCTGGAGAAGTTAGAACTTCATGAACCTTGACAAATAGCAGAGAGAGAAAAAGGGAAGAACATTATATTCTGCTGGTGGTGAGGAAAGAATTCTGACAATGGCAAAAGAACAACAGCATTCTCTTGATGCTCCCCTCACCCTTTTGCTTTAGTAAATATGGGCCTGTTTATGCTGCCTCAGAAGAATTTGCCTTTAGATTGACTTGTCCATTATTCACATTGGCTTTTGCCCTTGACATTAGAAGAGGGCAAAGTAAAACCTGCTGCTTAATGACATTCTTTTCAGGAAAAGAATTGGTATAGAGGGACGGGGCAGTGAACTTGGTCAAAACTGTGAGTTTGGCTCCTGGCTCTGTTACTTAAACCAGTTCTGTGACCTTGGGTAAATCTTTTAATCCCTCTGAGTCTCAGTTTTTCTACTTCCAAAATGAGTATAATCACTGAATCTCAGAATTAGAGAGAACCTCACTGCCCCATCTAGCCTGACCCCATTCCAAAAAATACATATTGACAAATTGAACAACAGGTTATCCAGTCCCTGATTGGAGTTTCTCTCCAAGGAGAGGGAACCTACCACCTTCTGAGGCAGCCCATTTCACTTTTGGGCACTTAAAATGACTAATAAGCTTTCTGACATAAAACCTAAATTTTGCTTCTTTGTCATGTCTGTGCATTGCCTCTGAGTCTGTCATTTGGGGTCAAATAAAACTCTAATCTCTCTTCTGAACAATAAGCCTTCATGGCAGCCATGGGTACTACTGATAGATTAGGTATTCCCTCATAGAATAATTTCTCTGCTTTGGAAAAGTTATGTCCTTTCCCCTACCCCCACCCTAATCTACTCTTCTCCAGGTGAAACATCACCTATTTCTTCAACAGACGCTGCTATGTCGTGAATTCAAGACCATTCCACATTTTGGTAATCTTCTACTAGGCACTCTCCAGTTCCAAAATGTCCTTCATAAACTGTGGTGCCCAGAACTGAGTACAATATTCCAGTTGGTGTCTGACCAGGGTTCAATGCTTAACAACTCTCACCTTATTTCTATAAATTAAGCCTCACAATAAAGTCCAAGACTTTTTTGGATTTTTTTTTTAATTTCATCTCACAATGTGAACTTTTATTGAGTTTGCAGTCCATAAAACCCACAGATCTTTTTAGACAAACTTCTTACTATGCCTCCCTATCCTAAAGTGGTAAAGTTCATTGCCTGAACCCAAGTGTGAGACTTTATATTTATCTCCATTAAATTTCTTCTTATTAGATTCATCTCAATTTCCTAGTGCAGGCTTCTTAACCTTTTTGTGCCATGGACCCCTTTGGCAGTCTAATAAAGCCAGGGTCCTCTTCTCAGGGTAATGAGCAATCTGAAGCTCACAAAGTTTCTATGACTTGTCCAAATCCACCCACCAATCTGGACAGAACCAAAATTCAAACCCACTTCCTCTGATTCAAAATCCATCCCACTCTCTACTGTGCCACACTATACAAATGAGGGATTTAATTACAATGAAAACCACAAATTAGGTTATAAACTTGGGTTCAAATGGAATGCTCTTGACAATGAGTATTGCTTCAATGGAGTCTTTTGTTGTCAGGAAAGATTGTCTTCTTACAGCCCAAACATCCTTTCTATGGTTTAGCCCCACCTCCCCTTGGCTGCCTTCTCTTAGTAGGATTGGGGGAGAGGAACGATGTGTGGTATAGAGGAAAGAACACAGAAGACCTGGCTTTTAAGGTGGTTCTAACATTTCAACTGTGTCCACTGTGTGGATGGTCATCCAACCTCTTACGTTTTTGAACTTACTCTGTATTTACTTTTCTGTATAAATTACATTAAATATATTTCACTCCAGTCACTACCCAGCAGAATATAAGATTCTTGAGGGCAGGGGCTGATTATTTTTCTGTTTCAACTCCAGAATCTATGACAATGCCTTTTACATAGTGGGTGTTTAATAAAAATTTGTCGGATTAATCTTTATAAACTTCTTTGGGCCTTGGCTTCTTTATCTATAAATGGAGGTGTTGTTACTTGCATTAATGCACTTGCAGATTGCTATGAGGAAAGTAAGCCGCAATGTGCTACATAAATGTGGGTTTTATTTTCTAACTATTAAAGCACCCGGACAGTGTTTCATGCTGCTTTTCAATGACTGGCTAAAAATACAAAGAAAATTCTGAGAGAGAAAATCCAAAATGTATCATGGGGGCATATGTGTCTATGACTTTATTTATATCTTGACATGTGTAAAGCCTGCCAATACATTGCATGGGAAGGAGAATATAATAGAAAGTATCAGATTATATTAGTAACAATGACATTAAACAGTTAAAGCAAATGAAGTTGTAGGATTCATTTTTTGCTTGACTCTGGGGAATTCTTGTTCTGAGAATATGTCCCTGTCTTTGTGTAGGAGAAATTCAGTTAATTTCACAAAATTGGTACGCTTGGAGAATATAAGAGCTGCAGGAGACCTTTGAGGTTATCTAACACAATTCTCTTCATCTTACAGAAGAAATCTGAGACCCAGAGAAGCCCAGTAACTTGCCTAAGGCTACACAACTAGTTAGTGGCAAAGTTTGAATGGAACCTAGATAACTTCATTTCAACAGTGACCTTCTTTCCATTGTATTATATTGCCTTACCTCTGCCATCTTTACAGATCCTGGATTGAAAGGTAAGGCTTTTTTTTTTAATTGATCTCTTTTGTTTTTATATCACAACTATTTTTGAATGTATCCCCTTTTGCCCTGCCTATGTATAAAGCCTTACCTTGAAAGAAAGATTTTAGAAAAGGAGGGGTGGTGTAATGTTGTGCAAAACTCAACAGTACAACCATCATGTATGACAATATTCTATTCTCATATTATCCCATTCCTTCAATGGAGAGAGAGGGGACATTTTATCTACTCTGCTGGCCTAAACTTGGTCATTTACAGTTTTCTAATTCATTTTATTTTTGAATGTGGAGTCATTATTTTGTGTTTTGATTTATAAGTAGAGCCAGTTGGCCAATGCAGCTATCTTTGAGTCTGTTTTTTGGTGGTATCATAAACAAATTAAAAAAAAATTGTATCCCCAAAGATGAACACAGAGCCTGGCACATAGTGTTTAATAAATGCCTTTTCACTCATTCATTCAAATAACTGCTCTGCCCTGACTTTCCTTTGTTGTAAACTCCTTGAGAGTGAGAACTGCACAATGTTTTTCTTTGTGTAAATACAATCTAATGTGTAGGGTTTTGAACACTGTAGGCACTTTATAAATGTGGATTACTGAATAGTAGGTTGATTCACCACAGCCTGACAGTATGACTGCTCTGAGTTGTAGAGCATATGAAAGTGCTTGTTGCTATCATTCCTGATGCAGCTCTCATGACTCAGCTCGGTTAGGTCCTTTTGTCTTGGATAATTTTGCTGGGTTTGCTTAAAACTTATCATAGACCACGTTTGCACAAAAGAAATACATTCATACTATTTCAAGTCAGGCAAAATATCAGTTAACTTATTAGAAGATCATAGATTAAAATATAGAAGTGACCTTTGAGAACATTAAATCTAATCCATCTAATCTCCCCCCTCTCTCCCCCACCGCACTTTCAAGAAAAGGAACAGATGCTCCAAAGTTGGCTAAGTGATTTGCCAAGGGTCACATGACTAGTGTCTGAGGAGAGATTTGAACACAGGTCCTCTAGAGTCCAGGTCCAATGTGCTATTCACCATGCTGTGCCATCTCTAATTAGCATTAATAAAAATAGTATTGGAAACAGCTAAGTGGCTCAGTGGACCCTGAAGCTCAACCAAGAGTAAGGAAGGACTGAGTTCAAATCCAGCCTTAAGACACTCACTAGTTGTGTAACCCTAGGCAAGTCACTTAACCTTTGTTTCCCTTAATCCACTAGAAAAGGAAATGACAAAACACATCAGTATCTTTTCCAAGAAAATCCCATATGGGGGCATGAAGAGTCAAATGTGACTGAATGACTTACTGACAAAATGGTCCAGATTCTTCCAATAAAGTTGGATGACTGTGAAACATAAATCATTATGATTTCTGAAGAATTGAAATTGAGGCTAACTCAAAAGTAATGGAGAAGGTCATGGTGGGTATGGCATAGCTGCAATACATTGTAAGTAAGGAATACCAAAAGGGGAAATTTCTAAAGGATGTCATTAAATAAATACTTGAGTGCAAAAGCATATTGTCTCATCATGTGGCAGGAGTAAGGAATAGCCTTCAGATAGCCCATGTGTTCCATTGGTACCCTCAACATATGACCTCTTGGGTACCACCTGAGGCAAACTTTTAGAAGGATATGTACAAGATTTCCACTGGATAGGCAAAGATGAATATGTCCCAATTGTATTGTTGTAGGCAGTACAGCATTATTAATGAGATAAGAGACCCAGTGAATATTTAGTTGAATAATAACAGGCAATTCTTAGTAATGATGATAATTGACTATTATCAGCTAGTCACTTTGTGTGGCATTGTACAGACCCAAACCCAGTCAGTTGACAGACTTTTTTTGGTTGTTGTTAACTTTTCAGCCAATTGTAGAGATGTCAGATAGTCATAGCCTTAAACTAATTAAAAAATTTCTGCTTTGAAAGTAAATATAAAAGTAAAGTAATTTTGTAGCCCTGGGGTTGAATTACTCTCAGATAGACAGAACTATCCACAAGATTCATCAGTTGACAGCTCAGTCCATGCAGCAAAAAGCAATTTATTTTACAAGTAAAAACACCAGTCAAAGCACAATGTCTTAAGTTTCAAAATGAGAAAAAAAATCCTAAAACCTCCTTGGAGATATGGGAAATGGACTGGGGGGAGTTCAGGCTAGTGAATGCATTTCTTACATTTTCCCAAAAATGCAAACCTAAGGCTATGATCATCTTGGGTGGATTTTGGAAAAGAAACTGCAAGTCTCAGATTTGCTTGCTCTATGAAACTGGTATTCAAGTGTGATCTCTAGTGTTAAAACTATTATTCATTTCCTTCTTAGGAAATTTCCTTGTGTTTTCTAATGGTATTTGAGAAGGTTTCTGTTTTCACATGTACTTTTTTTAAATTACAAAATTACAGTTCTGGATGGGATAGGCAAAATTGTTAAGTAAAAATGGTCCTTGCTGTCCTTTTTTCCTCACTGAATCAGTGTCTCTCTTCCATTTCCTTTGATACCCTTTCTCCTTAGTTCCAGGATCTCCGGGTCCCTATTGAGAGTCTCAGGTTAGTTTTTCAACAGTCAACTAATTATCCAGGTGGATAGTAGAGAGGGAACTGGTCCTGGAATTTAAATCCCAAGCAGGGTCACAAAGATTCAGACACAAATGAACAGCAACAGAGTTCCAGGCATTGTGCTAAGTAGTGAGATATAAAGAAAGAAAATGGGCAGTCTTTGTTCTTGAAGAGATCATAACATAATGATCCTGATCTAATATATTTTGTGCACTCACACAGAACCACAGGTCTTCACTTCAAGAATGACAACTCACGTTTATTCTGAATAGCTTTCAGTTTTACAAAACGCTTTCCTCAGGTCAACTATGCCAAGTAAATAGTACTGTCACTATCTTCTTCTTCTTCTTCTTTTTTTTCCCAATATCTTCTAAATTCAATACTCTGAGACAAAGCCTTAACTGCCTTGTCAATCTATAGTCCCAAGCTATAGATTAAGAAGTTGAAACTCAGATTGGTAAAAATGATGTTGTGGTTCATTTGTTTCAGTTGTATCCAACTCTTCATGATTCCATTTGGGGTTAATGGAGATAATGCAGTGGTTTTCCATTTCCTTCTCCAGCTCATTTTACAAATGAGGAAAGTGAGGCAAACGGGATAAAGTGACTTGCCCAGGGTCACACAGCTACTTAGTGTCTGAGGCCAGATTTGAACTCAGGAAGTCTTCCTGACTCCAGGTCTAGCACTCTATCCATTGTGCCATCAAGGTGCCCAAAGGTTTGCAAAGCACTTTACATATATTATCTCATTTATTCTTTACAAAAACACTGTGAAGTAGGTGTTATTATTCCAATTTTACGTATGAGGAAGCTGAAGTTGAAGGAGCTTAATTAACCTTCCCAGGGTCACATAGCTGATATGAAAAGCAGGATTCAGTCTCAAGTCTCTTGGTTTTAAACTCAACTTCTCTATTTGAAGCCTATTATATATATCTATGTCTATCTCTCTCTCTCTCTATATATACATATATATATGTATATATATTTATATGTATAAATACACACACATACACACATACATAAATACTTGTACATATGTATGTGTGTGTATACATATATATATATAAGGTGGTGCAATTAGGGCTCTGGGCCTGGAGTCAGAAAGAATTGAGTTCAAATACAGCCTCAGACACTTGCTAGCTGTGTGACCCTAGGCAAGTCACTTAACCTCTATTTGCTTCAGTTTCCTCATCTGTTAAATTGAAATAATAATAGCAGCTACTTCCCAAGGTTGTTATAAGGATGAAATGAGTTAATAATTGTAAAGCACTTAGCACATTGTAAGCACTCTATAAATGCTAGCTAATATACACACATATGTATATATGCGTGTTATGTATAACCCCTACCCCAAAGCCCATTGACATGAGACTCTCTCCTTGTTGATAGAGATAAATGCCCTGCCCTATGTGAGGGGCAGACTGAGTTGATGAGATACAAGTGAGATCCCGCTTTTGCCACTCCTCGTTCTGGGACTCATTGTTCAGCTTCTCTGGACTTCCAGCTTAGAGAGAGGAGATGGAAGAGGCTACTCCCACTTAAGGCTGCTGAAGAAAAGGACTCTGAGAAGACATGAGAGGAATGGTTGCAGGGGGTTTCCCCTTGAGTGATACCCAGGACCTTTTTTCTTGGTTGAGCTGATTCATCACGCTCCCAATGGGAGAGCCTTTATATTCTGTATTGTCTGGTATATATTCTTCAAAATATACTTTCTCTAATTTCTGTTTTCCTATGATTTGGATAATTGGGCTTCTTTGCCATTTGCTATATGTGTTCATTTTGGAATTGTTATTAGCTGGAAAAGGTCAAGCCTTGGGAATAGAGTTTGGGGACTCTCTCCTGTCCAAAATTACAAAATCATCAAATTTAGATGGATCCTGATCTTACCCCCTTAGACAAATAGTATTTAAGAAAGCAGATAGATATATTTCTGGTTTGTTATCCCCTCTCTCTGAGTAGCGGCCTCTAACCATAACCTTCTGCTTCCCCTCCTGGCAGGAATGAAAGTCTCTCTTAGAGAAGGACAGGGAGAGATGAGGACAGATATATCTACTCTGCCTCCCTTCTAGCCACACAAAACAACAGACCCCCTCAACACAGGTGGGATGCTCTATACATTGGGCTCATATACACGCATATGTATACCTGTGTTCAGGTTAAGTGAGAATGCCACAAAACATAAGTTTTTGGTCCCTTTGCTTTAGGAGATTATGATCTTATTTGGGGGACAAGGTGAAGAACTTGTAACAGTTAAAGAGCAATACGAGCCAATTTGTGACCAGTTGGTTGGTTGTTGTCCTTCATTCTCAAGAAAGACCAAAATAACATCTCTATGTTAGAGCCAAATTATAGTGTGTCTATGTACCTAAGGGTTCAGATGAGTGATTGAGAATAAGGGCTGGGGGAGGGAGTTCAGATAATATGAGGAAAGGTCATCTCATTGCGCTGGGAAGTTAATTATAACAATGATAGTGATATTAATACCAACTATCACTAGCATTTTACCTCTTGTAAAGTACTTTACAAAGAGTATCTCATTTATCCTCAAAACAATCCTGGGAGGTAGATGCTATCAATACCCTAATTTTACAGATGAGGTAACTGAGGCAGGTTGTGACTTACACATGGTCACATAGCTAGTACATAGTATCTAAAGCTGGATTTCAAGGTTAGCACTTTATCATTCTATCCACTGTAATAACTAGCTTCCTCTAGGAAGACTTCAAAGAGAAAAGGCTAAGAAGATGGTCTCAGGAAAATAAAAAGGGGGAAAGGTTGGGGAAAGATTATTTTCATCCTTATCATAAAATCCTGTTTATAGGAAGAAATCCCCCCAAGTATGTAGCACATCAATTGAAAGCTTGCTGAGCCATAGCACATAAAGCTGTCACTAATAATCCTTCCTGCAGAGTAGGGAAAAGTTTATTAAAATTAAACAAAACTGGCTGTACAAGTCACACACACACACACACACACATTTCCCTAGGAATTTTAGCAGGTTGTCATATTCTAGCTCACCCTTTTTCCAATTCACTTGGAACACTCTGCAGTCTTTAATATCTCTGCAGAACCGACAGGGACTTAGTACTGACGTCTTCTGCAAAACTGCATGGAATGCCATTTATCTTCCCTGGAAAGATAACAGTCTAAGTCAAGCCCAAAAGGATTGAGTATCCTGAAGATTTAGGATGTCTTGGGGTTACAAAACTGATACTTAGATGGCTAAACTCCACCTCTTGGCAGGTGGCTTACAGCCCCCATTTAGAACTAAAGCTATGCAATATTTTAAAGGTTTGAGAGGAAGAGGAGTGAAAACTGTTGCCAAGACTATGAGCAGAGTGAGCTCTCACAACTGGGTTGCTTTACTTCCTGAAAGCTATGGATGTCTATAAGGCATTGGATAGAGATAGAGATGATGCTTCACTTGGAAATATGTAAGATAACACCCGCTGGTCAAAGTAAACGAGAGGTGCCATGTGTCTGTTTAAGATCCACACTGCAGAGTTTTAGAAAGGCAGTTTAGTTAGTGAACTACTCAAGGTGATTCTGCGATAAAAAGCCTAGCCAAAGGAGCGTAGGTCTAAAAGAACAAATAAATTGAATCATAGAGCCTAAGTGCTACCTAAAACGCCAATCCCCTCTAAAACACTGATTAATGGATTGTGGGGAAGGAGAGTGGGAAGATACTGAAGAATAACAAAACAGCAATAATAGGAAAAATGCCGCAGACAGTCTTATGGGACATTCAGTTCTCTGAATGGGGGAGGAAGGGGAATAAAATTTTTATTTTTATTGACTTCCAATTGGAATTTAGTGTTTCCTTCAATTACGAGTAGAGGCAAATAAGCCACAGCAGCATTAGCAGTACTTATGGCTTTTTCACCATAGGAATCACACATATTTTCAAATCAAATTACAGTTGTTACAAATATCTCAAAATATTGTTTATATTTATTACTACTTCAAAATTACTGTAATTATTATGCCACACATGTGATCAGAGTTTTTTTTGTCAATAAACTGTATTTCAATGTAATTGGTTTCTTCAGTAATCCTGTATATTTATTTTATATACTTAAGAACATATTCTGAGGGGCGGTTAGGTGGCACAGGAGTAGAGCACCGGCCCTGGAGTCAGGAGGACCTGAATTCAAATCCAGCCTCAGACACTTAACATTTACTAGACATGTGACCTTGGGCAAGTCACTTAACCCCAATTGCCCTGCTTTCCCCCCTCAAAAAAAAAGCAAAAAAAAAATATTTTGAGAATCCATAGGCTTCACAGGACACAAAAGGATATTGGATTATAGAAGGAAAGGTCTAGGGAAGTTGAAACCTTGACTTTCTTTCATCTTGGTCTTGTCACTACTTCCTTGTTCTTGGGGAAACCTTTCTGGGCTTCAGATATCTCTCCATCTATAAAATGGGATAATAAGAGTGGGTCTGTCCATTGCACAAAATTATTTTGAAGACAGAATGAGAAAATCATTAAGTAGTACTTTGTAAAAGTGATGAATTAAGTTTGGAACATGCTGAGTTTGAAGTGCCTTGGTAGGCTATCTGAGTGGAGATGTCTGCTATTCAGTTGGAAATATGGGATTGGGGCTCTGAGGAGGGGCACCACTTTAATAAAACATGGTGGAATCTTGCCTATGTGACTTCACCTTCTATTTGAGAGAAATCTAGGCATAAAGCTATAGAATATTTGCAAGTCACTATGCTAAGTAATCACAGGGTATGAAGATCCCAACAACACATATCCCCTTTGGTCTCCCTTGATAATTCCTCTGCCACCCATCTCTCGGCTTCCTAGGTCTCTCAGCCTCCTCCTTTTCCCTCTGTGCACAATTGTATCCAATCCAAGAGGCAATCAATGATTAAGCACTCCTTACAGGAAAGATACCTCGGGTTGTCGTTTGTCCTTCGTCCTCAAAGAGAACCATGACATCACAGAGGTGATGCCATGATGTACAAGTGAATTAGATTTAAGTGAGGGAGGGGTGTACAAAGTCCCCAGCCTCACTTTCTCCTCCAGAACCATCTGAGTCTAGGGGCAAGATATAGAAACAAAGTACAAAAGAAATGTATCTTATATTCTACTGGTGGGACCCAGTTTTTAATTTGAGGAGGAGGAAGAGAAAGTGAACATGTATCAGGAAAGGCTTCGCTTTCATCATAATCTCTTTTATGCACATTTTACAGATGAGGAAACTGAGGCTCAGAGGTGAAGTGATTTGTTCAGTCACACAGTTACCAAGTGTCAGAGCAAGGTTTCTCATCTAGGTCTTCCCATCTAGGGCTCTTTTACTCTGTCAAGTTGATTAACTATCAACTCCTTAAGAGCGGGGCCTATTCTGCATCTCAATTGTGACATGCATAGTAGAATGGTACATAGTAAGTACTTAATGTTTGTTGATTGAAAACTAAAATAAGTTGTCAATTGTCCCTTGACTTTAAAAATTAGTCTGTAACCCAGATGTTTGTTTATTGAAACCAACATTCTTCAGAATGATGTTTCTAGTTAATTAAATAAATACTTTGGCACTATTTAGGCATAACTCCTAAGGATATAGCATCTGCCAGTCATGAATTCTTTTAATTCTTTTAAATCTCTCACAAGGTCAGATTTTTGTTTAACCAAAAGTTGAAAAGGAAAAAGGGAAAGTAAAATAGTTTATATTTCATATAGGCCTGCAAGCTGGTTCTCATTAGGACTGTTACCCGATTTCTTTTAGACCCTGGCCACTGGGCCTTTGGATTGATTTTTATCATTAATATAGTTATTTCTTGTGCTCTAGGAAGGATGATATGTGTGTGTTCCCAGTCCAATAGGATTTAAACCCAATAAATAATTCCAATAAAAATATTTTATTTCCTAGTAATCTATTTCATTGTTTACTTGCTATTGAACAAATCTCCAGAATTACCTGAATTTCTTTTACTAAGACTAATCCCATTCTCACTTTGTTTAAACATTAATCAAAACTTATTAAGGGTCTGTTTTGTGTTCAGATACATTGTAGGGGATATAGTGAAATAAAAATAGAGTCCCCGACATCAAGACTGTTATGGTCCTGATGGAGTGTTCATAATCTTTCACTTGAACAGCACCATTTTGTTGCTAGCTATCTCCTTTCTTGTTTAGGAATGATTTTTTTAATTCTCATCAATATGAGGAAATTCCTGCTTTGGAATCCCACCACAGATGCAGATATTGACTCATCTGTGACTTACTAGAAAAGAACTAAGGAGCTGCTAGGTACATAAAGGTTAAGCTAACTTGCTTAGAGTCAAACAACTAGTAGGTGTTAGAGGTGGGATTTGAATCCACATCTTTCTTTCTCACTCCAAATTCAGCACTCTATCTACTATGTCATGTGACTTCTCTTAGAAAAAGTTTTCAATCTGAAGTGAGGAGAGGGAGCTGAAATGAGCCTTGAAGGAAAAGAACTGGGCTTGTGTGGATGCTCAGAAGCAAGAGTTCAAATGCCAGATTTGAGGTAAAGACTGTAGTTCATTCTAGATGAAATGTACAGTATATACAGGGGAATAATGTGACATGAGACTCAGAAGGCAGGTCGGAATTGGGCTTAAATGTAATTTGCTTTTGTTACTCCTCTATATCTCATGCACCTGTCAAGTTTATCGTTGCTTACCAATCCTCTCATGCCTGTCATAGCTAGTTAGCAGTAAAATAGAAAATAAAATGCCTAACTCCATCCAATATTATTTCCATTAAATCTGAAAAATCTTGTGGAAAAAGCAAAGGACCTGCGGTCTTAGGATTCAGAGCCAGAAGGGATCTGAGAAATTATCTAATTCCACTACCTCATTTTTCTGGTGAAAAGACTGAGGCTGTTGTTGCCCCACAGTCAGAAGGATCCCTAAATGGAACTAAAATAACACAATGAATCCTTGAATATTCTACTTACCTGCCTTGGGAGTTCTTTGGGAGGATGCAATGATCCTCAGCCTGGATTTATTCCCCAATGGTTAGCAAAGTCCCACCTGTTTTACTTTCGCAACCCCCCCACAATACTGAATCTTTAGCTTTCAAAAATCAAATCTCATTCTCCCACTTCTTGCTTCTTTCTCTCATTCCCAGCTCCCTCAACCTAATTCCCATAGTATGCCACTTGAACTCTGCCCACTCTTTTGACTTTGCTCTCTGCAACTCTATAATTAACACATTTCCCATCATTTAAAAAAGCAAATTCTGCTTCTTTCTATCTTTTGACACTCAGCAAGACGGGCCATCCTTTCCAATACTAGATGCACCTTCTTTTATACTCCAACTATACAAGGAGAGATCCTTGTACCCCATTGCCACTTTCAGACTCTCCTTTAGCATGCCTTCCCCACTGCCCTCTTAGCTGAGGATCTCATATAATACTTTACTGAGAAAATCAAGTCTGTTCACCATGAGTGCTCTCTTCTTTTCTCCAAATCTCTCCTCATAGTCCCTGGACTTCCCCCTTACCCCACCCCTACCGTTATTTACCTCTTTACTCCAATGACTGATGAAAAGGTGACCATCCTTTGTGACAAGGTCATGCCTCTACATGTAATTTGATCTCATTTTCTCTCTAGTGTTATATGAACACATTCAAATACTGAAATCAATCTGCTATCTCATCAGGTTCTCTCCAATGACGACTCCTCATCCTATAGTTATACTATGACTTTTGTCCATATTGCTCCACAAATGTGTTCTATTTAACATAATAGAAAGCTATCATGCTTTGTCCATATACCACACTTGTTATCTACCTATCATCTTTTACTTTTTCCATGTGACTAACTGATCTTTTCTTCCTTTCCTGCAATTACTTGATGGTGTGCTTTCCTCCTGTTATTTTTTTTGAAGATCCTTATAAGTTATGTGTTTCAGCCTGCTCATTCTCGTCCTGCACAGTTCCCTATCACCTTCTGTATGATGTTCATCTTTAGTTATTCAGAAAACAGAAAAAATGTTATATTATAGTTATGCTTTTTGACATAGTTCTAGAAGTAGTAACAATAAGTAAAGAGAAAGAAATTGCAGGCATGAAGATAAACACAGTGGAAATAAAACTATTCCTATTTGTTCACAAGGTAGTTTACTTCAAAAATCCTAGGGAATCAGCAATGAAAGTAAGAATTAATATTTTGAGTAAAGTAGCAGGTTACAAAATAAATGCACAAAAATGCACAGCATTTATAATAAAGCAGTAAATGATTTCAAGACATATAAATAGAAAGAGAAGTTACGTTTAAAATAACAACCAAATGCTTAAAATATCTGGGAGTGAATCTACCAAGGCATACTCAATCCATGCACACACACATATGTACTTATATATAAACACAAAATCCTAACCCCATTTACAGATTTATGTCAAACAGATTGCCAACAGGATACCTTACAGAGTTACACAAAATAATAACAACATTTATTCAAAGGAACAAAAGATCTAGAATTTTTTAAAAAAATCATTGAATGAAGGAGATTAGTACTTGCATACTCTAAAGTATATTATAAAGCAGTAATCATAAAAACAATTTGACACTGGTTAAATAATAGAAAAACTTGTCAATAGAACAGCCTAGATGAATAAGGATCATAGGAATATATATGAATATATGCAACTTACTTACATGTACATACATACATATATGAATACAATACTATATACACATACACACATATATGTATGTATACATGTGTGTAGATATATATATATATATACATGCATGCATATACACATACATATATATCTATATATATATAAACAGAGAGAGAGACGGAGAGAGAGAAATTAAGTGACTTGCATTTGCATAAGAGATTTGAACTTAAATGACCATTCCACTTAGGTTGTATAGTGGACGGAGTGCTGGACTAGAAGTCATAAAGAATTGATTCACTTCGTGGAGTTTTGTGGTTAACCCATGGCGTTTCGGTTCTGATGATCCACCTTTATTTCTTCTGATTCTTTAGGTTTTATTTACATTTTTACCTCCATGTTTAATTTTTTATCTTTTGATGATCTCTTTTTGTTTTTATCCTGTAGTTCTTTTGTGTGTGTGTGTGTGTGTGTGTGTGTGTGTGTGTGTGTCTCTTTCTTCCTTCCTCCTCTCTCTGAGATGTTTGCAAGTAGAAAATATGGTTCTTGCCTTGTTTTTCTCAGGAAAACCCCAAGTATCTCTCAATGTCCATATTTTTGTTAATTATTAGGCTCAGATTGGCACAGCATGTCAATTTGGGTTGTAGCTAGATGTTCTGTTTTTTGGCATGAAGTTCCATTCTCAACAATAATTTCTTGTGACTTTGAAATAATCTCATATTATTTAAATTCCTTTCCTTTGTATTTGAAGATCTTTTCCTGGAAGCTTAAAAAATGTGTTGTGTGTCATTGGAAATGTTAAATTTAGCTACTATGTGTCCTGAATTTGAAAAGCAATTTTTTCCTCCTGGGAGGCAATCTGTGGATTCTCTTGTTTAGTGCTTTGTTTTCTGTATTCAGACATTCTGGACAGTTTTCTCATATAATTTTTTACTTTATGGTATTCAAAATTTTGATTTGTCATTCTCCTGGGAGACATATGATCTTTAATCTTATATGTGAATACAGTCTTCAAGGTCAATTGCTTTGGCTTATATGGAATTTGAAAATTCTCTTAATCTTTACCTTTTACTACTCTTCCACTGGATTTTATCTCTACTTTAAAATTTTTGTATTCCAAATTTGTAAATTTCTCATTGTTTTAGGGAAAAATTCCCATGTGGTATTCTTTTTTTTTTTCAATTCTGCTAGCTGAATTCTTAAACTCTGCACTGAGAGCTCAGTTCTGCCTTATTTTGATTCCTAATTTCTCCATTTATAGATTTAATTTCTATTGTGAACCATTGTAAAGTTTTTTTTTTAATTTTTCCATACTCTCTTACAGGTCCTCAGGATTCCTTTTATCAGTAATTTGTCTTGTAACATTTATTAAGAAATTTTTATAATCTTTTTGAAGATTTAGTGCTTATTCTTTCTGATTTTAGGAGAAATCTCCTTGCTTTGTTAAAGATTTTTCTTCTAGGAATCTTAAGTGTCTCATCATTCTTTTTATATTCCCCTATATTTCTGATTCCTTTCTGTTTGCTTGTAGAGATACAAATCTACCTTAACCCATATGAATTAGGGTATGTAGGATTTGCCACACTGGATCTGTGACTTGACTTCCCTCTGGTGCCAGGACTGTCTCTAGCTACGTTTTAGTTCTCTTTTTTTCAGATATAACCATGCATGATGCCCTCTCTTCCACCACCTTTCTCCACTCTTTCTTTGATTTCTTTACTCGTTGCTAGGTGCAATCATTGTTCACTATTTTTTGAACATTAGGGGAAGGCATTTAGGGTGTTTTGGGTATAATCTCTACAGTTTTAAGGGTTCCTTAATCTAGACCTAGACCCCAGTTGGAAGGCAGCCCATTTTCAAATCACAAATTCTATTATGTATTTAAAACTCTATGTTCCATAGGCAGCTCAACTTCAATGAGTTCAGAATATTTTTTTTTCTTTTCCCTACCAACCCACACCCTTAAAATACTCCTATCAAGTTTCCTCTATTAAGGACAACATTCTAACAGTCACTCAGGTTCACAACGTCATTCTCTCTCAACTTTCATATCTAGTTATTTGTCACATCTTACTTTTATCACTATAGCACCTCTTGCATATGCTACCTTCTCTCTAGTCATAAAGATTCCACTCTAATTTGGGTATCATCATCTATTACCTGGATTATTTAGATAGTCTTCTATTTGTTCTCTTCACCCCAGTCTCTCCTCACTCTTACACATTCTCCACAAAGATGACAAAATGGTTTTCCTAGTGGCTGGGACTGATCATGTCATTGTTCTATTCAGTAAACCAGTACTGTTCCTTATTACCTCTGAGATTAACTAAAAACTCCCCAGTTTGACATTTAACTATTTTCACCACTTGGACTCTTCTTGGTTTTCCAGTTTACTTACAAAGTACTTCCCTCCATGCTCTATAGGTTTGGCCATACTGGTCTACTTGCTGATCCTCATACATGGTACTCATCTCCCACTTCCATGCTTTTGCACTGACTGCTTTTCTTGGCTGGAATATGCTTAATCTTGTCTGCTACCTTTTTCAATACTTAGTTTCCTTCAAGGAGTAGATCAAGTCTCACCTTCTACATGGAGCCATTCTTGATCCTACCAATGGCTAGTTTATTCTTCCAAATTTTCAATCAACAAGTATTTATTAAACACTTAGGATGCTACAAGCACTGTGCCAGGCACTAGGAATACAAAGAAGAAACAAAAAAGTCTCAAGGACCTTACATTCTAGTGGTGGAGACAACATATATAAATCAGAACATAGAAGATGAACAGTAGGGAGATATATTTCATATCTTTATACATCCTTATGGATATACATATTTGTCTCTCAATAGAATGTAAATTCATCATGAATAGGGATGATTTTATTCTTTCTATCTTTATCCCCAGAACCTAGCACATTTCCTGGCATATGATAGCCATTGAATCAGTACTTTTTCATCAATTATTGATTGAATAGATTTAAGGTGCTTTAGAATAAGGACTATTTTTCTTTTTTTAAAAAAATGTATTTTATTTTTTGCTTTTTGGAGGGGGAAATGCAGGGCAATTGGGGTTAAGTGACTTGCCCAAGGTCACATGGCTAGTAAGTGGTAAGTGTTAAGTGTCTGAGGTCAGATTTGAACTCAGGTCCTCCTGACTCCAGGGCCAGGGCTCTATTCACTGCGCCACCTGGCCGCCCCATATTTCTTTTTTTTTTTTGTCTTTGAATTCCTACCAGCACATTTACTGGCACATGGTACCCATTGAATCAATATTTGTCGATTGATGTTTTAAGAGAATGTAAGCTACTTGAGAATAGAGACTGTTTCTTTTCTGTCTTTGTATCTCTACTAGCACCAGGACTGGCTCATAGTATGCTCTTAATGAATGCTTGCTAATTAATTGATTGTAAAACTTAAAGCCCTATATAGAAACGGAAGTTATTATTCAAATTGAGTTATAATTCAACTTCCCCATACAAACATCATCAAGTAAGCAAATACATCTTTTAACACCAAGAAGCCTTTTATTATTAAATGGATACTAAAATTCTGATGGCAAGTCAGATTGTCTTCTGAAAGTCCTGAAGGAATTAAAGGAAGAAACTCAACTAGGAAGGTTTTGGGCTCTGAATCATACATTTTTTACAACCAAATTCTTTCTATTAACTAGATAGCCATGACTCTGTTCCTTTGGATTGCAGCTGTAATTATCCAGGAGTTACCATCTTCCCGGGGCCCAGCATACCCCATAATTAGCTGTGTTTGGTCCACAGCATATGACTCAGACCTCTGTGGTTCTTTTATATCAAAGGCTGGGTAGCTAGATTTAAAAAAAAAAATCCCACAATACTTGTGCCTGTAGTGACAGATGGCAGTGCAACCAAAACGCATCTGTTCCTTTTGAAGACCGAGCCCGCTAAAAAAACCAGACCCTGAGATTTATTTTCAAAAAAGGAAAGAGCTTTGCTGGAGATGTTTCCAAATACTGCGTCATTTTTTTAAAGAAAAGCATGCCCTTTATTTATTTATTTTTCTGGAAGAACCAAAATAGAAATAATTGCCAGAGAATGTTGAGGTCAGCCTCTGCTCCATCAGGAAGGAGGGGCCCCCACAGTCTCTAATTTATGCTTTTGCAGTTTATTTGGATGCACTGGGATATGGACTAGAGTATGCATAGGAGAAAGAACGCTGGGTTAGGGATCAGGAGCCTGGTGTTCTGGTTCTGCTTCTGCCTCTAAATAGCTGAGTGATCTCAGAATAGAGCATTTTAGCTTCAGTGACGGTGCTATATGCCTGACCTAGCCCACAATGCTATTGTAAGGATCTAATGAGATCATGTATTTTAAGGATCTAATGAGATCATGTCTGTGAAAACATGATAAAAATATAAGATTTTATATTTATAGATCTGCTTAGAGATATTGAATCTCATGATTTTAGTGGCAAGAATACTGGAGATTTTTAGTCAGAGAACCTGGATTTGAATTCTAGCTATGTAACAGCTCAAGTAGTAAATCCTTCGTATTCAAACTTGAACATTTACGTGGTATTTTTTTTTTTTGGGAGGGGGAAGGCAGGGCAATTGGGGTTAAGTGACTTACCCAAGGACACCCGGCTAGTAAGTGTTAAGTGTCCAAGGCAGTGTTTGAACTCAGGTGCTCCTGACTCCAGGGCCAATTCTCTATCCATCGTGCTACCTAGCTGCCCCACAGGGTATTTTTAAGGTTTACAACTATTATCTCATTTGATCCCCCAACAACCCTGGGAGGTAGGTGCTACTATTATTTTCATTTTACAAGTTGGGAAGCTGAAGTTCAGAGAGGTTCAGTGACTTACTCAGGGTCCAACAGCTAGAGAAGATGCTGGCATGGTTTGCCATTTCCTTCTTCAGTGGATTAAGGCAAACAGAGGTCAAGTGACCTGCCCAGGGTCAAACAACTAATAAGTGTCTGAGACTGGATTTGAACACAAGTCTTCCTGACTCTGGACCTGGTACTCTCTCCACTGAGTCACCTAACTGCCTTCTGCTTGTAGCCAGGGGGTATATCAACTAACCTTTTTGAGTCTCAGTTTCATCGGCTGTGTTATGGTAACTGTAAAATAGGCTTTTATAATTGTCTTGCCTAAAAACAAATTCATGAAGAATCTCTGATTTCATTAGCATAGTAAATTAATGAGGCCTGACAAAGCTCTAAGTGCTCCACAACATCTGCTTCAGTCACCTTCCTGACCATTGGAACAAATTGTTCTCAATTGCCCATTTCGCTGGAGGAAGTTTTCACCTCCTCGGGATAGATATGGACCTATCTCACCCACAGATTTGAGGCCTGTTGGTTACCCTCCACCTGGTTTAGCCCATCTGCCAAGAGGGTTACTGCCAAGAGAGTGTGGCTGCTGCACATGCTACAGCTGCTTGGAACCACAGGTGAGAGTTGGGTAAAAAGTGGACACCAAAGGTGGATAAGCAGCCCTGAAAAGGGCTTGGCTAGCCCGCATACCAGAGGTGCTAGTCCTTTCTGAGCACCCCAGAAACCCCCAACAGTTATTATAATAGCACCTACCCCATAGGGCTGTTGTGAGGATCAAGTAAATAAGATAATATTTGTAAAGCACCTGCCAGAGTCCCTAGACCGGTGGTTCTCAACCTTCCTAATATCACAACCCTTTAATACTCATGTGTGGGAGTATCAGACCCGCCTGGAGACAGATAGAGGAGTGGTGTCTCTGTTCCTAAGACCATCGGAAATATGTGTTTTCCAATGGTCTTAGGCGACCCCTCTGACCCCTGTGAAAGGGTCGTTCAACCCCCAAAGGGGTAGCGACCCACAGGTTGAGAACCTCTGCCCTAGAATGTAGTGGGTACTATATAAAGTCTAGCTATTATTATTATAACTGACAAAACCTTGATCTGTCTTCAGTCAACCAACATTTATTACGCTTCTAATATGAAACAGTGTTTTGGGTGCTAGAGATTCAAAGAACAAAAACGAAACTGTTTCTTATCTTCATACTTAACTGTATCTGAGGCAACAAAAATGCATATATTCAATATTCATATGTAGACTATGCACAAAACCCTCACAAGCTAGGAAAACCTTGATATTGGAGGTGATGTCTGAGCTGAGCTTTGAAGGAAATTAGGATTCTAAAATGTTTAAGTGAATAGGGATGGGATGGCATTCCTGGCACTGAGGGTGGCTTGTGCATACATAAAGGCATAGGAGATAGCACTGTAAAGAACAGCAAGTAGGCTCATTTGGCTAGACCACAGAGTGTCTATATATAACAAGGTTAGAAAGGTAAATTGGAGCCAGGTTGAGAAGAGATTTAAAAACCAAATAGAGGATTTTATATTTCATCTTGGAGGTAGTAGGGAATGAGCTCATTAAGCAGGATGGAGTTTTTTTTTTTGTCAGACCTGTGCTTTAAGAAGAACATTTCGATAATTATGGAGAGGAGAAAAGATTCCAACCTAATTAGGGAACTTTAGCTATAGTCCAACTACTAGATGGTGAGGATTTGAATTAGGGTTGTGGCATTGCAAGTAGAGAGAAGGGATTTGAAGAAAGGGATGTTGAAGAGGGAAAATCAATAGTAGTAGGGCAACTGATTGGATATAAATGGTGGGGAGACTGAGGACTGCAGGGTAACTCTTGAGGTTAGAAACCTGTGTGAATGTAAGGACTGTATGATACGTATCAGAAGTCTGAAAGAGGCATCAGTGGGGTGGGTGGTTGTCTCTTTGAGGCAGTCAGGTAGTAGAGTGAACAAAACACTCAGCCCGGAGTTAGGCAGTTCAGCCATGCTTTCAGTCTTGTCCACCTTTTCATGACCCCATTTGGGCATTTTTGGGACAAAAATACTGGGGTTGCTTGCCATTTTCTTCTCCAGCTCATTTTACAGATAAGGAAACTGAGGGAAATAGGGTTTAGTGACTTGCCCAGGATCACACAGTTAGCAAGTGTCTGAGGTCAGATTTGAACTCACTAAGATTAGACTTCCTGACTCCAGGCCTGGAATTCTATCCATTGTGCCACTTTATCTATCTATCTATCTATCTATCTATCTATCTATCTATCTATCTATCTATCTGTCTGTCTTTCTGTCTGTCTGTCTGTCTGTCTGTCTGTCTTTCTGTCTGTCTGTCTGTCTGTCTGTCTGCCTGCCTGTCTGTCTGTCTATCTAATCTATCTATCTATCTATCTATCTATCTATCTATCTATCTATCTATCCATGTACAATATATACATGCACACACACATATATATACTCATGTGTATATGCCCATATAAATAATGCATGTATATATGTAACTTGACCATGGTTACATGGCTAGTAAGTATTTAAGGCCAGATTTGAACACAGGAAAATGAGTCCTCCTGATTTCAGACTTGGCTCTCTACCCACTGCACCACCTAGATGAGCAGAGTCATGAAAGCCTGAGTTAAAATCTGGTTGCCTATACTGACTAGCTCTGTAACCATGGACAAATCACTTAACCTTTGTCTACCTCATTTTCTACAACAGTAAAAATGGAAATAATAGTAGCCACTACTTCCCCCACTTGGGATCAAATGAAATATTTTTTGAGTAAAATGCCAAGCCCAGTACCTGGCTAGATAATAGGTAAATTAAAAAAGTCAGTATCAGTCTTGGTGCTCAAAGAACTCACACTCTAATGGGGGAGAAAACTTTCAAACAACTAAATATTTGAAGGAACTAGAGAAAAGAAAACTGGAGGATGGCATGATAGTGAACTTCAAATATTTAATTTAGATTAGGGATTAAATTTATTACATGTTGCTCCAAAGGGTATAACTAAATCCAGCAAGTGATAGTTAAAGGGAGGCAGATATAAGCTCAATTGTCTCAAAATGAAATGGGTTGCCTCATGACGTAGTCAATTCCCCATCACTTCAGTTTTGCAAACCAAGACTGAATAAATGTGTGTGTCAAGAATTTTGGGGGTTATGCTTATGCATTGTATTGGAATGGGACTAGATGATTTCAACTCTAATCCTAGGACTCCATAAATATAATTAGTAATATATAGCAATAATATATGTAATATATTATATATAATAATCATAATAAATATAATTAATCTCAATAAAAAATGAAAGCAGTCTTTCTGCTTTACTTTCTTTACAAAGTCTTTAACTTTGTAAATCCTATCATAGGTAAGATGTTGGAAAAAACCTAACTAGAATGTTCATACTTAGGTAATAAGGGTCCCAGTAAATTAAATATTCTGGTTAACTCACAGGTACATCAGAAAATCAATTTAGTTCTAACCTTTGCCATCGAAAATAGTTATAAAATGTAATACTGCATTTTCCAGTATAATGAACATAACTGAATCTTCCTTTAATGATTAAAAGTCATTACTCCCACAGGATGTCAATAAAGTATAGGAATGTTTGATTTATTGAAATGATTTATTGGAATTTAATTGGAACTTTGAATTACAAGACCCCCTGGGCTTTCTCTGACATTATCTGAATACTAGTAGTATAACCTTCAGCAAGTCATATAATCTCAGTTTCCTCATTTGTAAAAAGAGGGACATTTTTAGATTATAAAGTACTTTAAGGTTTTCAAATGTGTTTTTTTTTAACCAAATGAAATTGTATGTAAAACTCTTTGCAAACCTTAAAGTGCTATATAAATGTTGACTGCTTTAATTCATCATTATGTGATGTCATTTGCTCTTCCCAACAACCCTGTGAAGCAGGTACTACATCCATTTTTATCCCTACTTTACAGAAATTGGAAAGAAATTAAATGACTTGTTCAGGATGATACAATTAGTTAGTGTTACAGGCAAGATATGACTGCAAGTTAAGATAAGACTATTCACCACACTTGGCTAGCTCTCATAATGCTTTTAATATCTACCTCACAGGTTTATTGGGATGGAGGTACCTTGTACATAAGACCTTATAAAATGTGAATTATGATCATTTTTCTTAATATTTACTATTTCTCAGCCCCAGATCATATCTGGGAGTCAGTCAATCAAGAGGCATTCATTAAACACTTTATTTATTAAGCCAGGCACTATGAACAGAAATTATAAGTGACATAATCCCTGCCCCAAAGCAGTTTACATTGTATCATTGTGATCTCTTTAGTAAATTATAAATTCTATACTAGATTGTAAACTTCTTGAGGGCAGGGATAATAACAAAACCTACACACCTTGCTATTTCTACTATAGAAAGGAATTGTTTCTTAGTAGCTCCCAGAGTACTTAATTCATAGCACCATAACTTATACATAATAGGTGCTTAGTAAATATTTATTGAATGATTTAAAAAAACATATAAATCTCTGATATGGACTTTTGTTCTTGCCTTTTTATGAGACTAGAACATAATTTTGCGATAAAAATATAGCAAAATTGAAAGGTCTAGTTTTTCTAGGTTAATTGGGTTCTGATAAATTTACACTTTTTTCATTAGGTAATTAATTATAAAAATACATTACATGGGCTATTTTTATCCTTTATTAGACAGAATATATATATATATGTATGTATGTATGTATAAAAAATAATCTCCCAACACTGGTATTGCCTAGCATTCCTGAATTGTTCCTGGGTGATTCATTTTTGGATCCAACAATGAAACTTGAATTGAAAAGGATTTTGTTTTTCTGAATGTTTATTTTTGTTTACTAGATGTGTAAAATATTTTTATTCTTACTGATTTCTATAGGGGAGAAGATGAAAACTATTTGTACTTTCAAAGTCAACTCACCAAGTATATAGGAAACACCTAATATATGAAAGGTGCTCTGAGTTAGATCATTCCACTAACTTACTCTGTCAAGGTCATCCATCCAAGAAGGATTTAAACCTTATCTGAATATTTGTATTTTAAGAATCAATATTCAACTCAATTCATACCAATTTTATAAGTATATATCAAACAGCTTCTGTATCCAAGGCACTATGGGAGAGAAAAGTAGCTATGACATTGTTCATTCTCTCAGGGAAGTTACAATTAATTGCCCAGGACAGGTACTCAGATAACTGATAAGCACAAAGAAGCGATCTAGGCAAAGGGTTATTAGACTTATCCTTTCTGTAGGGCAGGGAGGAGAGGTGAATGGACTTTGTTATTATGTATTCTGATAGAGATTGTACTATCATTCATGATCTACCTAGGAGCAAAATGTTAAGAGCTTTGTAAATTTTTTAGTGCCTTTTTAAATTAAAAATGTCAGATCCAAGTCTTAGAATTTTCCTAAGAGAACTGAATTCTTCTTTGTTATTGTCTTTGAAATAAGATCAAATTCAAGGAACCATTTATTATTAATTTTCTGTACCTCTGGCTTCCCAAATTATCTTTTTTCTCTTTTACTTGGTACCTATCAAGGGAAAACCAGTGATCATTTGTATTTAAACATACCTTGGCACAAAGAATAGGTATTTGCCTCTTTCTTCAGAACTTGTTGGACTTTCAATAATTCCTAAGTTTGTAATAATCAGTCAGCCAATGATCATTTACTAAGTTCCTACCATGTGCCAGGCACCTTGTTAGGTGATGGAAACACAAGTATAAAAGCAAAAAAAAGTTCTTTTCCCTCCTGAAACTTTCAGTCTACTTGGGGAAAGAAAATAGGGGGAGGATATAACATGTCCATAGCTTTATATGAAATGAATAATTTGTGTGTGTGTGTGTGTGTGTGTGTGTGTGTGTGTGTGTGTGTGTGTGTGTGTGTGTGAAGGGGGAAATCATTAACCCCTAGGATAATTAGGAAAGACCTCTTGAAGGAAGTAACACTTGATGTGAAATTTGAAGGGAAGGAAGTAGATCCTAAGAGGAAGAAGTGAGCAGAAAGAACATTGCAGGAGTGAAGCACAGCCTTTGCCAAGCTTATAGAGTAGAATAATAATAACTCATATTTGCATAAATCCTAAAAAATATTCTCTGTGCTATAATCCTATGAGGCAAGATAGTGCAAGTGTTATTATGTCTAACAGGTAGTGAAACCAGGACCCAGAGAGATTGAAAGATGTGGTGAAATGATTAAGGTGTTAGATTTGTAGTGAGATGGATGGGTCTGGTATCAAATTCTGTTTCTATCACTACCTCTGTGATCTTGGGTAAGTCAAAGGTATCTTTGAACCTGACTTTCCTCATCGATAAAATGAGGAAGTTAAACTTGATTGAGTTGGAGGTAGATTCGGGCTCTAAATCTTTAGTCAGGTAACCCCACATTGACACTTAACTAGCTTTGTGACCTGAGGCAAGTGACTTAACCTTTATCTGCCTCAATTTCCTCATGATTAAAATTTGGCAAATAATGCTGAGATTTACCTTACAAGTTCATTGTGAGTCTCAAATGAGATAACTTAAGGTACTTTGCAAACATATTTAACATTGTTAAATGATTTACATAGCTAGTAAGATCCAGATCCAAGATTCAAATTTAGGTCTTATATTTTCAAATTCCAATTCAGCTTCTCTCCAACCATACCATAGTAACTATGAATTTCCTTATTCAGACAACAAAGAGCATTTTGATCAATGCAATATAATAAATGACACATGTAAGACCTTGGGTATTACATGTTTCCTTTCTCATTTACAGACTTAGGGCTTGATTAAAAATTTGACCCTGAATATGCCCGTGACCTTCTATCTTGCTATACTTAACCTGACATTATAGAAAATGCTAATCACAAAATCATTTTAGTTGCCAATATTATGGATTTTTCTCTTGCCTGAAAATATAGCCTTTCAGGAGAAGGTCAGGTGGAATTGCTGAATTTAAATAGCAGTGAATAATTCAACACTAGATATTAATTCAACTGGAGGTAGATTTTGGGGACTAAAAAAAATCCTCAAGAAATTTGCTGTGGGTTGGTAATGTGAAATGAATTTTATTGTGTTTCTCTCTTTTGGTTAAGAATATAACCTTTCTGCTTAAGGTATCCAAGGCAGATATGGGGTTTTAGATTTTGGTAGAACATATATGGACAGAATTGTCCTTACACACATTTGGAATATGTGTGTGATATGTGACATGTTGAAGTGTCCTGGCAAAGCCCCTCTGATACCAAATATTTTCTTTACCAGACTACTGCTTTACTTGAAATTTTACCATTAGAAATGTATTCTTTTGGGTTCATTCATTGCAATCCCAAAGACGTAAATCATTAAGGATGTCAGTCATTAACACCTTTTATCAATTTGCCAGAGGTTTCCAGAGAAGTATATGTGAGTTTTGATTAAAAGGAAAAAAGATTTTTATTGAAGAAAATAAGTGGGAAGTTGCTATCTGGAAAAACTCACTGTAGATTGCGGGGTTTAGGCTTCCTTCTGGAACTAAGATTGTGTCTTATTAATCTTTGTAAACCCACATCACCTAGTACATTGATGTTCAATAAATATTTTTGAATAAATGAACATGTGGAGACATTGCATACCTGAGGGATAAGGGAGAAGAGACAGGTATTCTCTACATCTAGAGTTTTCTTCCTTCTTCAAAATGAGACCATTTAAAGCCACTTATTCCAAGAAGCTTTCCTGTGTCAGGAACAACTCACCCTCTGGGTTCTCTACTTCCTCCTCACTCCAGTTCTCTAAAGTTTTGTAACTTTTTAGTGGACTTGTGCGTAATATAATATTGCATGTTAGAGTTGATTGTCTTCTTTCTGCTTTCTAGACTGGAAACTCCACAAGAGCAGGGCCGATGTCTTACTTAAATGGTGTATCTTTCTTAGGACCTGGTCCAGTATTTTGCACTCATGTTGTTCTTAATAAGTGCCTGAATGTTGAATAAACTTTAAATTTTGGCAATGACCAGACCTATAAACCAAAGAGCTCTGTTGAAAAGAAAATTATAATTTAATTGGACCATATGGAAAACTCAAGCCTTAGTCCTGGGTGCTATTGAATGCAACATCAGTTAAATGTGACTCAAAAGTTGAAATAAGTACTCCATGAAAGAAAGGGAACAGTTATTTGAAATTAAAACTAGAGCATTGAATGATGAATTCACTGATGAATTTTCAAACTCATATTTTTCATAAATTTATCAAAGGACCAGTTGAACTTTTATTCATATGTTATCTGATTTTTATTACTGTGGAATATAGCTCATGCGCGTCCCTTCTTTCCATTCATCCTATTTCAAAATTGAACTTCTAGCTTCCCTATTCAATCCATCCTCTTCACAATTACCAAATTATTTTTCCTAAGGACAAGATCTGACTGCATGACTCTTCTGTTCAAAAACCTTTACTGATTCCATAATGCCTAGAAGAGGATAAAATGCAGACATCACACTTTGCTCTAGCTGAGTTTTCCAGGCTTATTTTGCTTTTACTTCACACCATTTAGTCAAACATGTTTGCCTGCCATTTCCTAAAATCAGCATTCCATTTCTCATCTCCATGGCTTTATACAGACTGCCATCTCCTGACTCCCTCCTCACTTCTACCTCTTAGAAACCCAGCTTCCTTCAAGGCAGTTTATGGGCTAATTCCTTCTGGAACCTTTTCTGGTCCTTACTCCGGGTTGTCAATACTCTCTTCTTTCTCTAGTATAATCATATATTGAGCATTTATATGATCTTCTCTCTGATTCTTCCCCTAATAGAATGTGTGATCCTTGAGGTTAGGGATTTTTCTCTTCCTTCTTTCCTTCCTTCGTTCCTTCGTTCCTTCTTTCCTTCCTTCCTTCCTTCCTTTGTTCCTTCCTTCCTTCTTTCCTTCCTTCCTTCCTTCTTTCCTTCCTTCCTTCCTTCCTTCCTTCCTTCCTTCCTTCCTTCCTTCCTTCTTTCCTTCCTTCCTTCTTCCTTTTCTCTCTGTCTCTGTCTCTCTCTTTCTTTGAATCGTTATGTCTAGGGTAATGTACATAGCAGCATAGTTTGTACATAGTAAGTAATAATACATGTTTATTGCATTGGATTAGATCAAGTATTTATTTATTTTATTTTTATTTGTAAATATATTTTAAAGGGGCTTTAATCAAATTAGTTAGAATTCTGAATTTTTCTTGAAAAAACTTTTGACTTTCACATAATAGGGCAAAATTACGATCCTGACAAAACTCAAATTGCATTGCTTTTAGGTGTTTTTAGGTTGCCCAAAGTTTCTTTTGTTTTTTATTTAATTTTTTTTTATTCTGAACTTAAGAAATAAAACAAGCATTTCTATAACATAATAGAATAGAAAAAGGATGGTTGCACATGAAAACTGCAAATATATTATGTACAACTTGCTTTTCCTTTTAAATATATAATAAAGTTATCATGTAAATTTACTTTTTTCTTTTTTTCTCCCCCTCCTCTGCTCCACCCTACAGCTAGGGAATGGCTGAACAATGTGTGGTATGTGATCATGATGGAATACTACTGTGCTATATGAAATGATAGGCTCGGTGATTTTAGAAAAACATGTATAGACTTGCATGAAATAATGAAAAGTGAAATGAGCAGAACCAAGAGAATGTTGTATACAGTAACAACAAAATTATTGGGGGTAGGGGAGGGAAGAGAAAAATAGAAATTTACATTATAATTTTATTATATATGTAAAAGGAATAGCAAGTTGTACATAATAAATATGCAGTTTCATATGCAATCATCTTTTTATTATACTATATTATAGAAATGCTTATTTTATTCTATATTCTAAATTTAAAAATTAAATAACAGTTAAAAAAAAACTTTGAGCAACTAAGTCATTGTAACTATTACAAACACCTAAATTAACTACAAAGAACCTATGAAGGAAAATTCTATCTGTATCCAGAGAATATGTATTTGTTTCTAGTGGTACCCAGATTTATTTTGAAGATTTTTTTTCTTTTGCCACTCCCTTCCTTCCTCAGATTTCAGCTTGGGAGCTGGATAGTCTTCTTGGCTTTCAGTAAACCTTCCTATACCCCTTGTTCAATGTGAAAAGAAGTAAAGTCTGAGTATGTGATGCATATGCATAGAAGAAATAGAATAAAGGGATACATTTCAATAGAATAATATAGTTATGTACTACACATCTCCTGTACTATTGACATGTGTCTCTCAAGTGCATGGTGCATTGGGCTGGTAACCTCTACTCTTCATCTTTCCCCTGGGACTTGCCCATTCCTTACCAAGTCAAATGGAACCAATCTATCCATTAAATTTCTTAGCATGTTGCCTGGATCTTTCTTCCATATTTACTCCCTTTCCTTTGTGTTAAAGATACAGCAAGGGGATAGAGGCTAGTACCAAGCTTGTGTCAGGAAGAACTGGGTTTAAATCCTACCTTCCACACCAAATAGTCGTGTGACTATAGGGAAGCCAATGAAGGTTTCTGTGTGTAAGGCAACTCTTTAGGATTTTTCTACTAAATTAGGCACTTTCCGTTCTTTAATCCAAAGATTAACTCTAAGGTTGAGAATTAGGGCAGGATGGGATTTGTTATGGGACTGTTCTTACACTGGTAAGCAAGATTCTCTTTGGGGTCAGAGAATGGGGAGAAGCCAGGGAAATAAGCACAATGGAGCATTTGAGGGGATATTCTATTTGAGAATGTCTGGGTTGAAGTTGGAAGCCTTCCTTTCCCTTTCCCCTTCTCCAGAGCTCAAAAGAAACTTGGAATCCAACCTCCTGCACTTTATGAAGTATATGAGGGATATAGATGACCTAGTTTCATATAGAAGCATGGAAATGAATGCTTTTATTAGAAACACATTTCTAATAGAAATTTATAATCAAAGCCAGCACATATGAAGCTACTTTCATCATTAATTAACCAATCAAGTATGTATTAAGGACTTATGTACCAGGCACTATGCTAGGTGCTGGGGATAAAAAAGATTGAAATGATACAACTTCTTTCCCTCTGGGAGCTTCCATGGGAATGGGGTAGACAACATATATGTGTATTGGCCTAAATAAAATAGGTACCAAGCAGATCCAAGGTAACCTTGGCTGGAAGTGACTAATGGGGGAAAAGGGGGAGTGAAAAGGAAAGGCCTCTTGTAGAAAGTCGGTTTAGAGGTGATTTTTGAAGGAAATCTGGGAGGCTGGAGGTGAACAACAGGAGGGAAGAGTATTCTAGGCATGGGGTATAAATGGTGAAAATTATTTGAATTGGGAGATGGAAGATCTTGTGCAAGGAGGGGATGAGAGCAGTACCTCCAAAATTCTGCTATTTTATGATTTTGGTTTTGGAAAAAAACCCAACCAACCAGTATAGCATGGCAGTGAGGCAAGATAATACAATTTAAGGCTGTGTTAATAGAAGAAACACACCCAGGGATAGAGGATTGTTAGTATTCTTTATCCCCTAACTTTGATATAAAATAAACCACCCAGGAGTGATTTAGTAGGCACTTAATTAATGCTCTGTTGATTATCCTCGATAAGATTATATCCATAATATTTCATCCACTTTTAGTAGCCATATTTTAAGAAGGGCCTTGATGCTCAGTAGGTATTTATTAATCACTTACTATATACCAAGCATTGCGCTTTGTGCTGGGATTACCAAAAAAGACAAGGGAAGAAAAAGAGCCCCTGCCCATAAAGAACTCACATCTTAACAAGGGAGACTACATGTTTATAACTATGTGCATTCAAGACAAATACAGTTTAAGTGGCAATCAATGTCAGAAGGAAGATACCAGCACTGGGTGGGGGAGGGAGAGGGCAGGAAAGACCTCCTTCAGAAGGTGGGATTTATAAACTTGGAGTGCATTCAAAGGGACATGATCAAGATGGTGAGGGGGCTGGGGACCATGCTAAATAAGAGATATGATTGTTATGAACAGGTACCAGCAAGAATTGAGGGGTAACTTCTTTTTTTCCTGCACTGAATAAATGAGAACACAAGTGAACTTCTGGGTGGGAACTTCCATGTTTCCATTCATGCAAGAGTTCAATAGTGGAACAGCTCCATGCCATATGAGAGAGAGAAGCCTAGTCTCAACAATCAGTACCATGCCCAGAGCTTGGTGAAGGGGTGAAGCTAGAAACACCTGAATGAAGGAATTTCTCAAATTGTTGTTGATACAATGAGGGTTGTGGAAGCCCAAGGATGTTGCGTCTGCTAGAGCCAGGTTGACCCAACAGAGACTGAGGAAAGGTGCCAGACAAAGATTTATTCTTAATTCTGCTTGTGAAATGTTATGTATTTGTGGGGTTTGTAAATCAAACTCCTGAGAAGGAAAATGAGACTTATTGGGAAGGCGTTTTATTCAAGGTTCAGATATGAGTCCTTTCTGTGTTCCTTGTTGTTCAATCACGTCTGACTCTTTGTGACCCCCATTGGGGGTTTTCTTGGCAAAGATACTGGAGTGGTTTGCCATTTCCTTCTCCAGCTAATTTTACATATGAAGAAGCTGAGGGAAACAGCATTAAGTGACTTGCCCAGGATCAACTAGTCAGTGTCTGAGGTCAGATTTGAACTCAGGTCTTCTTAACTCCAGGCTCAGTGTTCTGTCCACTGCACCACCTGGCTGCCCTTCTGTGTTCCTTAATATCTTGTAAACACTTGCTCTTTACTTAACGTCTTTGTAAATCTGAATGTTTGTAAGGGAGCTGAGATCCCTTTATGGTGAAGCAAAATTAGCTAGATTCTGAGGTTCTTAGGGCAAGGCTTTGGTTTGAGATATTAGAAAAACAGATTATTATTATTAGAGACTCCAAGGCTGAACCAAGCCCAGTGTGTAGAGATTGAGGTCTGGTACATGGTTTACATGGACATCAGTAGAAGTGGAAGGCATAACAGCTACCTTTAAGTAGTTGAAGTATTGGCAAATGGAAAGGGAATTAGATTTGCACTGATTAAAACCAAAAGGAAAACTAGAACCAATTGATAAAAATTTTGGAGGCTTAATGTAATGATAATTTTCCTTAGAAGAAGAACTATCCAAAAGTGGAATGTCTGCCTCAGGAGGTAATAATTTCTCTTAAGTGGAGGTCTTCTGGAAGTGGCTAGATGGCCATTTGTTAGGGATATCATTGAAGAGATTCTTGTTCAGGTAGAGATTATAGTAGATAGCTTTGGAGGTTCCTTCCAATTCTAAAATTCTGTATGTTTGTATGTCACTTTGACCTTGATTCCACTTTTAGTCAGTGTCAAAGATGATGAAAATGGACTAATTTCTCTTATCTATTGCTAAATCCATCAAAGGACATGCTTCTGCATGGGGTTGCAGCATTTCATCATAAAGAGTATTGATTCTAAGCTTTTTTAGGAACACTAAGCTGCTTGATTTATTCTTTGAAATTTACCTTGTGCTGACACAACCAGTTAGCAGACTTGGAAATCATATCAATTCATTTAAATTTAGAAGGTGCTGAATGGCTTATTCATTGAAAACTATCTCTCTTCTGATCTATCAAAGTTTCTGAAATTCCCGCTGTTACAATCAGTCACTGGATTTTGGGAGACAGAATTTTTAATGAAAAGAGCAAATAGTCTTTGAGTTTGGAGAACTTGAATTCAAGTCCTGACTATAATCTTCAGGGTTATTTTTTTTAGTATAAGATGACACCATGTAAATACAAAGCACTTTGCAATTGGCAATCATCAGAGATATTTCAGCTATTGTTATTATAAATTAGCTTCTTTAGACATGTGCATTTTAAATGAGAGAAGGTATAATACTGAGTTGTAGCTACCTTAATTCCATGTACTCTTTTCCCTAGCCAAAGTGAATTTTTCTATTTCTATTCTTTGAGTCTTGTATTTTCTTACCTCCCTAAGATTGTTCACACTCTTCCCTTTGAAATGTCACACTTTCTCCTCTTTTTCACCTTTTTAATAGCTACATATTCTTTAAAATCCAGCTTCGATACCACCTCTTCCAAGAAGCATTCTTTGTTACTGACCTTCACATTGACAATGACTTTCCCTTAGCCTCATATTAAAACTCAGGGGTTGGTAGTGATTTATTGTTTTGTCCATTTCTAATGGGCATCTATAATGTTGTGTGTATCATAGTACATACAGCACCAGTATCTCTCTCTAGGTTCTTTCTTCCTAAGCTGAGACTGATTCACCCCACCTGTACCCACTCTGGCAGTTAGGGGTTTTCCTAAGCAAAGGTTTCCATGTAGCTACAATTCACTCTTTTTGTTTGTTTGTTTTTGTTTTTGTTTTTTGGAGGGGGGAAGGCAGGGCAATTGGGTTAAGTCACTTGCTCAAGGTCACAAGGCTAGTAAGTGTTAAGTGTCTGAGGCAGGATTTGAACTCAGGTCCTACTGACTCCAGGGCTGGTGTACTATTTACTGTGCCACCTAGCTGCCCCTACAACTCACTCTTAAAGTCTTAGGTATAACCATGGTATGGGTGGAGTTATTTATCTACCATTCACAACTCTAGCTCCTGATCCTTCACTGAGGTGCTTAACTTTTAAATAAATCAACCAAGATGACACCATTAAGTCTTCATCATGAAACATTTAATTAATGTAGTGCGAAGCAACAACAACAATAATCATAACCCAAACCTAATTATTATCTATGTTATCTGGGTCATAATCTTCTACTAATGCACATTGTCCCTTTTAGGGAGAATTGACACAAACTTACATGTTGCCTCTAGCAATGAGGTAACATGAGTAGCAAAATCCAACTGCCCAGCAACTCAACTCTGGACTGCAAGCCTTAATGTCTTTGGTCTCTTTGCAGAAAAGTCTACGTTATACTTACTGCATGGGACTGTTCCTCTTTTGGGTTTCTCCACTTTCCTAATGGACAAAGCTGCTTCTCTGGTACTCTGGGGCTGCTTATGCAGTATTAAGCTCTTTTAGCAAAGAGCAACTCCAGAGTCTTTGCCAAGAAAACCCTAAATAGAATCATGAAAAGTCAGACACAACTGAACAAGAACAATAACCTTAAACTGGATCTACAGAATTATTTAGGAATGTTTTATAGGCTTTGAGGGGCTCTCCCACTTGAGCCATTGAGTATAGTTTAGAGGGTCATTGGCATACCTTTGACGGGTTTCTTCTTTTTCAAGTTGTAGATGGTATTTGAGAACAAAGCAGATTTTTCCCTAATCAATTCCTCAAAGAGCAGAGGACACTACTTTCTCCAATCAGCTCCCATCATTAGGGCTTCACTCTAATCAGATTAGGGTCACACCTCAACTACAGAGAATTTCTCTCTCCAATTGGCTTATCTTACTTGGACTCGGCTCAAATTATTTTCAGTTCCCTCTTGGCTTCTCAATTTTGTTGATTTATATCTTCGATCTTTTTTTTTTCTTTTACATCTCTTCTACCATAAGCTTCTATGTTTTAATTCCCTGGCTTCTCATCTGGGTTCTTAATGATTATCTTTCCATAAATCAAAGCTTTTTCATTGCTAGTGATCCAATTCTAATCTAGATATTGAGAAACCTAAATACATGTTTCTGTCAGATATGATACATATAGACCATTATGTAATTATTTCATACTCATCTGAAAGTTCTGGTTATCAGAGCTTCCCAATTTTCAATTTCCAAATCCTCACATTAGTCATATGCAAGTACTGCATAAAATATTGCAATATAATGCACTTTGGTCATGCATGTTTACCTTCAGTAAGAACATTTTCCCTCCTGAGGAGCTTTTTTTTCTGCCAGGTTCTCTCATTACCTTGATCTGAGGGCCTTCTTTCTCTGAGGTCCTCAGAACTATTTATGTTTCTCCTTATGCTGGTCTTCTATGTGTATTTTAGAATGTAAGCTCCTTGAAGTACAGGAATAAACCATTTCATGTTTTCTTTAAATTTTCTCCACTTAATACAATAGTTGACACACAGCAAGCACTTAATAGGTTAGTCGGTTATTTTTCAGTTATGTCTAACTTGACTTGACCCCATTTTGTGTTGTCTTGGCAAAGATACTGGAGGGGTTTACCATTTCCTTCTCCAGTTCATTTTGCAGATGAAAAAAGAGTCAAACAGGATTTAGTGACTTACCCAGGGTCACACATAACTAATAAGTATCTGAAGCCAGACTTGAACTCAGGAAGACGAGTCTTTCTGACTCTAGTCCTAGCAGTTTATCTACTGTGCTACCTAGCTGCCTCTTTAATAGGTACTTATTGAATTTCATTAAATTAAACTGGAGTGAGTACACACATAGATTATATCACAGATCCATTGTAGGATAGTATGATCCCAGGCAATTATCCTAGTTACATGGATCACTATCAGGCACATAGTACATAATGCCCAATTATAATTGCATGTAGTAGACTGGATATATAATGTGTAACAAATCGCATCACACATCAAACTTGCAATACAGTATAACAGCATAACAAATACATAAGTAACATGTAACTCTAAATGCATTTGTTAGATGAAACTCATAGATCAAATGCAAATATATAAAACATTCATATCAAAGTTGCATATAGCCAACCACATACCGTACATATCTCTTGACTGAGAGATCAATTGATCCGCCTAACTATAGTTTTTAGCATGGAAGATCTCAGGGAAGAACAAGCAGAGGTGTAATACTCACAAAAAAAGCATCTATTGTTTGTTGTTCCTCTCTGAGATCTTCCGTAGAAGATTTTCTCTATCAATGCAGAAATATCCCTTCCCTACAATATGCAGTCTTAGAAAGTTGTCCCAGGCACTGGGACATTAAATGACTTGCCCAGGGTCACACAGTCAATGGGCGGCATAGGTAATATGTGACCCCATCTTCCTGCTTCCCAGACATGCAACACCATGTCGTTTCTCAGTGTGGTAATAATATTTACACTCAAGCGAGGCCTGGCAGATGGTGAGCAAAACAAAGAAGGCTCAGACTACCCCAAAGGGCTACAAGGTATTTTCTTGGAATCTTATGGGATAACAGGGATATTATGTACTTTTCCAGGGCAGGTGTGAGAAAACAATAGTTCTGCTTTCTTTGAACTGTTGTGATCAGTGACTGTCATAAGAGTCTAGTTGGTTTGCAAAGTGAATCTCATAAATTTAGAATTGGAAAGTACCTTTGAGATCATCCAGCCCTGCCCTCCTCCTTTCCCCATTTTATAGGTGAGGAAAAGTGAGAGGGAAAAAGTGACTTTTTTTTTCTCCCTGAGGTCACATTGGTAGAGAATAGAAGAGGCAGGATTAGGATCTGGGTCTGCCTTACCACGATGATATCTTAGTTCTATGGTCAGCTCTTTGGTTCAATTATTCTTCAGTTTCAGTCTTCTTAATTATTCAGTGACTCATTTTACCCAGTGTTCCCAAACAGGAACAGTTTCATTTCTTATTGACTGGATATATTAGAAGGGTTAATGCAATCATGTTTGTATGGAATATTTTGAATGGCTTTGGGAAAATTATGCAAATGTAAAATGTAATAATAATCTGATTTAGACTACCTAGAGGGAGTTAACTGAAGGGGAAAATTAAATGATTACAGGCCTAAGAGGATGATTTATGAGTGAGGTCTACTAAACAGAAAAGTTCCAACAAAAACCCCTTATCGACTGGAGAGGAGAGAAATTATGTGGGTTGGTACAAAGAGCTCTAAGCAAGATTAACAGGATGGAATTTTAAAGAAAACATTTTATCCCCTTGTGACAAATATCTGAACAGTGAGACTAATAAATGGTGTAAAGTTTTCCAAGAGACTTTCTAGAAGCTCCACCTCTAGAACCGTTGAAAATGAGATTAGGCAGAGACTAAGAGAGGGGGAAAGCATAGATAATTATGCTTCAGAGGCCCTTGGGGAAGAGTTAGCTGACCTCAAAGGTTATATACACATTCTGCTTCTGTGATTCTATAACTCAGACTTACAAGGCTTTAAGAAATGCATATTAAGGAGTTCTAATGCCCCCTTCAGACCTCTTGTGATTTATTAGTTCACATTTTAGCAATTTATAATGGAAACAGTTTAGATGAAACATTTCATAATATGCTGTGTACTCAGTTATTTAGGGGGTGGGGAACATTACTGTATCAGTGTCCATGGAATATGTAAACAATGGATCTCTCTTAAGGGAAAGTTGTGGATAACAATCTCAGTCCATGTCATGTAACAGACAAATGGTCTGAAGCTGTTGCTACTGGACAAAAATGCCTAGTGATTTGCCTTGAATAGCATTTCTGCCTAGATATGATTCAATTTCAGAAGGTTTATTGGAATTCTATGGTTTAAGGGAAAAAAAAAGAATAGTTTCAAATGGCACAATGGGGGGAGGAATACGAGGGTAGTGGTAGAAAAAACATAAAATAAAAACAGGTTTTCATTTTCATTTGCTAAGAGTTGAGGTTTTTGTAAATCAATTTATAAATCCCTTGGGTACTAGGTGGGTGAAGAGGAAAGAAAATGGGATATGTGAAGAATTTTTATTTTTATTAATTTATTATTGAGTAAATAGTGGTAGCTTATTTATCATATGCCATCACAGAAAAATACCAAGATATGGTTCCATGATCTCATTGATATGAGAGCTTAGTAAGTGTTCCTGACACAGGGGCTAATCTCAACCCACCATGTTTTTTTCATCCCATGTGATTTTCCTTATGCAATATCTGCTATTAAACCAAGTTAGTTTTTACTACGATCACAATGAGGTTGATATCATTGAATACAGCTTTTCAGTAGAATGGGTGCAGGAAGGACTCATTGCAGAACTCTAGGAGCTGAAACTAGCCTAGACTGAAACCTCAGCTTGGCCCCAGGGTGGCCAGGACAAGCTGCAGCTGGAGCCTTTAGGAGAGTGGAACAGCAGCAGCTGTGGCAGTTTCCAGAATTATCAAGCCATAAGAAACAAGGACAAAGTGAAAGGTCAGTGGAACACAGCTAAAATTGGGTGAGAAAAGCAGTCTGGCTGAACTACCTCCAGGGCAAGGAAGCGGCAGAAGTGGTGGCCCTGCAGCCACCTCCAAGTGGCTGCTTCAGAGCTCCCGGCCTGCAGACTGCAGGGAGGGTCAAGCGATCATTTAGAGGCTAAGCTCTCTTGTGTTGAAGCATAAGAAGCAAAATAAGAACAGCTCCCAAACCCTTGATTCCTTCTTTGGGGAAAAGAAAGATCATGGGAGAGAGAGGGAGGAGGAGAGCGCAGCCAGAGCGCCCCCACCAGAGGCCTCCAATAAACATGAAGAA
>CM053580.1:492534972-492549972 GCA_028627135.1 Pseudochirops cupreus
AAGAATCTCAAAAGCATTCTGAAGAGAATAATTCCTTCAAAATTAGAGTGGAGCAAATGGAAGCAAATGACTTTATGAGAAATCAAGATACTGTCAAACAGATTCAAATAAATGAAAAAATAGAAGGCAATGTGAAATATTTCCTTGAAAAGAAAACTAGGTATGTCAGTAATTTGACTGGGTATATGAGCCTGGCATTGGATGAGCTTTATAGGACTTTCTTACATTTTCTCCCATAAATCTGCCAGAGTGGATTTACCCAGTGTATTGGGGGTGATCCTTTAGACTATCTAACATTATGTGGGTAACAATGTCAATCTTAAGAATTGTACCAGTTTTCTAAATAAGGTAGATGGCACTTGGGTTTCTTTCATCTCTCCACAGGTCTATGTAGGCACACATGTACACAACATGGCTTTCTTATATTAGGATACTACACACTGTGTAGTATCTGTGAACTTTGTACTATACATAACTGAGATCCTGAAGTCAATATAAAACTATAATCCATGTTGAAACAAACCTGAGTCTGACTTGAATGTCATCATTCTTCCGAACATTTTCTAGGGGACCTTCTTTTTTCTAATGTTTTCTAATGTCAAATGTTTTGGAGACAAGTCACCCCTCATATAAAAATACTAGGAAGGGAAAGTGCTGACTCTGAGTCAGAGCACCTGGATTTAAATCACACTCCTGCACACTTAGTGTGAGTGTGATCCTAATTGTTGTTTCAGTCATTTTTTGGTGGTTCTCAACTCTCTTTGTGACTCCATTTGGGGCTTTCTTGGCAAAGACACTGGAGTGGCTTGCACTTTCCTTCTCCAGCTCATTTTACATATGAGAAAACTGAAACAAACAGGGTTAAATGACTTGACCAGGATCACACAGACAATAAATGTCTCAGCTGTATTTAAACTCAGGAAAATGAGTCTTCCTGACTCTAGGCCTGGTGCTCTATCCACTGAGTGACCTAGCTGCCCCCATGACCTTAATAAAGTCTACTTGATGGCCTTGGGTCTTAGTTTTCACATGAATAAAATAGAGTTAAACGAGATTGCTTCTAATATCTTTTTCCAGTCTAGTTTTTTGATCCTATGAAAAGAATTAAATTCCTCTATATTTAGAGAGTATTCATAGGCGTATTTAGAGTGATATACCCAGCTCATGCACCATGCCTGTCTAGGAATACACTACATGGGGGTTTTAGTGATTAGCGAGTTGCATATGAGTGAACAGTGTGATATGGAAACTGAGAAGGTCAGTGTAATCTTTGGGTTACATTAAGAAAGGGATCATGTATAGAAGGAGGGAGCTGATAGTACAACTTCTAGAGCAGGGATGGGGAACCTGCGGCCTCGAGGTCACATGTGGCCCTCTAGGTCTATTCACAGAATGTTCTGTGAAGTTTGGATCCAGCCAAAGGGAAGCACTTGAGGACCTAGAGGGTCAAATGTGACCTTGAAGCCCCAGCCTCCCCATTTAGAGGTTCCAGAGCCAGCCGGAGGATGGAGTGCACAGAGTTCTGGTGCTGGAATCAGTAAGTTGTTCAGTTGTGTCTGACTCTTTGTGACCCCATTTGGGATTTTCTTGGCAAAGATACTGGAGTGGATCACCATTTCCTTCTCCAGCTTATTTCATAGATGAGAAAATCTAGGCAAACAGGGTTGAGTGACTTGCCAATGGACACACAACTACTAGTAAGTGTCTGAGGCTGGATTTGAACTTGGGTTTTCCTGACTCCAGGATCACTGCTCTATCCACTGAACCATCTAGCTATAATCAGTAAGATCTGAGTTCAAAACCCATCTCAGGCATTTACTGGCTGTGTGACGTAGACAAGTTACTCGATTTCTCTAAGTCTCAAATTCCTTGTCTCTTAAATGAGGATGATAATAGCATCTATCTCCCAGGACTGTTGTGAGGATCCAGTGAGATAGCCTAGGTAAAGCTCTTTGTAAACCTTAATGTGCTGTGTAAATGCTATCATTATTATTATTTTTTAGTTCTGAGTGGCATGTTTCAGAAAGGATAAGTTCTAGATAGTGCAGAAGAATGAACTAAGGATAGTAAAAGGCTTTGAAATTGTGCCATATGAGAATTAGTTGAAGGCACTAGGGAAGGCATGTAAGAGACATGATGACTATTTTCAAGTATTTGAAAGGCTGTGCTTTGGGAGAAGTGGGGTATTATTACTTTCTTTTTTATTCAGTCCCTAGGACCAATATGTACGAGTTGGAAAGAGAAAATCTTAAACTTGGTGTAAGAAACTTTATAAGAAATAGAAGCACAACCAGGAAATTTTTCTCTTGAGACAGGTGGGGTTTTTTGGGGGGTAAGGAAGAAAATCTATTTATTTTTTATAAAAAGTTTTTGATAACTTTTGATATTTTTACATCAACCAAATTTATTATCATAAATGCTACCTCCCATCCCTGCTCCAAGAATCATCCCTTATAACAAATACTATTTAAATGGGAAAAAAAGTAAGGGAAAAATCAGAAAAAATTGCTTGATACATCCAAAATAATTGAAAATATACGCAAAGTACCATGCCTTGTAGGCCTTCCATCTTTGCAAAGGAGTGGATAAGGGTGTCCAGTGTCTTGGGGACCATATGTGTTCTTCATAATTTTGTGACCTTCACATCTGTGTGGTGGTTTTTCTTGTCATTTATGTCGTCGTATGCATTATGAGCACTGTTTTCTTGGCCTTGCTCACTTCGCTCTTAATCAGATCACATATACTGTTCCACGTTTTTTTTGTGTGTGTATTATCACATTTATTGTTTCTTTAAATACAATGATATTCTATTATGTCCATCTACCACAATCTTTATCTACTTCCTAAATGATAGGCAACTACTTTGGTTTCCTTTATTATTAGTGAGTTGAGCATTATTTCATATGGTTGCTAATAGTTTGAAGTTCTTTTGAGAACTGCTTGTTCACATCCTTTAACCATTTAACTATTGGGAATAACTGTGTGTGTGTGTGTGTGTGTGTGTGTGTGTGTGTGTGTGTAGGACAGAAAGGAAAGTGTTCAAATGGGGGAAATATTCATTTCAAATTTCTCAGATAAGGGTCTGTATCTAAGAGATGTAAAAATCTAAAAGATTATATGTACATAATACACACATGCACATGCCTACATATATGTACATGAATATATGCTATGTAATGCACGTATACCAATATATGCATATACATGCATATATGTATAATAAATGGATATAGAGATATATTATATACATATATATACACACATATATATATATATACTCCCAAATATCTAATATATAACATATTTTCATTTGTTGTAGATACATGTATCTGTTACATGTATACATCTTTATACGTGCATATACATACATACACATATGGGATGTTTGCGGTATTCAGGAAGACTAGGCCCTCTGGTGTGAGGGCTTGCTGAGTCCTTTTCAGGGCTGCTTATCCATCTTTGGAGTCCACCTGATTTACCAAACTCCTACTTGTGGCTCCAAGAAGCTGTACCATATTCAGTGACCAGACCCAGTAAACCATCTTGATAGATGGGCTAAACCACCAGGTTGAGGGTAACTGACAGGCCTGAAACCCATTGATGAGTAAGGAAACGTCTATTCCAGGCATGTGAAGACTTTCCACAGCCGAATGGGTGGTTGAGAATAATTTGGTCCCATGGCGATGAAGGTGACTGAAACATGCTGTGGAGCACATAGAGCTTGGTCAGGCAGTGAAGATGCTAAGGTCATCCACTGCATCCTGGGCCATCACCACTCATCCCGACTTTTGTTTTGCCACCGGACTTCAATGACTGGAAGAGAGAGTGAGTCTAATGACCTTGAGCAACTCTGCCTCATGTAATTACAATTTACATGGAATACCTCCTCCTTATGATATCATTGGTCCTCTCTGAGAATGAAGAACAAACAACAATATGAACACGTAGAGGCGGCTAGGTGGTGCAGTGAATAGGGCACTGACCCTGGAGTCAGGAGGACCTGAGTTCAAATCTGCCTCAGACACTTGTCACACTTACTGTGTGAACTTGGGCAAGTCACTTAACCCCAACTGCCTTGCCTTCTCTTCTCCAAAAACCCCTGAAAATGTATATTTACATATCTATGCACACAAATGAACATACATATTCATATATGCATATATGTGTGCACACACATACATGTATGTGTGTTCTATTAGTTGGTTCCATATCTTGTATGCCAAGCCCTTCTCTGATAATTTTGACGTAAATTCTTTTTTTCCCATTTGAACACTTTCCTTCCTGTGCTTGGTGAATTACTTATATTCGTGCAGAAGCTTTTTGGTTTCATGTAATCAAAGTTATCTATTTTACCTTTCGTAATTGTCCCTATCCCTTATTTGGTTACGAATATATCTCCTACCCATGGCTGTGACAGGCATATGATCTGCTTCTCTCCTGATTCTTTTAGTGTATCAGTGTAGAAATATATTTAATATTAAGATCATGTATCCAATTTATTTTGGAATATGATATAAAATGTTGATCTAAGCCTAATTTCTGACAGACTGCTTTCTAGTTTTCTAACAGCTTTAAAAAAAATCAAATAGAAGGTTCCTTCCTAAGTAACTTGCATTTTCTACTTTATTGAATATTGGGTTATTGAATTCCATTGTTTATGAGTTTTACTTGTCTAGTCTCTTCCATTGATCTACCTGTCTATATTTTAGCCAGTACCAAATAGTTCTGATGACAGCTGCATTATAATATAGCTTGAGCTCTGAAAGTGTTACGCTCCCTCCCCGTCTTTATTTCTTTTCATTTTCTTTCGATATTCTAGATCTCTATTTCCTCCGCATGATTTTTGATATTGTTCTAACCAGTTGTATAAAGTATATGTCTTTGCTAGTTTTCTTGGGATAGTATGAAAGCTGTAAAATAACTTTAGTAGTATTGTTAATTTCATTACATTGGTGTTGTCAGCCATGAGCATTTAATGTTCCACCAGTCGTTAAAGTTCTGTATTTTGTTAAGGAGGACTTTATAATTAAATCTATACCATTATTTTGTGGGTTTTAGTGGGTTGATTCCCAAATATTTTATACCTTTTGTAATTTTTTTTTGAGGAAGAAATGGTAATCTACTCCAGGATCTTCGCCAAGAGAACCCCAAATGGGGTCACAAAGGGTTGGATGTGACTTAAATGAGTGAAAAGCAAGTTATTTTCAATGGCATTTCCTTTTCTATTACTTCCTCTTGGATTTTGTTGTTGTCATATAAAATTCTTCTTGATTTTTCTAGGTTTGTTCTGTAGTCTGCAACTTTGCAGAAGTTGTTAATTTTCTATTATTTTCTTTGCTGATTCCATAGCATTTTCTAAGCAAAGTATTCATCCTATGCTATTCTTGCATAGTCTTCCTAATTTAATACTTTAATGAGTCTGCTATTTTGCTTTATGCTAATTATATGAATCATTAAACAGTTATCTCTGTGACTGCATTTAGCAAGGAATTTTATATGATCTCAACATATGTAGAAAATATTACTGACTGGAGGAAATCCTTCTAGGCTACATTTAGATCACCCAAAATTTAATTTTTAAAAATTAATTTTAAAAAGTTTTAAAATTAATTTTAAAGAAAATATTTTTAAAAATTAATTTTTAAAATATTTAAATTTTAAACGTTGTTAAAAGATATTTTAAAATTCAATAAACAACAAGCATGGTAGGATTCCATGTCATTAATTTCTGTCAATTGTATGACTATAAAGGTATGGTCTGCTATAGAGAATTAAGCATAAGACTAAGAAAACAGCACTCAGTGGAAAAGAGCCTGATGTCGGGGGAAAAATTAAAGGCAAAAGGAAAAGGAGATAGCAGAGGATGAGATGGATAAAAGTGTCATAGAAATAATGAACATGAACTTGGACATACTTCAAAGGACAGTGATAGAAAGATGGGTCTGCTGTGCAATGGTCCATGAGGTCACAAAGATTCAGACATGACTGAATGACTGAACATCAATAAAGTTCTCTTCTTATCTTTTGATCTGGGACATCTTTAATATATATGCACATTGCTTATTTAAAACTTTTCTAAAGATGAGATATTAGGTAGATATTTCTATAGTTACTGATGTTCTTTTTATTGCCTTTTTGAGGAATAATAAATACTATTATCTGTTATTTTCCTCCATTTTTTGACAGTATTTGTTCTCCTGAGATATGTATTTTTTCAGCCCAGGTAACAATGTTTATTAAAACACTAGTTGGGGTGGGTGAGATTGCTGGTTGGTCTGTGCTATTGGCCAGATTTTAAGAATCTGAGATTCCTGAGATAATTTGTAAAAATAACTCAAAGATTACATCATCACTGGCGTGGATTTCCTTGACGTGGACTTGGTCAGTTACAGCTACTCTTCTGGACTGTATCTTCTTAAGTGTTATTTCACCTTAAGAGGATTACAGAGCTAGAGCTAAAAGGGATATTAGAGGCTAACTAATCTAACATTCATTTTAGGGATGAAATGCTAGGATCCAAATAGGTTAAGTTACTTGGCCAAGGTAAAACAGGCAATGAGAGGAACTGGAATTCCAACCCAGGTCCTCTAACTTCAACTCTGGTGATCTTTTCTCTGAACCTTGATGCCACCACTCTTTTAGCACATTAAGAATGGATGTGTTAGGATATAGCTGTGATGGTTAATCATAAAAATAGGTGATCAGATCATGGGACCATAATTTTAGAGCAGAAAGGAAAAATGGGAGGTCATGTCTTCTAACCATCTCATTTTATAAAGAAAATAAGATGCAGAGATGCTTAAAAAAATACTATCATCAGAGAAATTCTGATAACCTCATTCCATTTTCCATTCCTTTGTTACATTTCTACTAGTTTCATTTATGAATTCTTTTGGGTTGATGCAACCCAGTTGTGTTTTACACAAAGCTTTGAGTAGATTTTTTTTCAGTACTGTTCACTGTTTTATAAGATGCTATTGTAGTGTGGATATGGTCAGATAACCCTTCTCTCCAGACTCTTTTCTGTCTTTGGGTTGCTATCATCAGCCTGAACAATGATGTTGGTTGGTCCCAGCAATTTTCCCAGAGTACAGTAGCAACATGCATATAACTTACTCTTCTCAGGGTCTTATGGGTAACTCTGGTGTGAGGGTTACTTACAATTCCTCTTCTGATTCCCTGCTGGTGTGATTTTCATTTATGTACTTATTCTGAGGGATTTTAAAAAAAATGTAACTCCAAACACCAAACAATGAGTATTTCCATATACAAATATTCTCTTCAATAGAACAAAAATAGAGGATTGCACAGAAAACTGTGAAGCTTTATTACATATAGTATGTTTTCTTTATGTATATATGTATGTGTGAATATGCATATACATACACAATATTTTTGCTGTTCACTCTTGTCTGACTTTTAATTACCCCAGTTGGGATTTTCTTGGCAAAGATACTAGAATGGTTTGCCATTTCCTTCTCTGGCTGATTTTACAGATGAGGAAATTGAGGTAAACAGTGTTAAGTGACTTGCCCAGGGTCACACAGCTGGTAAGTGTATGAGATCACATTTGAACTCAGGTCTTCCTGACTCCAGACCCACTGCTTTATCTACTGTACCACCTAACTGGTGTGTGTGTGTGTGTGTGTGTGTGTATACACACACACACGTATATATGTATATATACACACATGCACACACCCGTACTATTATGCATACATATATGTATATATGTATAATGTATGTATATATACACATATGTATATACATTCCCAATAAACGTAAACGTACACACGTGTATATATGTGTGTGTGTGTATAAATGTTTCCACCAAAAATTACGTTTGATAACTTTGATATATAATATATATTTGATGATGGCAACTTTGATGTTGTCCTTGTCTGTGATTCTTTCTGGCTTTTTTCTGGTATTTTCCATTAAAAAATGATCCTCTCTTCTTTCCTTTAAAATTATTTTTGGCTACCCTTTCCCAACTCTCTTCTCTCTCCCAGCCCCTCTAAACAGAAATAAAAATAAAATCCTTATAACAAATATTCACGATCACATTGTGTTTTCCATTTAAACATATCAGCCAAGATGATACTATTAACTCTTAAACATGAAATGTTCACTAAAAAAGAAAGCAAATCATGATGGTCCATTTATGAATTGGTTGAGTCTCCCATCCATGTACACAGGGTCCATGGGAGAGAGTAAATACCACCTTTTACAGAAAATGTAGTAAGGGCATGCATAATTAGAGAAACCTAAATGCTCAGTGCAACTCACAACTCTGGACTGGCTTGTTGTACTTAGGTGGCATTCTATACCACTCATTACCTACCAGGTGGGACCCCTCCTCTTCTGGGTCTCTCTACTCTTCTGTTAGGAAGTGGAGATGCACTCCTCTAGTAAAAGCAGAGACTTAAACTAAAACTGGGGTCTACACACCTCTTCAGGTCTGCCTCCTTGTCCTAGCTCTGAGGCAGCATTAACACTTTTGGAAAAAAAAAAGTCTCCTAAGTCTGGATTTGCAGGGCTGTTCAGGACTCCGCAAGGGTTTTCCATCTCTTGCTGCAGGTGGCAGTAAAAGGTAGACAAGGTAGTCTAGTGGAAGAACAAGGCATCCTGAAGAAGTGACAAGAAGATGCATATGCAGGGCAAATCCATACCACCATCTTGAGCGCTACTTACCCTGGAAACCTAATGGAGATAGCCAAGGATCCTAAACCTTAGAGCCTTGGAAATAGCCATAACACAAGACCACTGCTCCTGCTTTCAATCCAGTCCCTACAGCTATCATTGAAAGGAGAAATCACTGTAGAAGAGGGTCCCACCTTCCTTGCCAGTACCCCAAGCAATTGTTAAGCAACTTCCACCTACAGTATAGGAAAGCCAGCAAGGCACGCTTAAGGAGAGAAAGGCAGTGGCATGTAGGAGGTAAGTCAAACCACCAGCACCCCCATAACCACCACTACCCCTCATACCCTTGATGAAGATAGCTAAAGACCCTAACTAAATCCAAGATCCTTTGATACAGCAGGGATCCCCAAACTACTGGTTTTGCTTCTAGTCCAGCCCTTGAAGCCATCTTTCTGAGAATCAGCATTCATGGAGACACGATCTTGCAGTTTCTTCTGTGGATATTGCAGTAACAACTCAGAAAAGAAAGTTCTCACAACTGAAATCCTTGGCACTGTCAGATGGTTCGATACCAGAAACTAATATGATTTTATCAGTATAAATGACATCAAAATGATGCATTACCATCTGCTTTGCTCTTGTACCCTAACTCTAAGAACCATGGAATCTCTTTCCATCTAACTTGTAGCTAAAACTTTTTTTTTTTTGCCTTTTGGAGGGCAATTGGGATTAAATGACTTGCCCAAAGTCACACGGCTAGTGAGTGTGTCAAGTGGTTCAGGCCGGATTTGAACTCAGGTCCTCCTGACTCCAGGGCTGGTGCTCTATTCACTGTGCCACCTAGCCGCCCCTCTAAAACTTTCCATATGTATTATTTTCTCCATTAGAATGTGAGCACCTTGAGAGATGGAACTGGCTTACTTTTCTATTTGTGACCACGATATTTAGCACAATGCTTTGTAAATAGTAAGTCATTATGTATGTGTGTGTGTGTGTGTACATATCTATCTATCTATCTATCTATCTATATATACATATACATGCATACACACACACACACACACACACACACACACATATATATATACACACATGTATATTATATATATTGGAAAGAATTTATTGAAGAAAAGAAGAATCTTTTGCTGGTTTTTTTTTTCATTCATTCAACCATTCATAGATGGTAGCCTAGCCTTTTGCTAGCTAGCTCTTCAAAACAGCAAAAGATTCTTCTTTTCTTCAGTCAACTCTTTTGAAAAAATATATTTCAATCAGATCAGCTCTCAGAATTAGCTGCAAAGCCTGCTTTCTATACTCAGCTGGTCAAAGATATGTAGTGTACAACTGACCTATAGTCCCATCAAAGATATACTTGACAGGGTTTCCCAGGAATTCTTTTCAATGTCCACATGACAGTTATATTTAAATGAGTCTTGGGGAAACAAAACACTTGGCAAAGGTGTGATGGAACCAGCTTGAACTGGCTGGTGAGAGATGATCGTTAAATTTTTACTGTGAGGATTATACCTTGAAAATTTCCAAAGATTACAAATCAGGGTCTGATTTATTGTGTTGCTGGTCCTTTACTGAGGACATCAGTAAGAAAATGATGTGGGGCAGCTAGGTGGCACAGTGAATAGAGCACCGGCCCTGGAGTCAGGAGGACCTGAGTTCAAATCCGTCCTTAGACACTTAACACAAAACTAGCCATGTGATCTTGGGCAAGTCACAACCCCAATTGTCCTACCTTCCCCCCTCCAAAAAGCAAAAAAAGAAAATGATACAGAAAATGATAATACTGAAGATTACACTTAAAAGGGTATCATGCCATAAACTTTACTGAGAGAACTGCTTATTAAGCATTTACCAGCAAACCTCTGCACTTGGACCATCTTGTCTTCATTTCTTTCTTCCCTAAAGGGCTATTTTCCCTTAGATTCTTTCAGTAATTTTCTTGGAGGCCTTCTTTCTTTCAAACGCAGAACTATCTGTAATTCTACTTAAGTACCGAGGTGTTATGTTATTATAGGTTTGCTCAGAAATATTCATATCCCTACCCCTTGGTACAAATAAGATACTCCAAACCAAAAGGAACAGAGTCTTATATTATTACTTGTAACCTTCCACTATCCTCCTCCACAGTGTTCTACCAATGAGTTTGTACTCTAAACTAATGTTGTCCTTGGCTGCCATGTCTCTGCTTATTAAGGATATTCTTGTCCATATCTTCTCATAAATCTTTCAGAAAGCACACATCCAGTATGCTGGAGGCCTTTCTCTGGGTCTCTGCTCTGTTGACATTTAGTCAATACTTCTAAAATTGTGGCTAATTATTAATTTTCATAGTTGCAAAAATTACAGAGATAATATAATAGCATTCAATCACTGGCTTCCAACCTACCTTATTTTTCAAGCGTTGGTAAAAAGTTCAGGGAGACTCACCTGGTCAGAGCCAGGGAGACATTTTGTTATATACATAATAATAACATAAAGGATTTGAAACAAGTGACCTCAGTGGAAGGCAATGCCTCTAAGTAGCACCATCTAGTGGCGTATTTTCTTCTCTTTTTGTTTCTGTTTTTGTTCCTGTCATCTTCCTCTCCCATTTATTTGTATAGGAAACAATCTAGTTTTCCTAGTGCTGATAAAACTTGGGAAAACTTAGATCCAGAGAGTCTTTGGCGGTCTATTGAAAGGGGCATGCATTTGAAATGATTCTGAAGGGATGCAGTTTGACAGTTTGAAATTAGGCAGGAATTGCAATGGCTCTCTAATCTTAAACTAAATAGATGTTTGGGACAGAAACCTTGCTGTTTGTGAGGAGGAAAAAGAGGTTTAAAAAAATGTAGTTAATATTAGCCTGGGCACATTCTGCATGGGCTTTGGCTCTGGCTATGTATGGTGGCCAAATATTATTGATTATAACTAAAGAGTTATTGGTCTTTATTAAGGACAGGTTTTTAGCCATAGTACCTTAGCCAATATGGACTGAAATGACTTGCAGGTGCCCTGAAGAGTAGAAGCTCAGATGCTGATAGCAGGGAGGAGTATGGCATCCATAAGATCAGCTTCTGCTGAGCTCTCACTACTATTCCATAGAGGTTATATGGCATATGCCTGATAGCGATTATACACTTGGTAAAAGATTGTACATCATACCAGACCAGAAGGGAGCAGGGTCAGTAGGAGTATAATGCCAGAAGATAGTTCTCCAGCATTGGTGACATGACATCATCTGCTTCTTCATGTGTGTACTCTGATCATATGTGTTATCTACATATGTGTTTCCTTCTATTCATGCACTTTCTCTACTTGTATTCCCTATGTACTCAGTATAATGCCTGGAAAAACAGGCACTTAGTAAATGCTTATTGATTGACTGTTGTGTGCTTGTCCATACCTATAACATATGGGTTTATCTTTTCTTGCTGATAGTGGATTTAAGGGAGAGTAAGTACCAGGTTGATGGGGAAATATTTATCATTACTTAAAGTGTTATTTCATTAAATGTCTTTGCTTGGAAATGACAATGTCCTCTGGAAGACTTGTAAAGGTAGACACATTGGTAGGGGCTCATGAGGTATGCTCATTTAAGTGACTATAGATCCATAGTAGTTAAGATAGATTTTCTGGAAGTCCTATGTGGGGGTATAGGGGCAGAGGAGGGACTGATTCAGGAGCTCACCACAGAAGCAAATGCTATCCAAGTAAAATAAGATTGGAGATTATTTCCTTTTTCTTGTTGTATCCACAGTACCTGCCCCATTTCTTTACTCCTAGAAATTATTCATAAATGTTTGTTGACATGTTGAATTGTCCAGATGCACCAATTTACTGTTTTCCTACCCCATGAAAAGTCAAAGGATAGGAGATAAGAAGGAAGAAAATATTAAAAAAAATTATTATTTTCAGTTCTGTTTAGCACAGTGCCTGGTAAATAGTAGGTACTTAATGCTTGTTAACATGACTTGACTTTAAAGAAGGTTTAACAGATATGTTGTTCAGTTGTGTCTGACTCTCTGTGATGCTGTGGATCACAGAACACCAATACTCTCCATGGGATTTTCTTGACAAAGATACCAGAGTGGTTTGCCATTTCCTTCTCCAGTGGATTAAAGCAGAAGTTAACTGGCTTGCTCATGGTCACACAGCTATTAAGTGATTGAGAGGGGATTTAAATTCAGATCTTCCTGACTCCAGGTCTAGAACTTTATCCATTAAACCATCTAGCTGACTCCTTGATTAAATATATGTCTTTACAAATAACCAAAATAGTGTACTGTGGAAATCTCTAAAGGTAACTTCATTTAAGCAATTTACCCAAATGACAAACTATCCCAATCATATTGAGTGACTACCCAACCAGCCAAATTAAAAAGTGAGGGGGAGTCTGCATGACCACCTGGTTGCTACAAAAAGTAAAGATTTCTTAAGAATGTATTATAGCTTATGGAATGCCACCACCTAGCCCTCTGATCACGAGCTGTATGATCCAGTTTCCCAGGTTTTCAGCATTACATGCTGAATTACATGCATTCTTGACCCCTTATTTTTAATTTCCCCCATATCCAATCAGATATCAAGTCTTTGAAGAGGGTCTTTCACTCTTCACTTCTTCCCTTTCTCTCTGCTTATATGACTTACCAGCTCTTACCTGGGCTACAAAAATAGCTTTCTAACTGGAATTTCTTTACTTAAATATTTTAGCTCTCCAATCCATATAGTTGCAAAAATGATCATTCCTCTGTATGATGAACTCTATTACCTCCTTATTATTTCCAGAATTAAATACAAACTTTTCTTTTTTTGGCATTTAAAGCCCTTCCCACTCCAGCTACAACCTACTTTCCCCTTATATATTACTCCATATCACATAGTCAATGGTCCTGCTAAACTGGCTTTTTTTGTATGATGTTCCATCTATTTCCTACTTCAATGCCTCATTAGACTTTCCCCTTGCCTGGAATGCACCTCTTAAAATCTCTAGTTTCCTTCTCAGTTCATTTCATCCCTGCCTCCTACATGAGACTTTTCCTAATTCCTCCAGTCATTAGATCCTCCCTATCCAAATTACCTTGTATTTCCTTTGCATAGATTTTTATCTATGTCACTTTGTTCTCCTCAAGTGAACCGAATCCTTGAGGATTTCAAATTTTTTTTTGTCTACATATTTCTAGTACCTGGTACATGGTAGGCACTTGATAAATTCTCTCTTCAAGGAAGGGTGTCCAGGTGTGTCAGGTAATTACCTAAAAGCCTTGGAGTAAAGGCCGGATGACCACTTGCTGTAAGTATAGAGGAGTTACTCAGTTGCATAAGGGTTGGATAAGATTCTGAGGTTCCTTCCAATTCTGCAGTTCTGTGACTCATTGATTTATGAAGAGAAACCTGTTGGTTCATTCATAATTAAAATGAATATTTCTCTTTAGCAATTAAAACAAAGTCTGAGTCAGATAAAAAGTCAGATGAAAAATATTCAAGGAAACCTCAAGAAAAGTTTTAAGCTGAATTACTTACTCAATGAATTGTAATATTCAAATATGATGCATGTTGAGGTTTGGCCTTTCATATTTCATGGGACATTTTTTTTTTGTCAAATGTCTTTAGGATCCCATTTTTTTGTTTGTTGTTGTTGTTCAAGTAAGCAAATCATCCATATACTTAGGTGTGTAACCTTGAGGAACCACTGTTGGGCCCACAGGGGATGAGGGATGATGAGGGATTCCCTTTGCCATTGAAGATCCTCTCTGCTCTGGAGATATGTAGTTTGGAATTTGGACTAGGTTTAGTCCTATAGGAACCTGGACTTTATTGAGACAGGTTAGTCTCTGTATTCTCACACTCTTCTGCTCATTAAACCCAGGAACAAATTTACACATAGCTTAGCTTTTTCCAAAAAGGGACAGTGAAAAAAATATTTAATGTACAACGAGAATCAAATATTGGATAGGTAATTTATCCCTACATACAAAAGAGATGCTAAACATAGAAGAGTTACAGCACACATCTATTAAGAACAATTTAAAATAGAATTCAGTAACTTATAAGCTAGCTCTCATTATAATCTGCTAGAAGACCGATACTTAAATTTCAGTGAAATATATGGCTTGCAGGAATGTTAATTAAGCATATCACATTTCTCCTTAGATCTGAAATAGTACAGTCAATGCCTGATCCATGTCTTCTAGTAAGATGGCTGGGAATGGGCAAATGATCTTCTCAGTTGCTATCTTCTGTCTCTGGATCTCTTTAACTCACAAAGTTTCCTCCAAGTCTAGACCCATCCACTCTAAGAACAATGTTCAATTACCTACACAGGAAAGAAGACACAAAACAGAGAAGGCAGGTAGGGGACTA
>CM053580.1:492552472-492561428 GCA_028627135.1 Pseudochirops cupreus
GGATTTGAACTGAGTCTTCCCTGGTGTCTGATGCTATACTTCCTTTGCCATTTCTGTACCTTTATTTTCTTCTCCTTCCTGAGGTCTTATGAGGTGACTCTATTATCAAGGTATAATGAGATTTGGGAGAGAATCATCATAGACTGTCGTTGGTTTTTTTTCATAAAGTGTAAATCAGTTTTCTCTTTAAGTAAAATTCCTCCCTATTCAATCATCAGTTAAACCCACCTGATATTTTACTCGTGGCTTTATCACTAAGGCGGTTTTGATATTAGTCACTCAATGTTTCAATCAAAACTTCCTTTTGCTAACCCCCAATGGCTCTCATATGCCTGAACTCATGCAGACACATTAGCAGTGGTTCTACTCAACTCCCCTTCCCCCGTATGACTTCTGTGTCAGCATCTTGTGTCCTTTGAGGATACTTTAATATTTCCTTGAATTCTCTTTCAAACCACAGTAATTTCTCAGGCGTAGAATGTCCTTTTTCATTAAAGGCACTGCTGGAACCAAAGGAGCTCTTGCAAGATTACCCATTATGTAAGACACCTGGGCTTGCTGTATTGCAAACATATGGGACATTCTAACTAGCAGGTGGCAGGACCCAAGACAAATCAGAGTTTTCTTGTATCTCCTGAAAATGGTAGTGGAAAGAGAATAAATGACTCCGGTTGGAACAAGGTGCTGTGAAAACTGGGGAAAAGGTAAATAACCTGTACCAGGTGATTTTATTACCCTAAGATTTTAGCAGAAAGCATGTGAGTCTCCCCTTGTTGTTGCTCCAAGCTTCTCAGAACCCTTCACAAAGTATTCCTAGGTTACTGTTGAAAAGGGGGCTGCCACCATAATAATTTTCAATTTAATATTTACTTAATCAGGGTATTTATTTATCACTAGGGGACGGCAACTGAGGTTTTGCCTCAGGGCACCAAAATTTATAGGGTGGTGGAAGCAATGTGGTACAGTATAAAGAACACTACCCAAGTCAGTGGTCAAATTCTATCTCTGACACTACCTGCCTAAATTTGAGTAAATCATGACAATATGGTATGATGGAAAGAACATAGTCTCCGGATTTAGAAAACCTGGATTCAAAAATCTTCCCTGATGTATACTACCTGTGACCATATGATACAATAGAAGGCGTCATAGTCAACAAATATTTATTAAGTACTTATTATGTCCCAGCTATTGTACTAAGTGTTAGATTTAAAGCTGCTAGGAAGAGGACCTGGTTTTCAATCCCTTGTGACCTTGAGCAAGACACTTTGCCTCACTAGACCTCAGTTTCCTAACCTCAGATAAAGTGGTTGACTTCAATGGACTCTGAAGTCCCTTCCAGATTCAGCTTTAAGGACTCTGTGATCCTATGACTGTCAGAGTCTTACTTTCCTCATCTGTAAAATGAGGGGGTTGAGTCTGCTAGCTTCTGAGGTCTCTTTCCACTCTAAATCTTTGATTTAGAAATGTGAGTTCTCTCTCTTTGTGTACACGGGCTTCTGATAATGCATATGCTTTTCCCAGCTTAGAAACAATAACATTTAGGGCCTGGTTAGCAAGAGAAATTGGTTTAAAATGATCTCTGGATTTCTAAATATAGATGGCAACTCATAAAGTCTGTCATAGAGCAGATTCACATGCAGGTGAGACTTGATGGTCCCTGAGGTACCTTCCAAATATGTGAATCTGTGATTCTGTAGGTCAGTGGTATCAAACTCTAATGGAAACCAGACCACTAACCAGTAAAAAAAGGATTCCTCTAAGTCACATACTGATTTAGCTTTAAAATGTAATTTTATTTATGTTTTATTGTATTCTTATTCATTTTGCAAAATATTTCCCCATTGCAATCTGTTTTGGTTCAGTACAGGATTTGTCGTAGATTGGAGCGTTGCAGGCTAGATGTGGCCTGCCAGTGAATAGGCTACAGATTTGACATCTCTGAGATCAACTCCATTATTTCAACTACAACATTAACGCACCATCTCTTTTCTGTTCCCTGCAATTGCCTATTCAGTTTTTGACACATTCTGTCACAAATATCTGTGGGCCAAATCTCCTACTGCCAGACCAAAACATGATCACCAGCATCAAAGGATTTTGATGTGGCCTGACTTCACACAAATGTTTTTGCATACATAAGTACCAGCTGTGGGAAGCTGGATGACCCTTCTGCCTCCCTGGTATGGCTATCTGCTTTTAAAATTATGCATTATTTATTTATTTTCAATGTTCTTTTTAAAAAAATGTGAGTTCTAAATTCTTTCCTTCCCTTCAGCCCCTCCTCTGCCCATTGAAAAGGCAAGCAATAGGATACCCATTATTCATATGAAGTCATGCAAAGCATATTTCCATATTAGCTATAATGGAAAAAGCAAGAAAAACAAAGGAAGTGAAAAAATATACAGTTACCCCTTCCACATGGTGACTTTCCCATTCACAGTTTCCATATATTGCAAGTTGGCAGGGGAAGTTAAATGGGAATTTTTGGGGACTTTTGTGGAAGCCACAGACAGCACCAGAGGACCAGTGAATAATACAGAAAAAAGTTTAGAAACTCAGAAACGCATAAAAAATGTGTATAGTGTTGTATAATATCAATATATTTTTATATTTTAATATTATAATAATTAGTACTTCTCTGGTACAAAGGGACAGCCAAAAAAAATTACATTGACTTTCCAGATTGTGGGGGCACTGTGTCCCTTGCCTCCATGATGAGGAAGGGATAATTGTATTTCAGCTTGCACTCAGAGTTCTCTCTCTGAAGGTAGATAGTATTTTTCATAATAAGTTTTTTTTAAATTATCTTGGATCATTGCTTTTGTTACAGTAAATAAAAATTTCACAACTGATCATCATTAGAATACTGCTATTACTATATACAATTTTCTCTTGGTTCTGTTCCTTTCACTCTGCATCAATTCCTACTGATCTTTCTAGGATTTTCTGAAACCATTCTGCTTGCCATTTCTTATAGCACATTTCATATATTCCATCATATACTGCAACTTGTTCAGCCTTTCCCCAATTGATGGACTCTCTAGTTTAGATAATTCTAGATAAAAATCTAGATGAATTCCAGATTTTATTCTAAATTCTAGAAAACTCACTTTTTAATACTTTGTTACCATACAAAGAGCTGTTATACAAATTTTTGTACAAATAGATCCTTTCCCATTTTCTTTGATCTCTTTGGGATGCAGACTTAGCAATGATATTGCTGGATCAAAGGGTATGCACAATTTGATAGTCCTTTGGGCATAATTCCAAATTGTTCTGCAGAATAGTTGTACCAGTTCACAACTCCACTAACAGAATATTAGTGTCCCTGTTTTTCCACATCACCTCCAGCATTTGTCATTTTTCTTTTCTTTCACATTACCCAATCTGATTAATTTCATGAGGTAGCTTAGAGTTGTTTTAATTTGCATTTCTCTAATCAAGAGTAATTTGGAACATTTTTCATATGATTATAGATAGATATGATTTATTTTGAAAATTGTCTGTTCATATCCTTTGACCTTTCATCAACTGGAGAATGGCTCTTATTTTTAGAGATTTAACTCAGTTTCCTATATATTTGAGAGATAAGACTTTTTATAGAGAAACTTGCTGTAAAATTCTTTCCCAGATTCTTGTTTTCTTTCTAATTTTGGCTGCATTGGTTTTGTTTGTTGCAAAAAAATTTGTATAAACAAAATTATCCATAATACTTCCTATGATTATCTCTACCTCTTGTTTGGTCATTTTTTTCTGGCCTATTTCTTAACTTCAAACTTTATGTTGAAGTTGGACTTTCTCATGCTGTGGTTTTCAAACCTAGTTCTGGGGGTCTGTACACTTCCAATGTTTTCAAGGTGCTATGATTTGCTGAGAAGTGTGGTTATTGCTCTCCTTGTCTGGGCTCTTCACCCAGATTGCCTTTGCTCTCTGACCACCACAAGTGCCAGTGTTCCTACAACCACTTCCCCTGCTCCCCTATATCTACCAGCTGTAATGCTCTCCTCTGCCCTAGAACTCTGACTAGGGCCCTGCTCCCTTGTGACCTGTGACTACAAGCACTTCTCTCCAAACTGGAACTGTGACCCAGAATTGCATATTGGCAATAAAGTTGTCAAATAGCACCAAGTCCTGTGCTCAGTTCCAACAAAAAGTCCCCTGTAATTTCTTTCTGACCAATAGTCTGACCACCCTCAATGTCTATGGACTGAGAGCTGTGAACCCTGCTGCTGCTGTTGTCACTGCCTACCAGGGCCACTACTGGTGTTATCACTGTATGTACTCTGGGTACCCCCCTCTCCCAACATAGAAGTCTCCTAAGTTGTTTTGGTCTCGAAAAAAATTTCTTCTCCTCTCTCCTCCCCCATCTTTTTTTTGGCTATCCTGCTCCATAATTCTATTTTATACATTATTTTAAAGTTATTTGGAGGAAAATATTAAAGAGTTATGCTGGGCTGTTGCCTCTACTTGGCACTCTTGGCTCTGCCCTCAGCTCTCTACTTTTAAATACAGATTTCTCCAGGTTCTAATGCATATTAGAATGAAATGGAGTGCCGTTAGACACAAATAGGCATGTGTATATATGTATGTGTGTATACACACACACACACACACACACACTATATATATATATATATGTATATATATATGTATATATATACACACACACACACATATATATATATCATTGGGGGGAGGGAAGAAAAAAATTACATGATAACTTCATTGAATATTTGCAGGGAATAACAAGTTGTATATGGTAGATTTTCAGTTTTATGTGCAATCATCTTTTTAATTGTATTGTTATAGAAATACTTGCTTTGCACAATGAATTAAAGATAAAATAAATTTGTGATACACAAAAAAAGAATGAAGTGGGGTGAGAAGTCACAAGAGAGACAGATTATTTTGAACAATAGTTGTTACTTTAGACAATTAAAAAAAATCCAATGGTTAAAAAAAAGAATTAAATAAGTCTTACAGATTGAATATTTCTTGGCACTTCTAACTCTTAGCAAGTGTATATTGTTGTTTTTATCAAGTGTAAGGTCTGAAAGGATTCTTTTGAAGGGATTAGTGGTCCAGGATTCATTTGAATTTGATAATATTGACCTATAGAACTGTAGATTCTCATGCTTGAAAGGGGTTTCAGAAGTCACTGATCCCTTCTGAATTATCAATATTGTGTATTGTAGAAATATGTAGGATTACAAGCTATCATAATGTTAAAGCATAGAAGTCAGTACTAAATGGATGGATGGGTGGATGGATAAATTAGCATTTATTAATTGCTTAATATGTGTTATGCATTGTGCTAACCAAGGGAGAACTAGAGAAGGAAATGGCAAACCACTTCAGTATCTTTGCCACGAAAACCCCATACAAGGTCACAAAGAATTGGACATGATTAAACAACTGAACAACAACAACAGTAAAACATGGGAGACACAAATCCAAGAGTGAAGGCAGACTCTGCTCCCAAGTACCTTACATTCGAATGTAAGGTGGATATGGAAGTGGTGGTTAGGGAGTGCTATTATTGTTTGGAAAGTTGCAGGGATGCTGAGAACCACTGAAGCAGCTCTTAAAGGGATGGGCAGGAAGTGAAATGGAGATAGATAGATAAAGCAAGATCGACTGGCATAGATAAAGCAAGATCGACTTATTTGATTTTTTTGATAGTAAATTAAGCACTCAAGCAATAAGCATTTATCAAACATTCACTATGTGCTAGATACTATACTGAATTCTAATGATACAAAGAAAGAGAAAAATTGTTCTCAAAGAGCTTATATTCTAATGAAGGAGAAAGCAAGTACATAAATTGTATAGTGTGGAGAGGAGCAATGCATAAGATGTTTGGAAAAGTAGAAATGGGTCAGGTTGTAAAGAGCTTTAAATGTCAAACAGAGGAGTTATGCCTAATCTTATAGATTATAAGGAGCTACTGGAGTTCAATGGGTAGTGGGGAGAAATGGTCAGATCCACTTTGGCAGCCTTGTGGAGGATGGATCCAAGTGAGGAATGAAGGGAGGCAGGAGATTAATTAGAAGTCTATTCTAATAGTCCACATGAGAGGTGGTGCAGGTATCAACTATTTGGCAACGGATAGGATATATGGAGTTATTGCAAATGAGGAGCTGAGGATGACACCAAGGATCCAAACCTAGGCGACTAAAAGGATGATGGTAATAGTATATGTAATATTAAAACTACAAATGTAGTCAGTCAGTGCTTAATAATTGTATAATTCTATGTGTAAAGAGTGACAAAAGTTCCACTAAGAGACAACATAGTAATAGAAACTCCTGATATTGGCCTTTGAGGATGACTGCTTATAAAGTTAATGGGATAATTAGATCTTCCCTGCCCATTAATAGGCCTATGTTTCCAGCTGTGATACATCCTGAGTCACATAGAGTCCATTGGGGGAGGAATTTACCTAAGGAAGAATTTGTGTAGGGGGAGGCTTTCTTGTAAGGAAGAGCTAGCTTAGGAGGAGGCTTTCTTGTAGGAACACTTTCACACCTTTTGTACTAAGCTAATTAGACACTGAGTCATGAGCCTTCTGGCTCTAAAAGTATATATATATATATATATATATATATATATATATATATATATATTTATACATATATGTTGGGAGGTTGGTATTTTACTTTGGGGGTTCTCTTATGAGAAGGACCATTGATTTCCTGGTTGAGACTCTGCATAGCTCTATGTTCAGACCCCCTGACTGCTCAGATGTAAAGGTTCTCTTGGTCCACTGGTATATATAGAATATATAGCAATATTATTTTGATTTGGACATTCTATTGGTCTTTATGCTAATTTTTCTGCTTGTATTTTCTCTGACATTCAGGGTACTGACTTTTCCCCTGAACTAGTGAATGTAATTAAAGAAGATTGTTGACCCCTTTGTTTCTTTAAATAAAGCAGATCTAAGAACCTGTGCTTGCTGGCCATCCTGGGTGTGCCAGGGTGCTTGCTGATACACTACTCCTTTCCAGTTATATGTAAGAATTGGCATTCGTGACATACTATAGTTGGCAAATATTTGGACATGGTCTCTTCTTATTGTTGCAGCATGCTAAAGGATGGTCTCACCCATATTCCTATGAAGAGGGTTACTCCATATGGAATATGAAATGTTATGGGAGTTCATGGAATTCTCCATGTCTTCCATTTGAGTAAGGTGGCTCATTCATTCATTCAGGTATGCATTTAATGAGAACTTGCTGAAAAGAATCATACCTCCTATATTTCAAGTGCAGTCTGGCTGCCAGGAGGTTAATGTTTTATACATATTACTCTGCACCATGGACACAAAGGTCTAATTCAATGTAAAAAGCTGGAAAATCTAGTAAGAGTAGGAAGTGAGCTTATGGTGGAATTCTAAGAATTTGAGAAAGGATTCCTTATTTGTCAGAAGCAGTTGGATCTGATGAATTCCTGGAACAAGAAGAGAATTTGACTCAAGGTCTAACTTTCATACCTGAGGCCTCTTAAGAATGCCCCATTCTAGGAAGAAGCATGTCCAAGGAGAGGGTAACTAGTATGGTGAGGGAACTTGAAACCAAGAGAAGAAACGTTGAAAGAAAGAAGAGAAAAAAAGAAGAGAGAAACTCAAGTTGTACTAAAAGCCATGCAGTGAATGGAATAGTGGAACTGAGAATTGTGATATACTACACTGAGCTGTTTACAAAAATCACAGGATCACAGGACCCAAGAGTTAGAAGAAACCTCCAAGGTCATCTCATGCATTCTTCATGTGAACAAGATTCTATACTTTACTATGTTTACTATGTGCCAGGCATGTGCTGAGTGTTTCACCAATATCATCTCATTTGATCTTCACAACAATCCTGGGAGGTAGATGCTAAAGGATGACCCTAACAATATTGTAATGAAGAGGGTGATTCCAAATGGAATATGAATTGCTATCTGAATTCATGGAATTCTCCATTGGAATTCAACTAATGGTCATCTAATCTCTGCTTGAGATCAACTAAAACCAGGGACTTCACTGACTCCTGAGGCAATGTTTTCAACTTTTGGATCATTCTAATTCTTTATGATATTTTCCACTATATTGAATGGAAGTATGTTTCCCTGTAACTTGTATCCAGTGCTCCTACTGGATACAGATTATCACTCCAGTCAATGTATAGTGGTGTGCATGATTAATTTTGATGCCCTGAAGCTTGGCCAGTAGCTCCAGTGTCTTTGTAGAAAGGAATTTGCCCATTGGAAACCATGAGGCTATCTACTTAGAATCTCCAAGATGCCTTCCTCCCAGCAGGAGGAAAAGGGTGGGTTAGTGAGTCAGAGTATGGAGGTTTGGCCCCAGGCTATTTCGTTCTCTGGCCAGCAACAATGGCTTAGGAATAAAGAAAATAAATTTCATGCTTTTGTAATTCCATGCTTTTGATGCAAAGCCTTCCCTTTCTATGTGCCTCTTACACTATTCTCATTTCTACCACTACCAAAAGAAATTGTCCCTATGGGGATCAAATCCATATTTTCCATGTAGCCTCCCCTGCCCCCAAGTTGGAGATTTTCTTTATTTTCTTAGACTTCTATAATCTTCTGTATGTTATGTATACAGATAGTATGTTCTATTGAATACTTGGGCTTTTTGTGCATGTGTTATATATCTTAATGACATTTTAAGCTCTAAGAAGATAGGAACTATTATTATCTTAGGATGTAAAATGTAAACTTGAAATCTGAGATTGTTTTGTTCTTTTGTACGGGTATCCTCAGTGAATACCATAACACAAAGCCTTATGTAGCCCAAACCTTGGACATATTAGACACTTAATAAATGCCTGATTGGATTGCATTATGTATCTTTGCATCTCCCAGCACCAAGCACCATGTCTAGAGGAAGATGAAATAGCTCCAACTATTTGGACGCTTGCTGAGAGTTTCATTCCACAAAAAGTAAAGC
>CM053580.1:492561928-492579260 GCA_028627135.1 Pseudochirops cupreus
CTCTATCTCTTGCTGCTTTTTTTTGTCTCTCTGTCTCTGTCTCTCTCTTTGGTTCTGTCTCTTGCTGTTTCTCTGACTTTCTGTCTCTTTCTGTCTCTGTCTCTGTCTCTTGCTGTTTCTCTGTCTCTGTCTGTCTCTGTCTCTCTCTTTCTGTGTCTCTGTCTCTGTCTCTCACACGTCCCTTCTCAATAGAAAGGAGTGATTAATAGCACCTGTCAGTGTTATGAGTATCCAAAGAGATTCTATATGTAAAATGCTTTGGAAGTCTTAAAGCATTATATAGGCAGCAGCTGTTATTATTTGGAGTCAGAGGTCCTGGAATGCGAATCCTGGCTCTGCCACTAATACTTGTGAGACCTTGGGCAAGTCATAACTTCTCCAGACCTCAGTTTCTCACCTATAAAATGAGGGATTTGCATGACCTCTAAAGTTCCTTCTTGCTCTAACTCTGTGGTCTAATGATCTCTAAAATTAAATTCAAGTCTATCAACAAAGGAGGCAGCTGCTTTCCGGAAAGCTAATGGGACTTTTATAATAATAGAAGCTAGTGCTTGCAAAGATAATGCTTTTCCTCTGAACAACTAAAACGTTGTCTAATTTGTCTCTTTAACTTGTCTTCTAAAATTTGTCCCCTTGTCTAACCTATATGTCAACTGTCTTTTCCTTGATCAAAACCTATGAAGGAAGGCAATGACACAGAAGGCCCTCTCAAGTAGGTGCTAATAAATCAAGCTTGAGGTCCCAAAGCCATAGCAGACAGTTTCCATAGTGTTTGTAACCAATTCAGGACACATTGTCAGTTTACTGCCACAACTTCAAGACCAAAGAGAATAGTGAAGAAAGTTTCTAAGCCTCCTGCCCACCCACTTTCTTGGTAAAAAGGGTCTGTCTATCCCGCCTGGAGCAACAGCTTACTGCCTAAAGTCAAATTTCCTATTGTAGTTATGGGGATTTTAGATTCAGATTCTAGTAAATAAGCTTTTATTAAGTGAACACTGTATTCCAGGGGCTCTGCTCAGTGCTGGGGATCCGCTCAGTGCTGGGGATCCAAATGCAAGCACACAGTAAGACTCTGCCCTCAAGGAGCATACATTCTAAGGGGTGGGATGGGGGATGGGGACAACACCTAAAACAAAGCTGAAAAGGCTGACTTGGGTACTTCATTTAAAATGGAAGTTCCTAGAATTGCTGATTGGTTGGAGGAAGGGACCCCAAGGGCAGAGAGATTTTCCTGGCTGTAGAGATCAGAGCTCAGATAGGAATGAAGGAGTAAACGTTTCTTGCCTCGGGCTTTCCTTTAAAATGGAGGTTCCGGGACAGACTTCCAGTCATTGGCGTGAGATCCAGGGCAGAGGGATCTTCCAGGGTGAGAATGGCTGCTGGAGCATCACCGTGGAAGAATCTTCGAGGGTCGGATGCTGGGAACTGTGACTAGGAAGTCTGTGGTGTCAAGAATGGAGCCTGGAGAGGGAGGATACTGGAGCGAGCAGTAAAAAGAAAAACACGAGAAGAGAAGGGAGCAAAGTACAGACGAGAATGATGTTTATTAGGAATATTTGCAGGATGGGAAATCATAGGGACCTGGTAGTATGGTCAGGGGGCCTGGATTTTAATACTGACTGCCTATTCTATATGGAAAATATGCACATAGGAGTGGCTAGGTGGCACAGTGAATAGAGCACTGGCCTTGCAGTCAGGAGGACCTGAATTCAAATGTGACCTCAGACTCTTAACACAAAAAAAACTAGCCATGTGACCTTGGGCAAGTCACTTAATCCCAATTGCCCTACCTTCCCCCCCTCCAAAAAAAAACCAAAAAAAATAAGAAAAAGAAAATACACACATATAATATACATATATGTATATATATATGCATATGTATGTGTGTGTGTATATATGTATATGTGTATATATATATATATATAGATATAGATATATATATATACATATACACACATTTGTTTGTATGTGTATTATCACGGGCAGCTAGGTGGTATAGGGGATAGTGTGCTGGACCTGAAGTTAGGAATATTCATCTTCCTGAGTTTCAATCTGGCTTCATACACTTACTAACTTTGTGACCCTAGACAAGTCTCTCAACCTTCTTTACCTCAGTTTTTAATCTGTGAGATGAGCTGGAGAAGAAAATGGCAAACTACTCCAGCATCTTTGCCTAGGAAACCCCAAATGGGGTCACAAAGACTTGATTATGATTGAAACTACCAAACAACCACAGTATGTGTATCATATATCAGTATATGTGTATATACATGTATATGTCTTTCTCTCTGTCTCTCTCTCTCTGTCTCTCTGTCTCTCTCATTTAAGAGTGATAATCAGGGGTCTTTACAGCTAGATACTATGCTATGTCCTGGACATGCAAGTACAAAAGACAGATAGTCGTGATGGAATTCTAATAAAGCTGCCCCCAGCCCCAGTATTCTTAATCCATGATAGGCCTGTCTCCGCTGAACAGCAGGCACACTGTACCTACCTAGCCCCCCACCCCTCAGCCCCACCAATGTCCTAACTTCTTCATATATGCCTCACTGCTCACTGGAACAACAGGTATGTCCCCAAACTCTTAGTTCCCACAGAAACAGCAAGTGTATTCATGTGATGGAAACCTCTACCTAGTCACTGCCCCCAGACCTATTCCCACAGAAACAGGTGTGTTCTTGTATTCAATCACAATCACATCATCCATCTAACCCAAAACAGGACCACAATACCTAACTATCTGTCTTGACCAGCCAGGACCACAATAGCTAGCCAATTGGAGGGCAGCATGACCACACTGTTTAACTATGAAACCATAGATGGGACCCCTCCTCCATTGCCTAATCCCTTAACAAACCCCTCCTGCCTTTTTAATATTAATGATTCCTGTTATGTAATTGCATCTTTACCCTATAAAAATTCATCTTGCTTTCTCTGAAGATTCCTCTTGGAACTTAGCCTGCTTCTTGAGAGGTGTCAATCTCAATAAATGCCTGTACTTGGATTAGAGATGCGTCTACCACAACACATAATGAAATTCCAACAGTTTGGGTGGACAGAGCCTCCACCTCAACAGTTTATGACATCCCTGGGTTTAAACCACAACAGTCCCTCCCATCCATTACATTCTAACAGGGGAAGAAAACACATAAAGGACCAGTGTGTCTAGGGAAGGGTGTTTTGGTCTGGGAAGTCACCACTATGGTATGTTGGCAGTCTATTTATATCTAGAAACTCTATTGAATTTTGTCTCAACATAACAAAGGGATAGAGTTCTAATAACCATCAGCATTATTGAGATATAATGTTATTTAATATACGTCTATAATTATCACTCTGAAGCTGTAGTTGCAAACAACTAACTTCTTTACCTGGAACAGAGCTACCTCCCAACCTCCATGCACACAAACCACATATCTTTAAATGTCTTTAGATTCCATTTCCCCTTCAGTTGACAAATGAATTCAATTCCCCGACTCCATTTTCCAGTATAATGTTTAATTTTCCTTTTATTTATCTCATTATGGGTTCCCAGAACTTATAATCACACACAAACCACACTGTCCGGCAGTAACTTGTTTAAATTGAGCCTGGGCTTAATGGTTTTTTCCATGTAACAATGAAATGCAGCCCTTTGTTTTTCCTTCATTTTCTTTGCAGCCAACCCTTTTGTTTTGCAAATTGTAGACAGCTCTGTATTACACTGGAAACCTGTAATGGATTAACAAGGTATGCTGGATATTTGCAAGTGAATTTACCATCTACAGGGAAAGCAATTTGCCCTGGTTTAACTTTCATGGGGAATGTGGAAAGTCATGCCATTAGCTATAATTTCTCCATCTGTGTGTTTTTAATATAAATGTAATAAGTCTTTCCTTTAAACAATGACTTTCATATGAAAATTGCAAAGTGCTTTGTCAGCCTTGAAAACCACTGGCTTATTTCCCACCTACGTGATAGAAGGAAGGGTCAGGAAGTATAGAATCATAGAATGGCTGGAAGGGAGCTTGAATGTTGTCTACTTCAAAATTCTCTTCTGGTACAAGAAGACTAAGGCACAGAGCAGAAGTGATTTGCTTAAATCATGTTAAGATAATGAGCAAAGGTAGTGTAATGGCATCAAGGCATATTCACAAGGTGTGAGGGAGTTGTAGGAAAGAGTAAAGTCATGAATCCTAAACCTGTAATGGTGGCTTAGGATGAATATGATTCAATGAGACTTTGAAGTCAGAGGACTTAGGATCATATCCTAGTTGTAGCACTAACAGTACGTGTGACTTTGCACAAGTCACTTAAATTCTCTGTCTCAAATTCCTCATATGCAAAATGGGGAGATTAGATTAGATGGATTCTGAGGTCCCTTCTAGCTCTAGATTTTGTGGTTGTCCATCCTTCATTTTCAAAAAGAATCAATGGCATCATGAGGGTGAAGTCGTGGCTCGCTCTTGAATTGGATTTAGATGAGGCAGAGTTGCATAGTTATTAACCTTGCTCTCTCTTCAGGAGTCATTGAAGTCCAGTGGCAGGACAGAAGTCAAGACAACTGACAATGGTCTGGCATGCAGTAGATTAACTTGGTAACTGTGATGTCTGACCAAGGTCTAAGAACCCCTCAGTGCCTGCTTTGCCTGCCTTCATGGGTGTTGGAACAAATTGTTCCATTTCACATGCTTGGTGGAGACATCCTTGTGACTCACCTCTGGGTTTGAGTCCTGTTGGTTACCCTCAATCTGGTATACCTCATCTGCAGAGATGGTTTTGAGTTGTAGCCACTGTACATGTTATAGCCTTTTGGAGCCACAAGTAAGAGTTGAGGGACAAGTGGATGCTAAAAGTGGATAAGCAGCCCTGAAAAGTGCTCAGCAAACCCTCATACCCAGAGGTGCTAGTCTTCTCTAAATACCTTACATACCCCAGCTCTAGATATATGATCTTATGAACTCTCTGGGCTTCAGTTTCCTTACCTAGAAAATTAAAAGAATTTGGTTCATTGATATTTCATGTTTCTCTAGCTCTAAATCTGTGATCTATACAACCCTATAACCACTAGTTCATTAATATCTGTAGCTAGAGGCCCTGCTACTTTATAGACATAAGACTTAGGACTGCTGAAATATCAAGAGTCTGCAAAAATATCTATCTGTAATTCTTATCCTAGTGATAACAGGAGCCTGCAGATCCAATGGCAATCCCTGGAGATCTAGTAGGTGCAGATGTAGAAGAAATAGGCATCCATGGAAGTGGTAGTAGGGATAGAAAATATTCAATCCTCTCCTCTGTATGTGGTAAATCTGAGACCCTCATCTGAAGGCATATGGACATTGACTCAGGGAGATAGAAGATGAAAGAGCTAGTATTAACCATCTGGTACTAAAAAAAGACCTGAAACACATACAACCATACTATGAGTCTTCTATCTCCTTGCCTCCCCATCGCCAAGGCAAAGTTGAGATTTGGGGATAATATTGGACTTCGTACATACTTCTTCTAGGCAAGTGGTTCTCAAACGTTTTGTTCTGCAGATCTCTTTCTGCTCTTTAAAATTATTGGGAACCCCTAAAGATCTATGTGTTAAAGCTATCATTATATCTTGGTTATAGTCTCTTTTCCATGTCTTTGCACCACGGTTGTGTATACCCTCCTATGGTGCTCCAGAGCTTCATTGTCTATTCATGGATCATTTCCTTCAATGGGCAGTGTGGACACAGTAGCCTTCCGTGCAGATTTCTTTTATTATCTCTACTTTGCACTCACTTTCTTCTTTGCCCCATGTAGAGCTGTTACAACTTAATGGTGTACATGGTCTGGTCTCCATCTGTTTCTTCTTTATATCTATATGGTCCACTCCAAAGTCTTTGTGATCCTTTTTATATGGAAACAACTTCCTTCTTGACCACATAAGCTGAGAGTAGTTATCTATCCACACTGAGCAAAATGGATTAACTATATTCATTTGAAGTTTGCCTGCTACAGTTTCAAGTAGTTAATCATTTATTAACACTATGTACTAGACACTGGGGGACCTAAAGGCAAAAGCACAAGTGGGTTCTTCCCTCAAAGGGATTGTTGTTTGTCCTTTTTTTATCTTCAGCCTCAGAAAAAAGGACCAATGACATCTCAGGGTGATGTCTTGACTTGCTCTTCAGTTGGATTTAAGTGAGACAGAGTTGTACAAAGTCTTCAACCTCACTCTCTCTTCCAGAGTCTTTGAAGTCCAGCGACAAGACAAGGATGTGTGACAGTGGTCTGGGATATAGAAGATGACCTTGGCATCTTCAATGTCTGACCAAGCTCTAAGTGTTCCACAGTACCAGCTTCAACTGCCTTCTCATCTCACCCATTCTTCTGGGGAAAGTCTTCACATGTTTGTGGTAGACATCCCCCTAATTCACCAAGGGGTTTGAAGCCTGTTAATTACCCATAACTTGGTTTAGCCCATTTGCCTGCTCCTCAGTTCATATCTCTTACTAGATTTTAGATAATAACTAGTACTGTATTTAAAATTCAATTCAATCTAACAGATACCTATCAAATGCTTACTAAGCATAAGGCATTGTGCTAATCCCTAGGGATATAAATAAACACACAAAAAAATCCCCTACCCTCAAGAACTTACATTGTACTTGCATTCATCTGAATTACATGATTGAACACAGGACAGATGAGGCAAGAACAAGACTGTTAGAAAGGTAAACCTTTTCTTGTTAGGAAGCTACAAATGCCTCCTTCTACCTCCACCTTTCTGGTTACACAAACTCCACGTATTGTTCTGGCCACCAATTTGGCAATTTATAAATCCTTGCCAACTAGACTTGCTTTTTCCCAAAGTTGTGTAACTGATTAATTCCTAAGGGTAGGAGCTTACTAGATGTATTGTCCAAATATAAATGTTACTTAATTCAATTCAAAAGTCATTTGTTAAGCACCTACCATGCACCAGGAACTCTCCTAGATCCTGGGGATACAGATATGAAAATGACAATTGTCTCTGTCTCTGGAAGCTTATACTCAACTAAAGACTTAAAACTTTTGAAAAGGAATTAATTGTAAAAAAAATATTTATGGCATCTCTTTTTGTTGTGGTTGAGAACTGGAAATAGAAGGGACGCCCATTAATTGGTGGATGACTAAACAAACTGTGGTATATGATTGTGATGGAATATTATTGAGGTATAAGAAATGACAAGCAGGATAATTTCAGAAAAACCTAGAAAGTCTTACTTGAACTGATGCAAAGTTAAGTGAGCAGAACCAGGAGAACACTGTACGCAGTAACAGCAACATCATATGACAAAGACCTGTGATGACAACTATTTCTCAGTAATACAATGATCTAAGACAATTCCAGAGGACAAATTATGAAACATGCTATCCACCTCAAGAAAAAGAACTGATAATGTCTGAATGCAGACTAAAGCATTCTATTTTTCACTTTTTTTTATTCAAGTCTTCTTGTAAAAAAAAAGACAATTATGGAAATGTTTTACATGATTTTATATGCATAACCTATATCTGATTGCTTACTGTGTCAGGGAGGGTGGGGGGGAGTGGGAAGGATAGAATTTGGAATGCAAAACTTAAAAAAATGTTAAAATTGTTTTAACATGTAATTTGAGAAAAATTAAAATGTATATTTTTAAAAAGACAAACCTTTTGGAGTTCTGACTTGGGTTTTATCATTAGGTAAATTTTGGCTCTTCTACACAAACTGAAATAATATGAAGCTAATGAACCTTTTCTCATAAGAGGGCTATTGCTTTCCCAAAGCAAAGTGTATTCATGAGGATTCAATTATTTTTATGCTTTCTTGACCAAATGCTGAGATGATTAGTTGGCAATAACTGTAAGGCACTAGAAAAGTGATGGCTTTGTTTAATTTTCAATCCATTGCAAAACAGTGGCTTGAGGAACAGAGGCCCAAGAGCAAGGTATGATATTAAGTATTGTATGCCTTCCAATCAATTTAGATATATCCACGCTTTTAAAAAAAATTAATGAGGGCTTTCTTATCCTTCTAGATGAACTTGTTAATTCATTTTTGTGAAACCTAATCTATCTTGTTTAGTGGAGAGAAAAAAAGGTGCACAATAGAAATCATTGCCGAACATCTATTTTAACCACTGGTTATGTACTGTGCTATGACTGAAGAAAAGGACCATCTTTGTTTTGTACTGTTGGTTTGATGTTTGTTAAGTTAAAGCTAATTTGATACTGAAGTAAGTTGTAACGGAAGGATGGAGAAATTTGCTGGGAGTAAATGAAAAAGGTAATTAGTTTGAATTTTCTCTTTTGGTGTGTAGCCATTAACCCTTGTTAATGATTCCATTAAATTGATGAGGTGCCATTGTTTAATTATCTGGATTATTTGGGGGATAGACAAAGTTGGTGGACTCTACACTTTCTCTCCTTTTATCATGTCACTGCCTTGCTTAATTTCTGCTCACATTTTAGGTCTATGTGAACTTGGAAAAGTTCACATAATAATGATAGGCCTCTTTTCTTCCTAGAACTTCTCTGTTCAATTCAAGCTTCAAGATAAGAAAATCAATAAATATAATTACACATCTAAATCCTCAGAAATTATGATGGGACAGGTAGAAATAAAGAGAATTTGATCCTTGACGCAAAGCTTAGTCTCAGTGGGAACTCTTTGCAAGGACTTTCTGGTCTATCCCCCCATTTGACCCCAATCTCCTTGCCTTTGGCCATTCATCTCAATAAATCTTGGCTTATTCTATTAATCTCAAATGAAATTAGACTTTAGAGGAAACAGGTCACTCATAACCCCATGATGAGAGGTTGGCCAGGACAAATCCCTGGATGACAATTTGATCTTGGACTCATGGGAAAAAAATTGTCAGGGATGATCCAAGATTTTTCAGGAAGAAGCAAAGATCCATTTGTCTTTAATGATGGGTTTGGCCAGTCAAGTTCCATCAATCAGGGCGTGTTTTCTTAAAATATTTTTCTCCATCTAATGACGTTCTCAGAGCTCACTGTTGTGTTTGAATTGGTCTAGCTTAGAAATGATATTTGCTACATGTTTTCAAAACCTCCTGGGATGCCCCTCCTAGCTCAAAACCTGGTTACTGGGAAATTCTCTAATTAAATCCAGGATCTCATTTCTTGTCGTGGACTCCTCTCAAGCTTACTTAGTTCCAATGATAATATGGGAAAGTTATGTTTTAGGGCCCTCATCAGATCGGTTTCAGACTCTGAGACTTCCATGCTATCCTAACCCAATAGAAAGAAACCTCATTTCTTAGTATGTCAAGCTGTGAGGCAGATTTTAAGGTCCTGCTATTCATTTTTAATAGAAGGATGGTTCTTTTGTCTTTGATGTTGAGAAACTGACTGAGTTTCTACTTAACAGTATTCATTATTTATTGCTTGAGTGTTTCCCATTTAAAAAATTCCTCTATTTTTCCAGGATTCTGTTTCACTTTACCTTTAAATTTGAAAGCTCATAGTTTCTAAACAGAAAAATTCCTGTGTGTGATTTCTATAGTTGCTCATTTTTTCCTTTGCGTATAAAGAGGTTTGGAACTTTCATTTATTCATCTGTATAGTTGGCATTCCACTCCAGAAACAAAACCATATTGTCTATATCTGTGGAATGTGAATTCCCACATATTTGATGTCTAGGTAGGGGGCTGTAGGAGAGAGAAAATCTCTCGTCAAACAGTCAACAGCATCTATTAACTTGTTCCTGTGTGCCAAGCCCTGTACTAGGCACTGGGGATGCAAAGGTTAAAAAATGGTCTCTGACCACAGGGAACTCAACATTCTAATGGGGGAGACCATATGTGAATAACTTTCTACAAGATACATACAGTAGGTGAAGGCGGTCTGAAAGAAAAAGGCTTTAGTACCTAAATGAATCAGGAAAGGATTCCAGTAGAAAGTAGGCTCTGGACTGGTAAAGGAAGGATATAGCAAAGAAAAACACATAAGGATACAAATTACTCCATGAAGGCCATAACCTGTATTACATAATATCTGGGGAAGCAGTAAGAACAGACCCTCCAAACAGCCTAAGTCTGGCTTATTTTGGGCTTGTACAATGCTGTGTCAAACTGTGCCTTCAAGAATAATGGAGCTTAATCCTCTGCTATTGCCTTTACTTTATTTTTGAGCATACTTTCCTTCCGGTAAAAGAAAACAGAAGACCTTATTTAAATATAATAAAGGCAGACAGTTATAGAAATACCTATCCTCTTATTTTTGTAAGTTCCCAAAAGTGTTAGTAGATCATCTTCACCGAGGATTGTCTTCTATTAAAACACAGAATCTCAGAATTGGAAGGAAACAAAAGTCCATTCCACGTTTGAATAAGTGGAACAGTGGATATATTACTGGTCCTGGAATCAGGAAGACCTCATTTCAATTCCACCCTCAGGCCCTAGCTGAACCACGCAGGAAAAGTCACTGAACCACTGTCTGCCTCAGTTTCCTCGTCCATAAAATGGGAGAAAACAAACAAATAAAACCCCATCTTCCTACCAGGGTTGTTGTGAGGATCAAATGAGATGATTATTAAGTGCTTTGCATACCCCAATGCACTATCTATACAAATGTTAGCTATTATGATTCTTTTTTTTCCTTTTTCTTTTTTTCTAATTAAAAGGGCCATCCCTTGACTTCTTAAAGAGGTCTATTCACTGAAGGGAGTTACCTCACTCAAAGTGAGAACCTAAAAAGGCCTTAGCCTAAAAGGGCCAGGCTCTCCCATTGCATCCTGGGTCATCTCCACTCATCCTAATGAATATCTGGCCACTGAACCCAGATGAGACTCTAGAGGAGAAAGTGAGGCTGGTGACCTTGCACAGCCCTCCCTCCCTCAAACCAAAGTCAACTGCAAGTCATGTCATCATCTCCCTGATGCCATGGTCCTCTTCAAAAGCGAAGGACCAACACAACAACAGCTATTACTATTAGCTATTATTAAATTTCCTTCTTTGCTTTTCCTACCCATTGGTCCTTATAACAAAAAAAAAAGGCACTATATATGTATCTGCAGGAAAAAAAAATCAACAGTTTGAAGTAATTCATTATCAACTAATTAGACAAAGCCAAACTTTTAAAAACTGTCTTAGTTTGCCACCCCCCAAGTTGTATATACTGATTAAATAACTTGAGTAGTTACTTAAGCTTGCTCCACTTTGGCTGGGAAGATGCATCTTTGTGATTTTAGGGACCAAGATATTTTTCTCTGATTTGATTTCTTTTTTGCTTAATGAGATATTGGTGCAAACTAGTGATGGCAGGCCTTAATTTAGTCATTTTTATTTTCTCTTATTTTTGGTACAAAGACCAAAGAAATACGGAATTTTGGAGGGATTTACTTAGTGAATGTTACAAAAGATATATTCATGCTCAGGGCACCCACCTTAATGAGATATCATGCCTTACTTAGTGTATTATGTTTAGATTATCTGCTTTATGAACTATTTCTACCAAACAGGAGAGCTCAAGCTAGCTCTCTCTGAGAGTTTAAACCAGATTAATTCTCTGGGTATTATTCCTGGGGGCTAGAGATAGGGGGAGCTCCAGAGTCACATTCTAGTACAGGATCTTAGAAAGCTTGGTTAGGGACCAGTTCTCATCAGTCAATGTTTCCTTTTAATAACATAGTCAATTTTGGTTCTGTGTCCTATCTGTTACCCCCTCACAGACACAAACTAGTGGGGCCTCTACACAGAGATATGCTTTCTCCTATTTGTGCAAAGATAGAATACACTTCCCACTGGGCCAAACCCAGATGGGTTGGCCCAGAAATAGGGAAGCAAATTTATACAACAGGCTCTTTGAAGAGGGGACCCCAGACAGCAAATGGGGGAATTTTCCATTTCACCCAGTCCTGGTTGTACACTAAATCACTAAATTTGCTAAATGATCTCAGCTAAACTGAGCTAAGCAGCCAAATTGGATCACCAGCACCAGAGCAGCAAGCCAACAAGCATTAATTCAGTGCTTACTATGTGACAGGCACTGTTATAAGAGATAATAATAATAATGGTAACGAGAGTGATAATAATAGAACTAAGAACAACAACAACAATCATGGTGATGAGGATGAAAAAATAATAATTTTATGGATGTGTGTGGGCTGAACCTGTGATTCATTGTTGAAATGCCCTCTCTGGGTTGGGACTCCTTCCAATTAGTGTGAAGCAACAAACATTATTAGTCTTGGAGGGTTACCTGAGGCACTGAGAGGTTGGGTAACATAATCACCCAGCTGGTATGAGTCAGAGGCGTGATTCGATTTCTGGACCTCACTGGGCTTCAATGATTCGGGAATGGACAGTGAGGCTGATGACTGTGCATAACTCTCAGATCCAATTCACGGACAAGTCAAGGCATCATTTGTGATGTTAGTGGTCTTCTTCAAAAACAAAATATGGACAAGAAAAACAATAACAACAGACAATAGAATTTATACAGCTCTTAAGGTTTGCTTATATAGCTATACATAGATACACACATGTGTATACACATACATATATACATATAATAGGTAATACATGTGTATGTGTGTATATGAGCACACACACATTTATATGTGTATGTGTGTATGTATACACACATACACATATATACATATATACATATATACATATACACATATACATACACATATACACACACATATACGAAATTTCATTTGTTGCTTACAACAGACCTGGAAGCTAAGTATTACAATTATAACTGTGCCTATTTTACAGCTGAGGGATACAGAGATGCCTCTGATATCCTGTTCTTATAGAACTGGGCAGATATCTTCAATGTGAGCTACAGATAAAAAGAGTGTATCCCAAGCCATTATTCTTATGACTGCATGTGCTTGGTCAGCATGGCCTTTGTGGAGTGCATATGAGTCTGTTTACTTCCTGCTAAAGTCCCTAAGTCAGAACTTAGAAGTGTTTTTTATTAGCTAGAATGTGTTTGTGTCATTTAAAACTTTTGTCCAACTGTCTAATATGTTGTGATATTTCCTAAGTACTAAACATGAACAAATCAACCCATGATTGCAAACTCTTCTGATGAATGATATCCAGGACATAGAGTGGGCCTTTCCAACTCTCATTTCTGTGATTCTGTGATCTTAGGAAAGTCATCTTCCTCCTCCTCCTCCTCTTCCTCCTCTTCCAGGTTATTGTCTCTTCCTCTATAAAATTAAGGGATTGTTCTATGTGGCCTCTAAGATTCTTTATCATTTTAGCTTTGTATGTCCAGCAATTACGCACTTCTTTTCCGTATATACTAACGTAGTCTCCGTTGGGTTTATGCTATCTTTTACTAACTTATTTTTTGAGAAAGTAATGAATATTTATGATAATATGCTGATTTCTCACATATGTATATAAGTATGGGTGGAGGAGATACCACAGAAACTTGTGTACTATTTGAGTGTACTATCCTGGAGTCAGGAAGATGTGGATGAAAGTACTGCCTTTGGTAATTATTAATATTGTTAGCTATCATTAATATTATAGTAATGTTATTATATAATATATAATTCTATTATAATGTTATATATCGTATAATAATAATTAATATCATTAGTATTAAAAACTATCATTGATATAGCACTTAAAGGTTTGCAAAGTATTTTACATGTATTATCTCCTCTGATCCTCAGAGCAAACCTGATGTGGGTGCTATTACTACACCAATTTTACAGATGAGGAAACCAAAGTGTATAATGGTTAAGTAGTTTGTCCATGGTCACATCACTGGTTAAGTGTCAAAGTCAGATCATGTTGACTCCAAGTTCAACACTCTTCCTCAACACCAGACTACCTCTTGTAACTCTGGGAAAATAATTTAATCTCTATGTGCCCCAGGTAACTCATAAAATCACAGATTTAGGGAAGGGATAAAAAAATCGAGTATTAGAAACTTTCCTACTAAATCATGGACAGATTACCATTGCTTTGGGGGAGTGAATTCCCCACAGTGGAAATCCCCCATGCTGCTGCCGATAAGAGTACAGTTATCCCTTTCACATCACTGGAGCATTAGGGGTGTGGGCATACCCATGATCTGGAAAATCTATGAAAAATTTTCTTCCCGTCCCTTCATACTGGAGAATAAGTCTGAATTACTGTGGCATTAAAGATAAAATATGTTGATACTAACACATATTTTACACATTTCTGAGTCTCTAAACATTTTTTTGTGTCATCTTCTGGCCTTCACATGTTGTCTGATACTTCTGCAAAACTCCTCCAAAATTTCTGTTTAATTTCTTACGCTGACCTGTGATATATCAAAACTGCAATGGGAAAAGCCATGATGCAAAAGGGAAAACTGGACATCCCAAGCCACAGAAGCCATGAGGACATCTCAGGCCATCACTTTTTTTTCAAATAGCTTTTAAAAAAAATTATTTATTTACTTTTAATTTGCAACATTCCGTCCCACAATCTCCTGAATTCCAAATTTTCTCCCCCTTCCTCTTCTCCCCTCTCTCCCTATAGCAGCATGCAATCAAATATAGGTTCTATAAATATCTTCACGTTAAACATCAGTCAAATTGTAAGGATTGTAATCGATGGAGTGAACAATGAGAAAGAAGGAATGAAACAAAACAAAACACAAAAGAGAGAGAGCAAGCAGTTTGACCCAATCTGCATTCAGGCTGTGTTGTTCTTTCTCTAGATTATGAACATCCCTTTCCAGCAAGAGTCTTTTGGAGTTGTTTTCAAACTTTGTATTGCTGAGAGGAGCCCAGTCTATCAAAGTTAGTCATTACACATACGATGTGTCTGTAATTGTGTACAAAGTTCTCCTGGTTTTGCTCTCCTCACTTAGCATCAATTTAGTTAAGTCTCTCCAGGTTATTATGAAGTCCATCTGTTCCTCATTTTTTATAGCACAGTAGTATTCCATTACATTCATATACCAAATTTTAGAAGAGTAAAAGGTTCTTTCTTTGTGCACCAGGATTACTTCAGGACCTCATTTAGGTTCAATCCAGGCTGATGGAGCTGTTCTTTTGAGACAGGGGATATCAAAAGCCTGCTTATGTACAAGGGTAGAGATTGGGACCAGAAAGTATTACCACCATCCAAGGAGCTCCCTCCCAGACCACTCAACCAACTGCATTAAAGGTGACATTTTATGACAGCTAACATTCTTCTCCTGTCTAATTGGAAGGGATGTAAATTAATGAGAGAATTTATATTAATTTTATTATGAGCTTGAAGAAAAACAATTTTGAAGGCAAAATCACAATTTGTATCAAAAATAATTTGGTGATATGGGTATGGGGATAATCTGTGGCTCTCTTTTGTACTACTAACCTTTATAATGAAAAGCAAATAGGACAATGTAAGAATAGAGAACATCAAAAATGGAAGACTGACCAGATAGTGATATTCCTCCCACCCATCCCACTTTTAAGTCTTTGTATTTTTTTTAAAGTAAGCAAGAAAGGTGAGATTTTGCTTTCCTCAAAAGCTGCATTTCCTGATAAGTGGGACACTGATTTCTTACACTTTGTGAAAAAATGGTATTAGGTGGCTCAGTACATCAGGGAAACAAAAAGGTGAAAGGTTGCATACACAGGTGTCAGCAGATTTTCAGAGATGGAGTGAGAAGAGCAAAAGAGTGGGAAGATGAGGGATTGGTTTTGCTTCAGAAGCAACTTCTTTCCATGGCATATAGCAGCTTTCATCTACTAGTAACTAGGAGTCAGCATTTAATGATTTGTGAACAAAATAGCAGGGATTTAGATTTGCAACTGAATAAGAAGAGATGAAGAAATCATCTCTTCCAGTCTGTCTGTCTCACTGTATATAGATACATAGTAGTTGTTAAACTAGACAGTAAATTATATATGTATATATGTGTATGTACACATACATACATACGTATATGCATACATACACACATACATATATATGCATATGTATTTTTTGCTCTTTTTTTTTTGAGGTTGGGGTTAAGTGACTTGCCCGAGATCACATGGCTAGTAAGTGTGTCAACTGTCTGAGGCCAAATTTGATCTCAGTTCCTCCTGTCTCCAGGGCCGATGCTCTATTCACTGCGCCACCTAGAGGCCCCGAGATGTTAAAATATTGAAGAATCAGAGACCTTGACCTGGAAGGGACTTTAAGGCAGGGATATGCTGGAAAATATTTAACAGCCAACTCTCCAAAAAATGCATGACACATTTTAAAGTTTAATTTGCATTATTAATATTTTCTCTATCACTTTCTTAAGGCTAGAAATTGACACAACACTAAATCAAAGCCTTGATTTTGTAGCTTATGATTTAAAATTTTCAAAATTGATTCATTTAAAATTGGCTCTTAGAAGCTTATTTGAGCTATCTTCAGCACACCCCTGCCTCAGATATCATTTAACCCAAATCCTTCCTTTTACAGATGAGGAAACTGAGACCTAGGGAGACTCAGTGATTCACCAAACATCACATGACTAGAGGTGGGATATGAATTTAGGCTCATGCTCTTTCCATGATGCCTTCAACTTTCTGAAGTTGAGTAATCATAAATTCTAGCATAAATTTTTGGTTTGTTGGGGTGAGGGAAAAGAGAACCAAGTTTTAAAACCATTTGATTATGAAAAAATACATCTTAGAATCTGAGAATTAGGATGGGACCTTGGATGTTGCCTGGTACAACCTATAGTCCAATGCAGGAATCCCTTTTACTATGTCCCTAGAAAGGGCGTGAACACCTCCAGTATTGGCATGCTTACAGTCAGACACATCTCCACCATAACCAGTCTCTGGGGGCTTCTCTTAGTTTCATAGTCATTTAACAGAAGAGGCTGGTTGCTGACAAACTACTTATTAAAGATGTGGTGTTATCATTAATGAACTAGCTGTTGTCTTGTTGCAATGAACCTCTTTCAGATGGAGTCATTCTGTACCCCTTGGGTATTGATTTAGGTGCTATCAGACAAGACTGAAGAAGCTTTCCCCCAACCTTTTCCAGGCAGCTAGATGTCACAGTGGATAGAGCCCTGGACCTGGAGTCAGTAAGACATGAGTTAAAATCTAGCCCCAGCTACTTGCTAGTTGTGTGACCCTGGGAAAGTCACTTAACCTCTGTCTGTCTCAGCTTCCTCATCTGTAAAATTGGGATAATAACACCTATGTCCCAGGGTGGTTGTGAGGATCAAATAAGATAATACTTGTATCATTCCCCAGTTGTTAAATGGTCAAAGGATATGAACAGGCAATTTTCAGAGGCAGAAATTAAAGATATCTTTAAGCATATGGAAAAATGCTCTAAGTCACTATTGATTCAAGAAATGCAAATCAAAACAACTCTGAGGTACCACATCTCACCAGTCA